>JAFBJW010000532.1:0-557998 GCA_016785235.1 Pseudorhombus dupliciocellatus
TTTGTATTCATTACAATGTGTGAAATAAACTGCAATGGACTCTGAAAACAAATGTGTACATATGTCCTTTTTTTGGAGTGTGTGTGTGTGGGGGGGGCGCAAAAAATTGTTATGTACCAAAGGGGGGCCCAGCAGAAAATGTTTGGGAACCACTGGGTTAGGGTTTCGGCCGTGGTTAGGGTTAGGGTTAAGGTCAGGGTTGGAGTTGGGGCTCGGGCGTGGGGTTCGATGATTGACGATAACCTCGAGTCTCTAGGACATTCAGAGAAAAAGCTTGAGTCTAAAAACTTTTTTCCCCATTCAAGTCAATGGGAGGACATTTTTATCCAAAATTTGACCAAGTCAGAAAGCCAAATTCCTTCACGCAGAAAGTGTTTTAGAACACGTTTCAGGTCATTTGGAGTCGATTGGAGTGGTTTTTGTGTGATAGATTTTCCAACCCCAATGTTAGGGGTAGGGTTTGGGCGAGGGTTAGGGTTTGGGCTGTGGTTAGGGTTAGGGCTAAGGTTAGGGTTAGACTTGGGGCTCGGGCTAGAGTTCAAATGACAGACGATAACCACGAGTCTCTAGGACTTTCAGAAAAAAAGTTAGGGTCGAAAAACTTTTCCCCATTCAAGTCAATGGGAGGACATTTTTTTCCAAAATTTGATTAATTCAGAAAGCCAAATTCCTAAACGAACCACATATAAATATGTATTAGGACCAGATGAAATCCTACCATTTCACGTCTCTTTCCACGTTCAGAGCCCTAAATAAGATCTATAGCTTCAGCTATAAAATGAGTGACACCCGCAGGTGTAGCAAAAAATCTAAAGGGCAAAAACTGGCATGGCCAGATGCATTTGATTAAGGACGATGGAAGTAATGAGAGTAAAACATTTTTGCAAAACAAAAAAAAAATCTCATACGGTTACCAAGATACAGGCCAACACGTGTTTTACTTTTTCATAGCACACCCTGCTAGATGTGTGTCATTTCAGGTATGTGAGCCATACCACATCAGCATGTCAAAAAGGTCCTCAAAAACTATTACCATTTATGCTGCAGTATCAATTTTGTGTTTGTGTGTGGCAGAATAATAATAGAGAAAAGCAAAAAAAAAAAAAAAAAATCATAGTAATTACAAGAGACACCAAATTTCATGTGTTAACTCACTCGGATGTCCAGAGATACTGTAAGAAGTTTGGTGTCAATGCAAATAACCATTACTGAGATACCACCTCCAGTAGGCTCACCACCCGCAGGAGGTCTCAGAAGGGTCTGGTGCAATGTGATTTGGGTGGCAGTCGTGGGCGGGGGCCCCTGCTTAGACTGCTACACCCGCGACCAGGTCACGGATAAGCGGTTGGAAAATGACATGACATGACATTACTGAGATATGAGGTCACTTCCTGTTTGGCAGTCTGGCGAAGAAATTTGATTGGCTGTAACAAACAAAGATTTTAAAATGTTGAAACAATTTGATCTACTTTTAGTTAAGCTTGGACTGAAAATAATCTGTGCCAATTTTTTATCAACATTACACAAAATCTGTGGCATGAGTTAAGCTTTTCATAATCAAATCTAGAAAAAAATCGAATTCAGCAGAAATGGGTGTGACCAAGTCAGTCTGATTCAGGAAGATCCCCCTAATCAGTGGAAAAAGTAATTACAAAAAATGTCATGTGGTTTCCAAGATTTTTTTTTTTCCCTTATTATTGCGCAACCCATAGGTAGACGTGTGTCATTTCAGGTATGTGAGGTCGGGTCGCCATCCCACAGCAGCATGTCAAAAGGCTCCTCCAGAACTGTTACGCTGCAATATCAGTTTTAGTGATATATATAACGAGAACAATAGGGTTCCTGCAGACTTTATTAAAGCACCCTCCCCCTCCATTGCATGCAGCACTGTCAAACAAAAATGAACAAAAAAAACTTTTTTTTTTGATCCATAACAGCTGCTGATTTTTACACAATCGTATGAATGAACAACAGTGTGTGGTGATGTTGCACATTGTTTGACCGGAATGAACTGCATCAAACCAGCAATAGACAGAGTGCAGGACCATACATTTGACAAGTGCTCCATTTAGACCAAGTGCTCCATTTACTGTTTATCAAACTGTACTCATTTGATCATTTGTATTTGTATTTCAGAAACCTAGCATTATCATAAGTGTTCGTTACAAATTCATACCATCATGACTCGAATGATTGTGAATGATCTAACTAAATTAATCGCAGCCCCTGAAGTAACAAAATATCCACAAACTTGCTTGGTGGCATAGTGATTGTCAATAACTATTCTGTAAAAAAATAAAAATTAAATAATCATGCCATTATATATATTAAACATAACTTCTTATGCAAAAAAGGCCATTAATAAATGCACTTATACGAGGGGTTGGACCTGCTAGAACTCTCTGTGAAGCCCCCTAAATAATATATAAATCATGTATAGTTTATATATATATTAATTTGATGCATTTACCTTTCACAACCTATTCATTTCATTCTAAATGTAACACACAAAAACAAAGACATCTTTGCAGAACACCCACTGAAAAATGGCAGACAGCTCTGGTCACACAGAATGTCCAAGATACTCACAGCGAAACTCAAAACTTTCACTACCAAACCTGGAATTCACCCCAATTACCAAACTTTATACACAGAAGACACAGAAGTGGCATGGACAGTAAGGACAATGAGGACAATGACATATAAGCAGTGACAGATTAAAGCCAAATAGAAGATAGAATAGTCAATTTCTGAGCCTGCAGCTTTTCCTGTTATGCAGTTTTATCCACAGATTTGTTTGCAAAATCAAAAAAAGAGAGCTCTGCAATAAAATGGTCGCTGCTTGATTACTGACACAAACGCACGAAGCTAAGCGAGCTGTTTCAATCCCTTTGAGACATTTCTACATCCACATCCTGAAATTTGGAATTTTCAGCCTAACTTTGGTCTGCACTGGTCGCCTGACTGCCTTTTGGTCAATGGCTGTGGTCCTCCTGCAGGAGTTCAAAGGTCAGCTGCGTGATGTGCCGCCATGCTTGTTGGATGTGGCGTGACTCAGTGGTTCGTGCACAGATGGCGAAGCGCAGGACAAAGCGCCCAGAGAGCTGACAAGGCACCAGATGGATCTCTCTGCTGCTTGTGATCTTTTGCAGCAGGTTCTGGTTCAGCTCATTGGAACCCTGAGAGGAGACAACGAGGAAGAGACCAAAGCAATAAAAGTGTTTTGAATTCTCTTATCCCTGGTAGTGATATTCATTTGCTGTTTTACATTGCACTCAAATGTAATCATTTGTAATTTATACATGATTTAATTATATTAAACTATAAACTATAAAGACACAAATATGGAACAGACAGCTCCATCATTGCCAATCCCAACAGTTGCCCTCTGTGTTGTTGTTACCTTAAGCCTGAAGCAGACCAGTCCCAGGATGACCGCAGCACAGATCTCGAACCTCTTGTCAGCTCGTACCAAACTCTCAAACTCTTTGGCCAGGGCTACTTGCTGCATAGAGAAAGAAAACAAAAGACTGATAAGCACGTGTTTCAACCCACACATACATTACTATTATTATTCACACTTCATATCACAGAAGTCCATGCAGCTCCGCTTATTCTTCATTTGTTTTCATGCAGGTAGCTGCACCAAATAAAGGCTGTCATTTCCATGATGTCCACTTGATGGCAGTGCTTTAACATGACTCATCCAGTTTTTAACCCCTGAGCAGCATTTCACTAAAAAAGAGCTGCGGAATACATTCCACAACTGGCTCACCATTGATAAACAAATGCCTTTAATTAGAGGGGCTGACATGTGACATGTGACATGTATGTAAGTGATGAACCTTTTCCATTCAAAAGTAAAAAAGCACCAATAAATACAGACCATTTAAAAATCATTCACTGCCTCAGATATCAGGAGTCATTAATCATGAACCACTCTGGAAACATCACTGCCCTCCTGTAGAACAATGTTCAAACTGCTCCTACATCATTATATCCCCTTCATGTCACAAAGACATGTGGTGAACCGAGGCGTTCATCACTGCATATAATCAAAAGTAGGGAGTAAATTTAAGTAGACCATTCAGATCCTCATGAATGACATCCTAAATAAAAAAATGGTTTAGTAGATATAATACAATTTTTTTACCACTAATTTGATACTATTAAAGTGTACAACAGGATACATAATCAGTGCTGGAAAAAAAAGATGATGCAGAATTTAAATGTATTTTTCCCTCACTAATTTAAGAGTAAACTTGTATTTCCATTTAAACAATTCCAAATCATCAACAAAATGCCAGGACTGCTCTGTCTATCCAGAAGATGGATGCGGTGCGTCATGGGTTATGGCTGCAGGGATCAGTGCTGCCTCTGCTGCCGCTTCGTTTAGAATGGAGAATAAACACAAAACAGGCTCATTTGATTGACAGCGCAGACTGGAGGGAGGAAGAGGAAGATGAGGGGGAGAGACAGGCATGCAGGGGTGAAACGGCAGAATAAGGGCAATGGGGGAAAAGGGGATGAGAAAATGTCACAATAAAAAGGAGATAGAGGCCAGACACATGAGTGGCAGGATGTGATGATGAGGAGAGAGATGAGGAGGAGGAGGAGGAGGAGGAGGAGGAGGAGGCAGCTGAGGGGACTTTAGTTGAAGGAGGATTAAGGGATGGGAGGGAGGAAGGGTGTGGCATTTACTAAAAAGGCATTAGTAATTGTAAGATGAATGGTTCAGATGATGGGAAACCAACAGTCCTTTACTGTAACTCAGGTGCCACATCAGCTTCGTGACTCATCAGGATTACCACAATAACCAATATCACATGGTTGGGTACTCACAAATTTAATGAGCCTCACTTTTTTATGCATTCTTATAACACACGTTGCTGTGGTAAATAAACCTTGGTCCATATGCTGATCTTTGACATAACCACCTCATCTGACAAACCAGTAAACTACCAGTAATCAGCTACACCTCCATAAAACTATGGTGAAAGCGTCAAGGTTGGCGTCATGAAAATGTTTGGTCACGAGAGTAATAATTCAAAAAAATCATCTTAAAAACATACCAGTGCGAATTTCAATAATCACTGGCTGCGAGCATGTGATGCCTCAGAAGGACCCTCTCGACTAGATGGCTGTTTGGGTTTGTTGCCTACCTTGCGTATATGAGCCTGAAGGCCTGAGAGCCCGTACAGACGGAAGACAAACCACAACTTAAGTGAGCGAAATCTTCTTCCCAGGGGAATCTGCCAATGCTGCAGGACAGAAATAGATGATGGTGATCACAACCAACAGGTCTGCATGTAAACCAGATTCATGTAAAATTAATAACTATTAACTCATCTTACCCTATAATCTGTGACCAAGCCTGCCAAATGTAAAAGATACGATCACAAAATTAGACTTGTTACACCTTAAAAGTCGCACAGCTTTGAGAGGCAGTTTTATTTTGTCCAGGTGTTGCTGTCATTTTGTCCCAAATCCTTTATCTCACTCATCACTGCCCACGCACACACAGACACGCAAACAGTGTTAGCTGTGAGTAGCTCATCTCTGCAGAATGGAGGCCCGTGTTAGCGGGTGCTAATAACCACTAATTAGATTGAAGAGCCCAGATTGTATGAGAGAGGGCTTTTGTAAGGTGCCTCCGTGTGGTGGGAGGTTCTCTTGTCTGCTCCTCTGTCTGTCCAACAAATTACAGTGCAGCTCTGAGACCATCTGCAGGCAATGAGCATGTGCACCAGTGCACACAGGAGTAACACGCACACACACAAACACACATAGACTGATTTCTTCTTTGTTTGGGGTGAAGAAGGGTTTGTAGCCTTTTCGAGTCACACACAGACGCATGCACATGCACATAGAGAGAACAATGTGACTAATGTGGTGAACTAATTCAATTAAATTACGTCACAAATACTGTAAATCAGCTTAACCTGTGGGAGGATAGGATTAATAAATTATTAAGATGGCTCACAGAAGCCAACATTCATACACAACCTCAAAACACTAAAGCAGAGTCTTTTTTAAAAAGAAGTAAGAACCATAGAAAATGTCTGCAATTCAGCTCGGTCCACATGAATGAGCTCCACATGTATTAACACAGTCACACTTAGCTATCGCACGTTTATCTTTAGGTTATTTCCACTGGTGCAGCGCTTTGGCAGGTATTAAATGTTTTTGTTGAATCAGGCAAAATATTTGTTCTGATTAGACAACCAAGGACCTTAATGTGAAAAGTCAACAAAGTCACAACTGTTTGCTTTCATCCAATCCGGAGTTCATACAATCTGACCTGTGACCATCGGTTCTGTTCATGTCAGAGAAGTGTTTCTACCTGAATCCTGGTTTTCGTGTTTCAGGTACAGTGGGTCAATCTTGAAGGCTCCAATGATGTCTGCCCTCTTCTTCACCCTTTTCACAGATTTAAGAGTGAATAAATATCCATCACGTTCACAATTTAACAAATTCAGAACTTAAATGTGCTATTTGTTTGATTTTGTGTTGATTTTAGTTTGATTTTTTTGAGTGTTAGATTTAATAAATATATCATCAAATATTTGATATATTATTTATTTTTCTAAAAAATACAAAAAAAAAAATGATACATCATGATCATTCAAGATATACTGTTTCATTAGACCTGACAGCATGGCATATTACATCACAGTTAAAATGCTGAAAATTGGCTGTTATGTCAGGAATGTGTTGATTTTTGTTTGATTTTTTTGAGTGTTAGATTTAATAAATATATCATCAAATATTTGATATATTATTTATTTTTCTAAAAAATACAAAAAAAAAAAATGATACATCATGATCATTCAAGATATACTGTTTCATTAGACCTGACAGCATGGCATATTACATCACAGTTAAAATGCTGAAAATTGGCTGTTATGTCAGGAACAAGAGACTGAGCCAGACGTGATGAAAAAAGGTTTGTGTTTGTGTTGTAACACCTCTGTTTCCAGCCCGGGAGGAGCGTGTGTGGTTTGTGTGCTGCTGACAGTCAGGGCAGATGGAAGGCGCACCTTTATTTTCACTGAGCAAATGAGTGAGGGGTGAATAGATATCAGCTCTGTGATGACAACTGCCCACTGTCGCGCTCACTCTGGTAAATCACTACTAAGATGCTGGATGCTAAAAATAGCACGACTGGCTCTTTTGTTCAACAGGTCGTCGAGTGATTGCATTCACACCGAGGAAATAATTAAGCACTAGCTAAAATTTCTGGAATATGTGCTGGAGTTATAAACAATGTTGCTGGTGTATTTAATGTGTGTTGGTCAACTCACCACATTGTCGAGCAGTCGAAGTTGACCAAAAGCCATTTGTGTGGGTTGAAGTTGAACGAGTCAGCAAACTGTAAGAGAAAAAAAAACTGTCAGATGACCAGTGTGGTATCAGAGTTGGATTAGTTTTTCTAAGTGTAATAAATCACCAAAATAAAATGTAATTATTGATCATAATCGCGTATGTTTTTCATTAAATACACTCACAAAAATTCTGCACGTGCACCAACTATAAAAACCTTAATTTGCCATTAATGACATAGACACAAGCGTTTCATCAACAGCTTTATCTAGACTGAAGCCGCCACAATTTATTTGAAATGCAAAAGAGGAGCGCTGAGCCAACCAAGTGCAGAAATAACCCTTTCAGGACTGATCACAAAGCGACAAACCCCACCTAATCTGCTCCCATCTTTTTGTTGGCTATCTTTTGTAATATCCTTTTCTCCTACCTCCACAAATGCAATAACACAGCATACAGAGCAAGAAACAATTTGAAACAGACTCCTGGCTCCTGACAGTTGCCATGCTGACTGATTCAAAGAGCTCTCCCATCAGTCATATCCTAGCAACCAGCCCTCGAGCCAGGGCTGCGCTCTCATCCAAAACACCTTCTTCACATCTCCATCAAAATATGGTCATGTCAAAGTTATGTTCTTTAACTACAGTACGGGGTATTGACTCCTCTAAATATGACTGCATACAGCTGGAATAAGTTTGTGAACCTCACTTTCTGAAGAAGGGGCCCATTTTCTTATATTTTATGAATATAAATACAAGAAAATGGAGAAGGGAAGTTTAATGTTACTGTAAAATTCTGAAGCGATGGCTGCAGGAGAAGAGATGAAACAACAGTCTTCTCTGTCTCTCCACCAACCCACTTTGAATGTGTGTGTCTAATAAACCGAGATATATAAAGGTCTAGCGCTGCCTCAGGAAATTACTTTGTCCTTATCTCTGCGTCTCTGCACAGCTTGGGGAGCAGCAGCTGCCTTGGCAGCCTCAAACAGATAGATGCTCCCATCTCTCTCTCTCTCTCTCGTTGATTGTTCGGCCTATTACTCAGGCTTGCACACTTCCTCCTTGACATTAACGTTACACCACTTTCAAACAGAAAACAAAGCAGCTGGATATAATCAGAGTGTGGTTACTGTTTTCTCTCATAGATCATAGGAGATATTCTCCAAGCAATTGAACTGAATTAGGCACTTTGCGATTTACTAGCAACTGCAGACCACTTTCACCAAATCAGACATGTCAGATGCATATTGTGATGGTCAAAGTCAAATCCATCTCATTTTTCTTAATAATACTTGGAGCAGCTTGACTATGGAAATTTTGTGTGAAAGCCCTGAAACTATTCCAAATGTAGCTGTCTATGCGGGTACATACATGTTTCAGTGTTTTTACGCACCTCAACCCCGTTCAGCAAAGGCCTAAACTCAGGGCAGATAAATGCACTCCCAGCATAAGCTGCATCGATGTGCATCCAGATATTTTCTGCATTACCTGAAAGTAAAAAAAAGAGTAAGTGAGAGTAAGTCAGTAAGTGAACGGCTTCTGTCAGATTGAATTGAATTTAACACTGATGTAATTAGTAGTTTCTGTATTTTCGGAATTATAAACAAACAAATCAATAAATAAATGTCTCACATATGGGTCCCAGCTCGGTGATCTGATCAAAAGCACACGATGGAGTGGTTCCGAGAGTCGCACAAAACTGGAACACACACGCGGTGACAGATTACATTGTGCAAGATGCATTTATTCATTCAGTTCATTGTCATTGCAGCCCCTGAATAGTGTTGCTTTCAAAGAAACAAATGTCTTGTTTATTCAGTAGATGACATGCAGCCAGGTCGGACACAGGGACCATTGACAGCTGCTGGACTGTTGCAGCCTCCTGAACACTACACCCTGATGGAGATCTGTGGGTCCAGTTGGGACAGGGATTATTGTCCTTAACCAGACAGACCTAGATTAGGTTCAGCAGAAACGTGTGTGTCATCAGCAGAGGCCTCAGGGTGTGCAAAGCAGAAGCAGAGCTGTCAACTCAGTGGGTGGTTATGCGACTGGCTCAGAGCGTATCCAACGACAGACGTGTGTAATTTAATTTACTGTGAACAATAAGTCATATTTAATGTTTAAGCTGTGCCTGTCTGTCTGCCTGTGCGTGTGTCAGCCGGATAGATAAAGAGTTTTATTTACATAGAAAGGGATAAGTCCAGCTGCTTTGTCCTCCTCCACCATCTTCTTCAGCATTTCCCCTCTGACGGCGTAGCTGTTGTCCGTAGGAACCTTCCTCATCAGCACTCCTCCGATCAGAGCCGCCCGCTCCACCGAAGAATGAGCCTGAAGAGCAGAGAGAGGCACCGTTAGCATTGTGATATAAATAAAAAATCCAAACAATATTCGGATAACTGCAGATTTCACTGTGCTTTTAATGATCTAAGATACACTGATACTTTGGACATGTGCTTTAGAGTATTTCCTACACACCAGTGGAGCAGTGCTCTTCAGTATCAAGAACTAACTGGTCTGCATGTAAAGGTCTGTGTGGCCCTCAGGCAGCTCCTATAACCCGATCACCAGGTCAGTCTGGTGTTAAACCTCATCAGAGCGAGCACCCGCCTCCCTCTGTCTCTCTCAGTCACTGAACTCCTGCAGAAGAGGTTACCTTCATTATCGGAGCTCAGGCGGACTGTTCTCCGATAAGCCCAGTAACAGAAGATGGAATGCACAGTTGCATTGTAGTTCCAATGCAGATTTAGTTCATTACTTGTCCATTACAGCTGAAGTCAGATGGTCAATGTGTTGATTACCTGCTCCGAGGTGTACGCCACCAACTGGGAGAAGATTTCAGCCTCTGTCTTTTCGTGCACTGACGCCTGGACCCTTCGGATTGCTTTACAACGAGCAGCGAGCAGAGACATCAGGGTCGCCTCGCTGGCTGTGCCCTGATGGAGAAAGATGAGAAACCTGTTCAGTCTCAGCTACCACCCATGACTGCTGCAATTCAACATGATCTTATAAAGAACATGAAGCAACTGTATAAAAAAATGTATTTAATTTGGAAATTTGGGCATAGTTTATTTGTAATGTTTAGAAAAGAGCTTCTATGGGTTTGCAGCGGTCAGATGTAGATGATAATGTCAGCTGAGTGCAGGATTACTCAGCAACATTGTTGATGTTTCCGTAAAGGCAAACATCTCTTAGTACAATTAAACATTAAGGCAGCTAAAGATGGAATAACAAACAAGTCATGGATCATCACCAGCTCCAATAAACAGAATATAAACATGCACCCTTTCAGTTCTATGTTAAGTATTCTGGCTACAGGTGGCGTTGACATGCAGACACACCCACAGTTTGCACAGTCCTATGAAAGGAAAATTATCTATTGACTCTTCTATTTCTGTTTTCCGTCGTGTATTTATAGCATGTGTTCCTATTCATGCAGTGCATACATGCAATTATCCACAACAAACACACAGGTCTGGTTCATCCCTTTTACTGAGATAAGATGTGATTAGAACAGATTTGATGTTGCTGTTCTATAACATCGCAAATGAAACACAGCGATGCATGTAACATCCATTAAAGAACATTTACATCCTATGAGGTTGGCTGCTCCTAATCTATACCCATGGCAGTTTGTGTCTCTGATATCACTAGTTGCTCATGTTAATACGTAATTAAAATTCACCTCTGTTGGTTTACTGGTGTTGAGGGCTCCGAGCATTAGCTCGCTCATGTAAAGACAAGGGTCTAACCTCAGTTTCTAAGCAGGTACATCCTGTGTTTTTCAATTCACTTCTTGTTACCATGATGATGAGGATGCCACATTTCACACTTCACATCGGGTCTCACCCTCTGCTCTGTATTTATATATATATATATATATATATATATATATATATGAGCACATACAACTGCTCTTGGTCAGACTGCAAGCATTGTTTTGACTAAAACAGTGGCATAATGCACATCTGGTGCTATGGATTTTCCCTTTGATTTGAACGCTCTGACACCTCCACATCTTCATTAGAGGAGAACACAAATTCATGTGGAAACAGTGAGATGAGTCATCGTCCAGCCCGTCTGATCTAGAGAACGTTGTTCGAGGCCACTTTACCAAAAGTCAATGAAATGTTCAAATCATTCAGTCGATGGGCACAAATTGCCACCAACACCTGCATCCTAATATAACCTTTGTCATTTGTGTCAAACCTCATTCTGAATTGGAGTCAAATGGAGCCCAACCTTTTGAGAGGTTAGGGATCCACAGAGTAGATCAATCAGCCGACCTATCCATCAAACCACTGCGATTATCAGGAGCTCTGAGGAAATGTTGAGTATGGGGGGAAAAAAAATTGAGCACAGCCTCAGGCCTCCTAATGTACCAGAGTGCACTTCCTGTCTTTCGGCATCAGTCTCTGAGCTTTTGATCCATCCTCCTACCCTCCCGTTACCATCCCCTTGTTTTTCATTTTTACAATAGAAAACAACGTGACCGTTCATTTTGTCCCGTATTGTTATCACAGGCTCTCCTTTTTCACCTCCTCCTTACAGCACAGGGCAGCGGGAAAATGATGTGGTCACCACGGTGTCTTTTTGAAACACTACTTCCTCCACTTCCTCTTTGTGTTAAGGTTCTGATAGTCGGCTGGCAATGTGCTGTCACAACGCTCATTAGTCCAGCTGCAGTGAAAAGAGCCATATTAGTTGCCATAGTGAGCTGGTAAAGCTGCACTTAAAAAGGAGGTTGGCAAGAAGGAAACAAAAACACTTTGAACCAGAGGAGCACATGAGAGCATGAGCACACACACACACACACACACACACACACACACACACACACACACACACACACACCCCTCACTCAGGTGATCACAAGAGAGATTGAGGAAAAATGAATGATCTGTTGTAAGAGTGCACACTCATGCTCGCTCTCCCACACCCGCACACACACAGACACATAAATACTGTTGCCATCATCGGAACACTAAATGAACCTTTCCACACAAAACAATCCCAGCACCGTCAACATCATCTGTCGGCCTGTGGGTGACATATTAAAAGGCAATTTCCTGCCAGCGTGCAGCTGGTGTGAAGCGGGAACAGAGAGAAACAACAAATCGATAGTGCATAAATTGCTGATGAATACTCACTGAGTTGTGAGTGCACATAAACACCTTTGTTTGTCAGCGCTGGCGAGTCGGCGCGTCAGAGAAATTACAGATGTGTCAAAGAAGCGTCGCAGAGCGACGACACTCACTTGGATGACGCCTCCTCCGTGACCGTGAGTTCCGGCCAAGAAACACTCAGGCAGCTGCAGCATCCTGCCCAGCCAATCTAACATCACTGTCTCCAGCTCTGTACAGGCCGGACTGGCAGCCTGAAACACACACACACACAAACGTCTCAAAAATGTCTCCATTTGCATTTGTTGTAGAACTGAATTGAGGATGCATGCAGTCAGCCACAGAGACAAAGCTTTACCCAGGAGAATCCGATGCAGCCGATGGCTCCACACAGCATGTCGGCCAACATGGCAGGGAAAGAGGAAGCAGCTGGGAAGTAGGCAAAGAAGTACGGGCTGTGCCAGTGGGTCACCTGGAGACGCAGGCGCAGCATATGAATGAAACTCTAGCTCTCCATCGGGAACAGGTGGACACTAACAATACTAACCATCTACTTCCTCGCTGATGTTGGAACGAAGGTGTGTCAATATTTTATCTGTACATCTACAACACTGTGTACTGTGCAAATCAAAATAACTCACCCCTGGCATAATGACCCTCTCCACGTCTTTCATAATGTCTTCATAATGCTCTGGCTCCAGTGGAGCCTCATTGGGGATCAAGGAACGGAGGTACCCTGGTTCCAGGTCTGGGTAGACCTGTCGCTTATCTATGGTCTCAATGTAGTCGGCCACATAGTCCACCATCTCCTTTCCTCTGCGACGAAACTCTGTTGCATCCATGCTGCGACTGGGAAGAAATATTACACCAACACTAAACTCCTTTGTCACCATTCCAACCAGTTAGATTAGGGATTACACACACACTGTTAACCCTTGCTCTCAGCAGTATGAATGGGATGTTTGTTGCAGAGTTAAGTAGGTTCATGATGTTCAGTGAGGTTAGAGTGTTTCATGAGTTATGAAAATGTTTATGATATCGTACAGATATGTAGTCGATGAACACAGTTGTCATGGAAGCAAAATCAATACCTGCACTGAGAATTTATCTTCTCAACAGTTGTGGCAACGATACTTTTCCCAAAGTTATAGAGACAATCACACAGTAAAAACAATACTGTATTTATAAAAGGTACATGGCTCAGATCATCGCTTCACTTTATGAGCAGTTTACGGACTGACAAAGACATGACTTAAATGGGAGAATAATCTCCTGCAGCTCTATGACAGGGTAAATATATACAACACGTTTACCGTGATCTTGTAAAAACAAATCTCATGCAGCTTATTGAGAAGGCACATGAACTATTGAACATTGCCCCTCGCTTCCGCACTGGAGCCTTATCGTGCAACAAGTGTCTCACCCTGCATGGCTCGTTCCCTTCTTTAGAGGCACAGACCTTATCCCTCTCATGATCTCCAATAGGATTATGTGTGTGTGTGTGTGTGTGTGTGTGTGTGTGTGTGTGTGTTCACTCACAATTTCAGGTGAGAGCTTCAGCTGTTTGGATGCTGGATCCTCTTCTGTTTTTCTGGCGTCGGCAAACAGACGGACAGGCACGTGCTGAATGTGTTTGTCTGTGTGCGTGAGTGTGCGTGTGTGTATGTGTGTGTAAGCAGGACAGGAGGCATTTGCTCCTTTTTATCTTGTCACTAACCACCCCCACACAACCACCCCCCTACGAGGCCAACCAATGGGAGCAGGGCTCACGTCCGACGGCGAGAAGGACACATATATTCTGATATTCGTTTATATCTGAGCGGTGATTACACTATCATCCATTTGATATATGTAAATATGCTTATCTTTATGTACACACATATCAGGCTGTTTACACAGATAAAAGGGAAATTAGTGGTGATGTAAAAGTAAGGGCACCTTTAGGGAATTTTCTGGTTTTATGTACAAATAAAACATTCCTTTTTAACAAATAACATAAAAATCATTGTCTTGAATGGAGTAGATAAAAGGAATATGGAAAGATAGAATGATAGATAGATCGATCAAAAATGAACAAGTGTTTCTTGTAGAAGTTGTTTGCAAAGATTATGAAATAGAGAAAAGAGAGTAAAATAAATATGTAAGAAGTAGATTTTAAGAAGTTCAAATATCCTAAACGAAAAAAAAAGATTAAATAAAAAACATTAAATATGCATCTGTACTTTGCCTTGTCCTTTGCTCTCCTGTGTTTTTTAGTTTAACTGCACCCCATTTACTTATGAACTTCCACTCTAATTTCATCACATGGTTGAGTAATTAATTTTGTTCATTACTGTGTTTTTTAAAATGCTGATATGATTAAAAAAAAATAAAAAATGTTGATGACTAACAGCACTTGTGTGAACGTCCTGACTTTTGATAAATCCAGGCGGAGTTTCAAAAGATTGCTTAAGGTGATGGATAATTTTTACATCAAATTTTGAAGCGTTATTTTATTGTTCCCTTGATTTTTTTTAGCAGGTTGTGCAGGTGGCACAGTGGGATGGTGGCTAGCACCATCAACTCAAATGAAGGGTACCTGTTTAAAGTCAGGTTGAAAGATACCAGTGTGCCCCTGTACACAACTTCCTGACCTGTTTTCTGCTTAAAGGGTCAAAGTCTCAAGGTACAGAGAGATTTACCAAAAGGATAGTCACTAAAACTGAATTAAACAGATGAGAGGACACACCTAGTCTCCACTTGCCTTTACCCAAGCAACTCCACTGCTTCCACTCATGCAGTCTAACTGTGCCTCATGAGAAACCGTGGATTTCAGTCACTTCTGATAATGTCGTCTTTCTTACAATGTGAGCACTTGGACGTTGCTAGGATTTGTTAAATGGCTTTGTTAAGCCCCAAGGATCTGTGTAAAAAGGGTAAACTGCGATTGCTCCTCTAAATACTGATCTAATGAACAACTTCTGAATTAAGGAATATATTTATGATTGAGCAGGAGGAGGAACAGGAGGAAAGTTCACAACTATGATGAAAGTCCAGTGTAAGCATTAAAAAAAAAACCTTTCAGCATTCTGAATTCTGTTGAAAACACCTTACTGGAAGTCCCTGTTAGTAATCCAAGACTTCAATGTAAAAGAGATTTAGATTATGAAATATTTGACCTATTATTTAATCCAAGGAGGGGTATTTCTCATGAAGGGAGGAGAAGGGTGAGGCCTTTGCCAGGAAGCAGAGCCGCCGAGGAAAGAACAACCTCTATTCTCCCCAGGAGTGTTGACACTCGGGGCACTTGCAAATAACTGAAGTGTGTGAAGTGGTTATCTGTCTACCTATATGCCAGATAGGCTGGTGACGGGTCAAGGTTGTGTAGGATTTGGCAAAGAGCGCATGACCTTTAAGATCAAAAGGAAACGCGATAGTTTGCTGCCAGCGTTTTTTTTTTTTTTTTTCAGAAATTTACAAAAAGTTCCGTTGTTTACACTCAGTGTATGTAACTGACCTTTCCCTTTCTGTCAGCTCACACTCCTTTGGAGTCTTTCTGATTGTTTGCCTTTCAGTTTTCACCAAACCAAAATTGTTTTGTGATTTATTTTTTTCCTCGAAAAGATTAACCAAGTGTTGCTCTGGACTGGAAAGCTTTAAACATGTTAATCTTTTTCTTTGCCCATAATAAAACTGTAAGCCCTGAATCAGGTGATCGTTTAGTCAAGGCAACTGGATTTCTTTCTTTATTGAAGACGTTTCGTCCTTCATCCGAAGGGCTAGACTGGGAAAACCAGGAGATATATCTCTGGATGTGGGTGGAGCTGTGAGTATCGGTCATTCCCCTCGTTATGCGACTATAAGTCACATGAGTGGGCTATTAACGCGTGTCTCAGGTGAGTGAGTCATGTGACATTTTGTCACATGACTCACTCACCTGTGTCAATGTGAGACAGACTGGGGGTGAATGGATCCTCATGCTCACACTGTCCAGAGGATGTTGGCTGCTCTGGTGTAGATGAGCAGCTAAACTTCCTGGGATGAGATCTCAAGGCAGGGTGGTATGTAGTAGACAGACGGTGGCGTAGCCCTCCTCCTCTGTTCAGTGTTGACCGATACTCACAGCTCCACCCACATCCAGAGATATATCTCCTGGTTTTTCCCAGTCTAAACCAGAACTGAAGAAGCCCTTCGGATGAAGGACGAAACGTCTTCAATAAAGAAAGAAATCCAGTTGCCTTGACTAAACCAACACTGAACAGAGGAGGAGGGCTACGCCACCGTCTGTCTACTACATACCACCCTGCCTTGAGATCTCATCCCAGGAAGTTTAGCTGCTCATCTACACCAGAGCAGCCAACATCCTCTGGACAGTGTGAGCATGAGGATCCATTCACCCCCAGCCTGTCTCACATTGACACAGGTGAGTGAGTCATGTGACAAAATGTCACATGACTCACTCACCTGTGTCAATGTGAGACAGACTGGGGGATGTGATGTGAACATCACATCCTGGACAAGGAGGATAGGTGGTTTGAGAGAGGAGTAAAGGAAGCCATCTACACTCACTTGGAAAGGCCAACACTGAACAGAGGAGGAGGGCCATCCGTCTGTCAACTACATACCACCCTGCCTTGAGATCTCATCCCAGGAAGTTTAGTTGCTCATCTACACCAGAGCAGCCAACATCCTCTGGACAGTGTGAGCATGAGGATCCATTCACCCCCAGTCTGTCTCACATTGACACAGGTGAGTGAGTCATGTGACATTTTGTCACATGATGAGACACGCGTTAATAGCCCACTCATGTGACTTATAGTCGCATAACGAGGGGAATGACCGATACTCACAGCTCCACCCACATCCAGAGATATATCTCCTGGTTTTTCCCATTCTAAACCAGAACTGAAGAAGCCCTTCGGATGAAGGACGAAACGTCTTCAATAAAGAAAGAAATCCAGTTGCCTTGATTAAACGATCACCTGATACTATGACCTGGATGAATGAGAATCTCCACAGATGTAAGCCCTGAAATCGCACTATTTTTGCATGACTGATAAGCCAAAGGGTGTGACACACAGATGGTGTCCAGGGCTCAGTTCTGTGTGACCAGCCGTCTACTGCAGGGGCCCCACATTCACCTGAATTCTTCCGTTTCAGGACTCTCGTATCAAAAAAATGCATTATTTGAAGGATTTATTGACTCTGTGTGTAGTGGTTCCCTCTTTTCTCTGACTAATTAATACATGTGACTTAAAATACTTGTTCAATTCACCCCGTTTGGATGAGTCCTTGTACTCGTTGGGACATTCCTCCATCTAGTGGACAAACAATGCATTACTCTCTAAGTTGAATTCCAGCAGAATTGAATCTACTATAGTCAACTGAAAACTTGGGATTTTCAGATGTGGAAACGTACAAAACCGATAACCGTTGCAATGGCGAGCACGAAGCATACGTGTTTGCATTACTCTCTTCCTTTCTTGTTGCTAGATGCTCAAGTCAATGAAGACAAGCAAAGCCTTTGTATATCAATGTATTAATGTTTTATTCTAATTACAATAAACAGAATATATCAGTCCCTTATTTGTACAAAAATACCTGAAAAGGTTACAATTATGATTTATAAGCCATTCAACTATGTACAGACTGAAGCACAACACATTATGAACACAGGACCTCTCTCTTACAAAAAAGAGATCGGTTGCTGTTTTCTTTTTGCATTCCCTGAAATACGTAATAGTTTATATTTCTATATGTATACATATACATACATGTATATATACACATATATATGTGCATACATACACATATAATATATATGTATATACGCATACTGTATACACACATATATATTTACTTTACTCATTTGTACAGCCATGGTATTTTGCATTGTGATAATGTGATGAAAAAGCACAAGAGCCAAGATGAAAATCGATCAATCCAACTCCGCAGGATTGGAGCCAATTCGCTCAAACAAACTGAACTGAAACTGCAGCAGAAAATATGAGCATTCACTCCCGAGCACCTTTTCGCCAGAGTTTGTGAGTGTGAGTGATCCATCTGAAGCAAAGCTTTATCTGTCACTTGGCCTCAACGTCAGGCCTGGTTTCTGCAGAGAAAGAGTCACCAGAGGCACCGTCTGTGGTCACACGTCACCTGGCTACCAAAACTGTTGGTTGTTTTCTTGACAGTTTATGCGTGCACGTGATCATCTCCATCATACACAGCATGATATGATTAAATGAACCAGATTAGGCTAAATGGACGCATTGAAACTTTGCTTGTGTTTTCAATTTGAAAACTGAGGCTTTGATAGCTAAATCAGCTCAGGTAGTCAGGCAAGTAGTTTAGGCTTTTTTTAAAAAAAATGAACAGCATAAACAAATATATAAAAAAGACACTGTTAGACTAAATGTAATCTTCTTTTTTTTAGCACTGGATCTACTCAATTTTGCTGCAAGGAAATTTTTCAAGTAATCACAACTAGCAGATGGGTGGTGCACATAATTGAGAAAAGTTAACTTGTAGCTTAAAGAAACTACAATATTCACGAGTCAGCATCATCATCATCCTGTACATAAACGTCCTCGAGACCTGATGGACCAGTAGTTTTTAACATGCTCTTAATCAACCCTGAGCAACCCAGTTACATTCATCTCTGTTAAGTGTAAAAAAGTCCAAATCGCCTGATTCATTAGTCCGTCTGTTCACTATTTGAATTGACTTTCTGCCTCAGAGCAACTAAATCCAGCAGCCATCTCCTTTGCCAGTATTAACTCCACAGTACAACACGTGACCCGTCCCTCGCCTTCACGTCCGTCAGACAAAATAAGCAATGTTGTGAATTCAAGCAGGAGAGCAACGTAGGCAAAGGTGAATCTGAATCTGTGGGGACTGTAGATTAATACGAACGTCAACATTTCAGTCCAATCCAGATTCCTACGAATAATCAACATCTGAGATATGAGAAATGACAGAATCCTGACAAAATACACATTCATGCAAACGATCAAAACTACCTTCTAATTTCAGTTTCCTCACTCTGACATCAATGTCGACCATGTTGCTGTGATGTGGTTTGGTTAGTTCCCTGTTCATTGCAGTTACAAGGGTGACACAGTGAGGGGGGAGTATTTTTTTCAAATTTAACTAACAGCATTTTAAAATCTTTAAACTGAATGTAAAGCTAGTTTTTTCCTACAGCTAAACCTCTACATTTCTTTCCACAGTAAAAGGAATTTAAACAGTGAATTATGAGCATGTTGAAGTTTACCTCAACCAGTTTCCCAAAACATCTTTTGTGATATTACTGTAATCCATATCTATGGTCACCATGAATCAGTAATGGGGGGAGAATGTGAGGCATGATTAAAAAGAGTGTGAAAAAAACATCGTAGTCACTATTTATGCTTTGGGAAGCTCAAGTAATTTTGTTATCAATGTCACAACATTCCATCTGTCATCTATTGGAATGGCAATGTTAATACTATGGATGTCAGTGTGTTTTAAAAAAATCAAACATCATCTCATAACAAGTGTTGATGACAAAATTATTTTTGATTAATCAAAACTAAAAGAAAAACAATAATTGCTAGTGTCATTACAGTAATAAAAATAACAAAAATAATAAATCACACTGATCAATCATTTCATGGTAACAACAGAAAACAGAACAGCGCTGAGAAAAAGAAATCTAAAATTTTCAAGTAATCACATCCAGATAAATAAATAAATTTTGCTGCAACAATACTTTAAAAATGATTGAGTCATTGCATCTTAGATGGTGACCACGCAAAGTGTCAATATAGTGCGGCTATTCTGCATCTCAGGTGGTCAGTCATCTTAAAACGACCTGCAGGGACAGAAATGTCAGGGGGAGAAACAGCTGTTTGTGTTAAGACGTTTTAAGAAGGGGGATTCTGAACCCGATTCACCAGGAAACAGTCAAGTGACCACGATTAGTTTATGTATCTTCCCAGAGTTTGAATTTGCTGGATTCGTTATCCAGTATTCTAAACTATATCTACCCTCTGCCCTAAGTCTGATGCTCTCTTTATTGTCTTTTCAAAAGCCCAGCATGCACTGGGGGTCAGTAAACTCAAACGTAAAGACATGTGTCTAAACAAACAGCATTTCTGCGAACAGAGCCAGAGTCCTATAATTTCAAGTTTTATGTTGTATCTGCACCATTGGGTATTTTTATTTAATCTAACTGAAGGCTATAGAAATGTGGGTCACCTATCTTTATTCAAGAGAATACATTAAAAGATCACTACACCTGACGTCTATTGGTTTGGTATAAGTTTTTGAACAAAAAAATAATAATAATCGAAGTTCGGAAAAAGCAAATGGTTCAAATATGCAAAGAAGCGGCACAGAAGCTGAAGCTGGAGCGCAGGAAGTCTCTGCACAAGAGGAGGCTATTTGAGTGCAAGCACTGGGTTTTGAGTGAAAGTGTTACAAAACCTAAATGAATAAAAAAGAGACTGGATGAAATGGGTAGGGCGGAGAAGAGAAAGAGACTGAGATGCAGAGATCATCCTGTTTATAAAAATTCTGATATGACACTCTTCTCCGTCTTAGATTACTTCTTAACTACCTTTTACTTAATTTCAAAGGTCTGAATTGATAAACAGGTAGTGTGCAGTAGGCTGTGTGTGTGATACAGTTTGTTTACAGGCAGGTAAAGGCCGTATTGGGCGACATGAATTCAGAGCCAACTGTTAGCGTGGAGGTGGAGCTACTGAAGATGAACACCGCCTCTCTGACCCCTTTCCTTTCTTCTGCTGATGGTAACATGTTAAATTCTAGTAATTTTTCTTCCCTGAATTGAAGCAAGGATGAAAAAATTATTTTTTCCCCCTGCTGTCCCACTTTATCTGATGCAATGAAAAGTAGCTTTATGTAGGCCTGGATTTGTCTATAGGGAAAGACAATGGACAAAAGTACTACAAATGGCTTCGGCTGAAAAACTCTGGTTGCTGGTTCCAGTTGCTTTATTACTCATTAGTTTACCCTGAATGACACCGTGGTTTGATGTATGCGCCTCTTGTAAAAGTTGCCTGTGAGACCGTTTCCAGGAAGTGGTGTGTGCAATAGAAAAGTGCAGAATGACACTACTGTAGCTTATGTAGAGAAGACAGGGTTAGCACAAAAAAAAAGAAAAAAAAGATATGAAGCAATGAATGAAGATGAATCTGATGACGAGAAAAGAAACCCTGTGATATCAGAGATGAGCAAATTCATTTCTGAGAGGGCGAGTGCAGCAGACTTGTCCGCTATGAAAATAGTTTGTTCCAATGTTCCAGGTTGTCCATCGCCATTTCTTCACCGGGGTTACTCTGATCTGACAAACTTTTTGATACGGCAAAACTCTTTCTGAATCTCATCCACCTTTAATTTTGGACACTAGAGGTGGGTGGCATCGTCTCACAGTTAAGTAAAGGTCATGCACTGTCAAAGGCCACTCCCAGTTCGATGCGTGCAAAACAGTCCCCTCTCCATCTGCAGTGTCATTTTTGAGGACGTGTGAGGAAAAGTTTGCGGTGGGGAAAGTGTTATTCTCAGGAGAGCAGAGTGGTCCTAACCAAAGCTCGACGTGTCCTGCTGATTGTCCAGTTGAAGGGTCACTTCCCTTCAAAACCTCCTTGTAGGATTTTGGGTCCAAGCTTATTGACGACTGTGGAAACCTCGACTGTGGATTTTGAAACAGCGCTGACACAAATGGCAGTGTTCATTTCCTCGGGGCGAGTTTGCGTGTTTCGACTCCTCAAACATCAACGCAAACTAAAAAGAAATCCAACAAGTCAGCAGTCTCTGGCGGACTCACGACAATATAAAACAACGACAACGAAATATCAGTCAATTCACCAGCTTCTTATAAAGATAAAAAACAAAAAGAATCGCACGACAGCGCGATTACTTTTGTTTCGCTTGTTTCAGGCAGAGTCAGGTTAAGTGGGGGGGGGGGTCAGAGGATTGGAAGATGTCATAAGGCCACGACGGTGCACGGGTGTTTGAGTTTACAAGGCAGCACTCCTCTGTTGAGCTGGTAGAACTCCACCAGCTGAATCAGATCGGTGAATTTGGTAGCGCCATCGTCAAGGCTGAAGAAGATCTGGCCGTCCTCTTCACACTGGCGACGGCACAGATTAAGAGAGGAGAGAAAAGTATGTTGAAAAGAAGTCCACAGCTATGGTTTTGCACGTGAGCAACAAATATTATCCTGATGGAATCTGTTCAAGGATCACTGGTTCCAAGAAAAACTTTAAATTCAAATTTAAAGTTTGCTCCTTAGAAAAGATGTGGCGCTAATGAGATGGGTGAGAGAGTACACCAATTTGTCAAGGAGCCAAAATCAAGACAACAAAAGAGATTCATACCGGTAGTATCTGGAAATGTTTGAATTTCTGGTGATGGCACAAGGTGAGCACAAACGCCTTGGGGTTACTCTGACTGACTCTGAGCAGAAACAACCTATCCAGTGAGACAGAGGAACATGTGAGAAAAACACAATAACATGATGCCACCTGTTCTTGTGGTGCAATTGTAGTTGTCTAACTTTAAACTGAAAGACTGGGAAAAGTGCATGTGGGTAATTGCGACGGCTCTCTCACCCATCTACTTGTCCCTGCTGGTGGATGATGCGATGGGATTCTTCTCTGGATATCCTGCCATGGAACCACAGCTGTGCTATGTGGATAACTGCAGAGAGAGAGCAAATCAGACATTAAAATCTATCATCTTATATAAAAATTATATTAAAACAACCGACTCAAAGTGTGGTTGAATTTACCTGAGCTTAGCGAGGAGTGGTGCAGTGGACTGTGGGAGCCTAATACGTTCATTCGTTGGTTCCTCTTCTGAGAGAGATGCCAAACAGAGACGACACAACAGGGATTAATTCATGATCTGGCGACCAAGAATCTACATAGCAAATGCAGTTGATTGAATTGTGTGTGTTTAAGTTCAGACTCATTAGAAACAAAAACAGCCCTGCAGCGTCATCGTGCTTCGTGAAAAGACAAATATTTGTCGCCTCAAAGTAAATAAGAACAAATCAACACTTCAGAGGGAAATTCGCTCTGTATGAATATTTGAGCAAAAATAAAAGGGAGCCATCTGTCTCTGCTTGCAGCACTGTTAACAGAGCTGATGTAAAAACCGAGGCTGTGTCTCACCCTCCACGCATGCCCCTCCTCCATGGCAGCACTCTGGGCTTCCACAGGGTTGTCGATCACCCTGCCTATCCTCCCCGAGAAATCCATGGCCACGAGGGAGTTCTCCGACACACTCCGCTAGGGGGCAACAGAAATACACCAGTCAGACGTCAGGGTTTCAAAGTAATGTGAGCAGCTGAAAGGGAATGACATGGAAACTTACCACAGGAGCTGAGAAGTGTGAAATTAAGGTTTTTCTTTGTTGAGGAATCTTGTAATTCTGGTATAATTCAATGCCAAACTGAGGAAAAGAGGTAGAAATGGTCAAACAGATATTATAAAAATAAAACATTTCTAACATTTGCATAATTATTTTAAAGGTCTAAAGAGGGATGGAATGGAAGAAAGAAAAAATAGAAAGGAAAGGAAATATATCACTGCCCAGAAAATAGAAACGCCCAGACTTAATGCACTCTTATTGGCGTAGGATAAAAGGAGCTGTTTACAGTTACCTTAAAGAGTCGGAAGGCGGTCATCCAACACGTCCTCGCCTGCTCGTCCTCAGCACACAGCATCCTCAAGTCCTTCAGCTCCCCCCGAGCTTTGTTGGGCTAAAAGAAAGATGTTCCGAATCAGAACAGAGATAAAAACTTTAAAATTTAGTACAAGCCAATGGGCCTTTTTGTGAGACTCGGAGCTGCACGGGATGTCAATCATGACTCAGCTCCAGTGTTGTGAGGAATCGCTTTCCTCTCTTTGAACTGTTGCTCACTTTGATGCAGAAGCTGTAGTCTGAGGGCGCACCGTGCTGCTTTTTGCCTGTGATGACTGTGAAGATGTTGCTCTCCTCTAAGTCTGCAAGTAACTGTAGATGTCTGGGCTCCTGGAGACAGAAATAATAAGTCAGAGCATTGCGGAGAGACACAGCCCGGGGACGCGCTGACAGACACAGACCACCATCAATAAGATGCATGTTTCTTTGACGGTAATTATATTCTATCAGGAATATTTACTACATTACCATCAGAATGTGTTTAGTACACACACATGAATTCTATAATGATAGAATAAAGACTGTAATCATAAAGTCATAATGTTGTTTTATGTCAAAGATAATTACAATAAGGTTTAGGCTGAGAGCGCTTGAGATGACAAGACCACTACCTTTGAGGTTCCTTTTGTCGAGCAGTAGAGTCCTGAGCGCCGCAGGAACATATAAATCTTCTTCCACGACTTCCTGCCCACCTCCTTCACGTACAGATAGCCCTGGATCTCTGGACAGCTGCTGGTCGCAAGGAAGTTCTGAAAGATGGAGCAAAGACAAAGACATGACGCACAACGTGCTGGATTCCTTCGCTCTGATGACCTGTCGAGATCTCTCCGTCGAGCGTCTGGAACAGCTGCGTGTTGTGGAAAGCTGTTGATTCTGACAATTATCTACATTTGGGGTGCAGTGTTTTTACTCAAAACGATCGGTGCACTAACTCTACTAAAATAGCTACGAACAATTTTTTTTTGACAAAAAGTCGATTAATTTGTTTGAGGAGTTTTCTAATGAAAAAAGTCTTTAAAAAAGTTGTTTCTTAGCTTCTGTAAAGAGAGAAAATTGAATATCTTTGGTGTGGACAGAGACAAAGATGTCTTGGTGTTGGAGAAACACAAATAAATATTTTTTTTACCATGTTCTAACATTTTATGGACCTGTGGCTGCAAGGGAACTGGTTCCAGAGGATGCTTCAATATCTACAGCACCTTTCCCAGCGTTTTGGAAGACAGCCCTACAATGGGCCTCACCATGCATTAGCCAAAAATTCATTCGAGCGGCTCTACGTCTCAGCCTCTACACCTTGCAGCTTGGCATTGACATATGGTTCTTGCGTAAATGCAAATATCTCCGACACCTGCTGAGGCTTGGGTCGTAAAACATCTTTGGACAGCACTCTAATTGAGTGCAAAGATCTTGTGCTCAGAAGAAGTCAAGTCACACTGGGGATTCCTGACACAATTTTGGCTCCCCTGCCATCATCCCCATTCATTTATTGACTTCTCTACGCGGAGCACAATGGAGCGAAACGTCAATGTGATCAGCCGGGGGGGTGGGAGGGTTTAAAAGCTTTCTGCGAGTGGCAAGGATGAAGGGATGGATTCCCCTTGTGGTTGTGCCTCTGACAGCTCCATTACATGATTCAGGAGAGAGCCAGACTGCATGTAAACCCTCCATCCATTAAGAGCAAAGCTCCTCATAGACTCCTGATTCTTTTTTTGTCTGCTCGCCTCCTGGATTTGTTTTTTTTTTTTTTTTCTTGTATGTTTTGGGAAATCAGGGCTTCTGGGTGAGACGGAGAAGTGGCGTGACACACGTTGGAGAATGTGCACTGTGCAAACACGCGGAAGGCAGGTGAAGAATGGTATGTTCTATTTCTGACTGACTAATGCCATCCATCAGAAGAGCCGGACCTGCGGTGCATGTGCCGAGACAGTCGTGTGTCAACAGGGGATCAACACTAGTTATTACTGCAGGCTCTGACGAGACACGCTGTCTCAGGGTCAGAGGTGAGGTATGTCTGCTTGATTGTACAGTATGTAACGGGTGCTGACTCTGACATAAACCAAGCCGTGTGGCGGACAAGGCAAAAAGTGTGTCTGGATTTGAGTGTGTTCCATGTACCTGCAGGAGCTGGGATGGTGGAATCGTACGATTGGTTTCCTGGCACCACGCGACCATGTGCTCCGGGAAAAACGTCTGGTGGAAGAAGACGGTGGTGGCGTTAGAGGCAGACGGAGACGATCAGCAGCCGCGGGGATAATTACAGGGCGTAGGAATTCCATGACAGAGGGAGAAACGTCACAAAGATGTCACTAGTTCAGCTGTCATAATATTTCACAAGGTTTCTGAATGAGTCGAGACTTTTTTTGTCTGACATGTCTGTCATTTCCTTAATAAAGGAAAACAAATACTGTTGCCAACCATTCTTCTAGTAGTCGCACCTTTACATGTTTTACTTAAAAATCATAAAAACAATGAGTACAAAATGCTTTGTATTTGTTGTTTTTTGTACAGGCCTATAGGTGTAGCATTTCAACAGGAGGACGTCAGCAGCGACGTGGATGTTGAGAATCAGAGCAGTAATTACCAAGGGGTTTCTGAAGAATTCATATTTGGCATAGTTCTTCCTGAAGAGGAATCTACTGTCGCTGTTCATGGAGGCCTGCACCTGAACCACCAGCTCGTGGTCTTCTAGACAGCGCTCTGAGGAGAGACGGGGAAAAGAGAAGCAAGATTATTTCAATTGTAACATTGAGCAGGCTATAACAAGATTATAAGATCAAATGTGTTAGAATGAAAAATAGGGTTTTATGGTTATATAATAATCCATTTTGAAATCAGAAAGGCAGCATTGTTTTTCCTGTGTAACATAAGTACAGTGGAAATCTCTAATGACCTGTGCAGATATCATAATTTGAGGGGGGGGGGGCATCTGTTAACACCATTTCTCAGGAGCCAGAAACCAGAGAGTTAAAGAAAAAACAACCACCACATTGATGTATTTTAAGCACGAGTAATCTTCTATATTATTAAAGGCTATGCTTTAAAAGGTTAATATATAATTTTAGGCGATACTGAAGTCAGCTTAAAAAAAAAAGTGGTTAACGTGCGTCAAGGGCTCCAAAACTTTTCTGGCTTTCATTTAAACTGCTCGGTGGCCTGGAAGGATCTTTTAAATTGCAGACTGGTTTCAATGGTTTGTGCTCATCAAACCAGCTGTGACGGATGATCAGACCAAGGCCGCGCTCTGTGGATGTGAATGGAAGGAGGATGTGATTCAGCTCAAAGTGTGTCCATGAATGAAGGCGGTCAGGGGTCCCGGTGATTTATATTCTCTGAGTGCGATGCAGAACCCGGACGTGACTCAGTCGATTTCAACAGCATGACAAGTTTTCTTAAATCTTTCTTTCTTTCCCCGGTAAATTTAATAAAAGCCAATGTGAAAATTCACAATGTTATCGAATTTCACGTGCCCCCTCGTTCCTCTTCTCGATCCCCCTGTGTCACACACACCTCCCCAACACTGTCACGACTCTTCCTCCCCCCCCCTCCCTTCATCCTGTCGTCTGTCTGATGACTCACTCATGTTCGTGACTGTGACTCCCCCCCCGGCAACACTACCTCACTGTCCCAAAGTTGTTAACCTTTTTTTCATGCTGACAAGTCGAGGTCAGTGTCACTTATCTCAAAGGGGCCATTTCATTCCATTCGGCGTGGGCAGTGATGTACGGGAATAGGCTGCTCTATTCAAACACACTATTGTTTGGGGTCTCTAACGGCTATTCTCGCCTGTCGCCCGACCACATAAGTGGTCCCTTACTATAGTACACACATTAAGTGTCACATGTGCAGCGCAGACCTGTAGCCTGTGCACACACACGTACACACCTAAGGATGATTCTCACATTCTGTGAAAAAATAAACAAAACAAAAAAATACTCTGACTCAAATGTCTACATGCACTTATTCCAAAACGCATTTCTGGTTTTCCGACGGGTCACTCAACTTTACAGACTTCTTTAAAACAGTCAACACTTAACGGGGAAGGAATTTAAAATCATGACAAGCTACTTTTGAGAATTATTGGAAAGTTCCAGCAAAAACAGAATCATTGGTCAGAAAAACTATATTAATGTAATAAATATCTCAGTGTACAATAATGCAGTACATAATATGAGTAAATTCTATTGTCTTCATTTAGGGTCGGATTTAAGGTTCGCATTTTTTCCAAACCTAGCGGAGCAGATCCAAAAACCAGCTGGTCGCTCTGTCCATGTGAGTGCAGTGTTTTTAGGGAGAGCAATTTAAAAATGGAACATGAAATCAACAAGTCTGGCTAAAACCACTCTTTTAAATAAGGGACCTAAATATTTCACACATCTATAAACACACACACACACACACACACACACAGTGTACAGGCAAATCCTTAATTAACTCCATCTAATTTACTGAAACTACTAAAGAGAAAGCATGAAGAGCAGTTCTTCCAGACCTGAACCGAATACGGATTCAGGACAGGTGAGCCAAAATAGAATAAGAGCCATAATAGAATAGAGCTACTCGGAGCAAAAATGATGTCACTCACTAGTCAGCCTAACTGTATTTGGCAGCATGGCGTTGGCAAGCGCTGATGAGAAATGTAATCAGATCATGATGGACGGCGAAATATTAGGTTAAAGCCGTGGGACCTGTTCTTTGAACAATGGAACGTATATACATAACGTTTCCTTCAGTGTGGTGCAGCAGTTCCTGAGTGTGAGGATGTGACTGTTACTCCAGGAAAAAAACAGACGCTACACCTGCACATGTTGTCTGGTTTAAAAGGCAGAAACGGAACGTTTTTTTTTAGGTCACTACCAGGCACACTGCGCTATATAAAACCTACACCCCCCTCCTCTCCCACATCTGTTAAACTGTACAGACATGAGCGCGGAGCACAGGCTCAACTTGTCTTCCATAAGTGCTTTATAATCACCCTCTCCTCAGGGGGAGGTTGGGTTTTCTAACTTTCAGCTGGCCACAGTTTTCCAAATTTACTGCGACGGTGCCAAGTCTGACACAACACCAGCCGACAGAAACCAAAGCCCTTCTCCTTCTTAATGTGGCAACCTGTCAAAACTCCCCGATTGAGCAAGAGGCTTGATCACTGCGCTCTTTCCTTGTGTGACTTTTATACCTCCCTTGGCACTAATAGATATAAAAAACTAGAAGTCTTGACAACACTCAGCTCAATATACACTTCCAATTCATATTTTGGTTTCATTCAACTTTTTTTCATTCAAGAAGATGGCGGCACCTTCATTTAAACCGTTTGACAGAGTCAACACAGCTCCCTGCCTGCTGCAGCGAGGAGCTTCGATTGTCAGGACACTGAACCTGAGGAACCTAGACCATGAAAAACATCCTTTTAAACCCCTCATCAGTTATCTCCACCACCTCGCTGCCTGTGTCATTTATATTACCCGATCTATAACATTACACCGACGCTGATACTGAAGAGCGCAGGTCGGCAATCGGCTTTTGTTACGGTTACATCAGGGCAGCTCTGAATCCATAACCTTCAGTTATCGCCGCCTCCTCTTTTAGTTTCTGTTGCGTCGGCTGCCGCTGTCAGCCCTTCGCAATGTTCCCCTTGAAAACAGACACCATAATATAATGTCAGAACTGCTCTGGACCTTCAGTCTAAACCAGGATGAGTCCGACCATGTCTCAATGGCATTCACACAATTAGTATCCGTCGTCTTCAAGTTTGGGATCACGTGTCACCAGCCTCCTCTTCAAGCAGCGACGGATCCATCACATGAAACGACTGCACAGTTAGCTCACACGTCTCAACTTTCAGCCGCCTCTTCACTGCTGAATCAGAAAATCATTGGTCTGTCAGTCCTTTCTCCTTTCTCACAGCCACTGTGTTGCACTTGACCAGATCACTGAACATTGCGCCCTGTTCGTGCATATGTTGCATAGTATGCACATGCACTCATGCTTGAAAACATGCCTGCGTGAGAACTGCGTGTCCCCAGTATCCGGGCACGAACACTTGCATGCCTACAAGCGAAGACACCTGTGTGCGCCGGGGATGGCGCAGCACAGATCGGCCCACCCACAAGACCTGTGTGGAAGAGCGTGCGCGTCTGTTCATGTGTGCGTCGGTGCATACGTGGACAGTGTTTGCCCCTTACCTAGTCCTAGCAGCGGGTGGTGTTCAACAAGTGCCCAACTGTTGTCATCCACACAATGGCTTTTATAAACCAGGAGCTGGCAGAGGTCCCTGGTTGTCATGTCGGCTGGGATCTCCACCGCTTTGCCCATGCCGTCTTCACTGAAGATCTTTACAATCTGTGAGGAGAGAACACATTGGGAGCTTTAAACGGAGCTAATAATTTAAAAAAAAAGTTTGAGTGATATCGATGCAAGAAAATGAACAATATGAATTCAGTTTTCCAGTGAAATGAGGTAGAATGAAATTATTTTTTTATCATAAGATTTTAACGGCCGCCCCGCAGGGAACACAAAGTTGTGATGAGGTTATTTGACACAAACTCTTTCTAAAAACTCAACCTAATAGGTGGGTGATGCCGGCAATTTTCCCCAAACACTAGAACAGCATTTATCATATAGCACCCCATACGCTATAGAATACGCAGCCCTGTCATTAGGGCAGACAATAGAAAAAGCTTGGACTGAGCAGCAATTGTGGCGATGGAACAGACAAGCATCACTTGTTGGTGTGATACAGCAGCAGATATACTGTGGTGTTTAACAAGCATCGGCTGAGGAACGCAGGAGCAGCCAAAGGGTACAAACTGTAGTTTAACAGTGGTGAAATCATAGTGTTTCTAATTATAGCTTGTAATGTATAAGTAGCTCATAAAAGGACCTTTGAAAATCTCTACTTCATGAAAAAAAAAAAAAACTCTCATGTTGACATTAAGCCAACAATAAAATAATAAACATCATGAATATCAGAAAGAATACTTAAATACATCAACTAACTGCAGCAAATACTGTATGTTTATATGTCTATATATAGTATAATTAGTATATGCATAACCTGCTGGAACATGTGTCTACATGTAAGATGCTTCTTTATCAGTATATGGTGTAGATAAGCTTCTCCTCTTCCTTGTTATATTCGGCCTGTGATCCTGTTGATGAAATCCATCACCCCCGTTTGGGTTAAACGGTCCGAAATTTACGTCCACTTAATGAGTCCACACTTTGGCTTTTCACAGGGAAACCAGTCCTACTCACAGGATCCATAACTCATGCCCCACAGAGAAGACTACAGCAGCCTACTTAACCTGCAGAGGAATCCAGCCTTGTTAGCCTACACATAAATCCAGCCTACTGGCTTACACATGTAATGTATGCATAGGCTTCCCACATAATATATCACACAGGAAAGACGCAGCTCGCGCAGCGTCACAAATCGCACAGACCGAGCATGACCACTTCCATCCATCCAAAAAAATGCACAGGGAAGAAAAAGGCAAAGGGAGCCTGAACCATTCAAAGCAGCTGACGTTTCCGACTGACACCTTGATGGAAAAGGACAAGTTGTCTTCAGCCTTTAAGGTATTTACACATTCCATTTCTTGGTCATGGTCAAACACAGCAGCACTTCAAAAGAGGGGAAAAAAAGAGCAGGAGGCGAAGAGAGGCACAGAGATACATGAGGAGAGATAAGAGACTGAGATCTTACCTCTATGGCCCGCAATAGGCAGCAGTCCGGGGAACACGAAGGCATATTTGGACTGTGCCTGGTTCCCTACACATACACACACACACACACGACAGTCACCCACAGAAGCTTGCTCCTCTGCTGCCTTGTCTCCTCCGGATAGAGAGCTACAAAAACGCCAACAGTTGACAGTGCTACCTGTCACACAGCCTGGAGTCCGTCAGTCTGTCCAGGCTGCTGCTGGAAATGTCCTGAAGTCTGAGCAGCTCACAGGACAGAGACACTCAGCAATATACGTTAGCAGGTACAGAACAGTGCTTAGTGCCGCTTCAGTCTGACAACTATCTTTCCTTCTCTACCTCCCTCCCTCCTTCTCTCTCTCTCTCTCTCTCTCTCTCTCTCTCTCTCTCTCCCTCCCCCTCTCCCTCTCTCTCTCTCTCTCTCTCTCTCTCTCCCTCACAAAGGGTTACAGCCTCAGCCACAGGCTCTGAGGCACAGTGAATCAAACCACACGCTCACTGACCAATCATAAGCCTGCAGCAGGCTGATGTAATCATTCCCACACAGTCCCCGGCGTGTGCGCGGACACACACGCGTGCACGCAGTCATGGACAGAGACAGACAACTTTTTCAGACCTCTCGCAAGTTCCCTGCTTTGGTTTCCTTTGCTGAGCTTGAAACCAGAGGCTTCATTTGAGAAGGGTGTAGGGCAGTGAAGGAGGACGAAGAGGAGGAGGACGAAGAGGAGGAGGGAAAGCAATGGGTTGAAAAGTTTGCCGCTTCTCTCGCTTCCAAAATGTTCGACCAGTTTCACAACCGGGTTGTTTCGCTTGTATGATTTTCTCTGCGTCTTTGCCTCTCTTTTCCTCTCGCTCAAATCCTCCCTTCCCTCCTTCTCCCTCTCCCTCCCTCCCTCCCTCCCTGTGGCTTAACTATGAACTCTGCAGTCTCTGTCTGCCTCTCGCAGCAGTAACAAGACTCATTACAGAGCAAATGAAATGAAACAAACCTGGAGCACTCTAACCTTCTCCTCCTCCCCTGGTGGCTAGTTTTGTGCCAACATTCCTTCTCTCTGAAGAGCAAAAAAAATCCTGATGACTTTTTGCACAGACACACACACGCACACACACTTCTCCTTTTGACTCAGATATTTAATACGGCATCAGACAAAAGCCTTGACACACCCTGTCTGGATGAGGTGAGAACAGCTTTATGCTCTCCTTCAAACAGCTTCTTTTATATTTCTTCAGATTTATTTTGGGGAGGGGGGCGCGAGTGCGTGCATTTGTGCTCGTACGTGCATGGATGAGGTGCAATCCAGGAATACCCACACTTTCGCAGGAAGAGGGAGGATGCGGTGGTTAAAGTCAGAACAGTCACACACACACAAAAAAAGAGACGACTTCATTTACTACAGTGGCAAACTTTGAGGAGGGGGTGGGCCAGGGGGGAAGTTGCAAGTGGGGGAGGGGAGAGTGAAAGAATTGTGTGTGTGTGTGTGTGTGTATGAGATTAGACATGCACACAGGCACATACGTGGGTGTGTGCGAGGGACATGGAGAGAGGGAGACAGACAGACGTGAGAAGTGAAGGGAAAAGGACAAATGGAGCAGAGGGGAGAGAGAGAGAGAGCGCTAGACTGTCTGGTGACACAGTGCAGCAGAATGTGTCGTATGAATGCTTTCGACTGTTACCTACATATCTGCACAGCTGTCTTCCTCCCCCTCCCCCCTCTCCACGCCACTGCACTCACACGCTCACGCAGACTGAGACACACACCCTTGTCTACGTCACGGTGAGTCAGCCAGAGGGGGAAAGCCCAGAGAAGGCTGCACGGATCACACATGCTGCAATACAGGTTTCACTCATCGGAAGAGTGCGTCAGTCATTCCCAAGCACCAGCTCACGTTGAAAATCAATTTGTGCAAAAGTTTCCGGGAGGAAATCTGACTCTTTCTTTTGGAGTGTCAGGAGAGGAACTGACAGGAACACACAATTTAATGTCACAGCCTCTGTTGTCCTAGACAAGAACGAGGAGCCAGGAAAACCACATGTTTACCAATGGTGTAACTAAGTCAACACGGCTTGTTTGCACATAACCTACGAGTGTGGTGGCAAAAAAAGTAGTGCCAGGAAAGCTGGGTGGGTGAGGTGGAAGGAGCTATCAGTGGATTAATCAGCTGGGGGGAATAATAATAATAGCCTCACACATCAGGAGAGGAGCATCTCTGACCGTGTCTGGTGAATCTATCAGTCAGATGACACAGATCATCTGAGAGCGTGTGTGCCTTCAAAGCTCGACTCAAACTGGTGCAATCCTCTGTCCTTTGATGACTGCGCTTACAAGCAAATCAGATGACCAAAAGTGGGAAGATTTGAGCTGGGACCAGGTCATTAATTCGCTTTGGAAACCCTTATCTGAAGAAGGGTGATACCACAAGACACAAGACCTGTCTGTGGAGAAGCAAAGTGACGGAGACGACGGAGAAACATACTTCAAATGGCCTACTCTACTTCTATGTCTTCCTCAGGGAACAGAAGGTATAACAAATGGATTACAGGAGGAGGTGGGAAGGAAGGAAGGAGTAAAGAAAGAACCATTGCAGTTTGTCTTCTACTTGTCAGAGTGTCCTCATTTAAACGGAGGAGCATAGTGGCCTCTGAACCTCTGATGAGTCAGGTCTCATTACTGCACTGTGTCGTAATCCCCCAGTGAGAAAAGGCATGCACGGACATGCACCCGCGCACGCACACACACCTTAACCATGAGCACAACTTGTCGAAGGCTTTCCTCTATAATATTTGGATGTTTTATCAGTATTAGTCAACACACTGTCCCCCCCCCCCCCCCCCCCGCCCCACATACACACGTCTGAGAGGCCCCCAGATGTGCTCAATCATGCTGGCACATCCTGCGACAAACCGCCACATGCTACATATTTCACATTTTTGTGCGTATGACGCTTTCTGCACGTAATAGAACACACACCAAATCCTCCCAGAGACCCACAAGACAGCTGAAACTAGTCAGAGACAGTAGACAGCCCTGTATGAGGACAGGCTTTGTGTGACCTGAAGCATGTACACAAGCATGTGTGTGCTCGCCCACACATCCATCCGACTGAGAACCGGCTGTGGGTGTATAAATAGTTCCTCTGGTATTACGTACGAATTACAAGCCATTACATCAGATCCGAGTTACTGTGGCGGACTGCGATTCTAAAAGACTATTAGTCACTGGGCGTGCGAGCTGGCACACACATTGTGATCCATTATGTGTGGGCTTGAAAAAGTACAGGCACCCCGGATAACAGCAGAGGTAAAGTATGATTTTAAAAAAATGAAACTGAATACTTAACAAAAAGGACTGTAAATTCACCGATGATGCCAGCATGGGAGCTCTTCCTGTAATTCTGAAACTGTGGGGAGGTTTTATTCAGATTAACTCACACAGGGACTTTCCTGCCCTGGGTTGTGACAACATGGCTCATGCTATCCTTAACCACAACCTTTAAAGCAATCTAGAGCCTCCTGTGAGGGAAAATGACAGGGAGCTCAACTGTACAGAATGATACAGAAGCTTCATGGTCTGTATAGATATATAGCAGAGAAAATCAATCAGAACAATTTATCAGTTGGCCAGTAAGGCTAAATTTCTTTGTAATGATTTGATAACAACAGCCAAGGATTCTTTGACATTTTATTTTATATTTTGACATTTCCCCATTAATTAAAGCTGTAAGCATGTGGTCATATTTGTGTAATTATAATAAAATTCAGGATTAAACTGTCAAATATCAATACTAAATCACTTTTTCCCATAACTTCATTTTAGGCAGCAACAACATCAGAACGATTGCCAACGAGCTCATGTTTTTGTATTTTTTTTCTAAATAATGGCCGATGAACTCCCTGGCAATGGTGTCCACATTTGCATTCCCTCCAATGAGTACCCTCTATAAAGCCCCTCTGAGTGCACTGTGGTGCTGTGTGTGGCCCCGGCCACCCCTGTAAAATGACGACCGTGTGATGAGTTAGAGACAAAAAAACCTGAATGAGTCCCGAACAATTGGCCGTCCCCGCTCAGCACTTGTAGTGAGCAGGAGTGGGTGGCAACAGCCAAGAAAACTCTGCTGACTCATGAGGAAGGGACCGTGACCGTCCCTTGTCATCCAATTACAGCGTCAAATTAAGACCCAAGACACAGAGGCCTATCTGGGCTCAGCGGAGCAAAAGACGGCAGATAGGGATTTAGTGGTAATAGTGAAAGAGGGAATGGGGAACAAAGGAATGGATGGAAAATGAGAGAGGGGTGGATGGTATAGAGAGATACATAGGAGGAGAAGACTCCCAGCACACACGGACAATACAAAGTCATGTACGGTGGCAGACTGCCATCCCTACCACTGTGCAGCCATGCATCAGACCATGCACTGTATATCGGGCAGTTAGTTAGTCCACAGAGACGCCTCTGTGGGTAAACAATGGAGACTTAACACCAATTCAGGCTCAGAAAGTTGAGGGCTGGAAGATTCTGGAGAGGAGCCAGGTCAAATTTAATTAGCAGTGTAGTTTAGGTAGGACACATTTAGGTCAAGCCATGAATACATTTAAACCTACGCATCTTTCACACCGGGAACTAATCTAATCTAATCAAATGGTGGAGCTAGTCCCTTTTTAAAAGCTGCCCTGTCACCCATTCAGCCACTCCTGTTTGATTTATGCAATTTGGATAACATAATTAGTAAAACATGTTGGTTATAAGATAAAACACATCCTCGTTTAATAAAACTAGCACATACACTTGTGAGGGCCAGTTGTACCAGTTCATGATGATGTAGGAACCCTGTCACCTCTATTTATTGTGGCTACCTGCTGAGAAACAGCCCGCACAGAGCCAAATATTTTACCAAAAGGAGTAAAGTGGGAGCGGATGCTTAATTGTGTCCCGGGACCAATTGCCAGCAAAACCCCAGGCAGGAAATGTCCTTTCAGACCACTGCTGATTCACAGCCATTGTCCAATTACAGCAGGAGGGCAGCGGGAGAAGGGGCAGGGGTGGGTTTCTGATTGTGTAAACAAAGGATGACACTGGCATGATTATGGCAATACACTGGAAATGCTCCACTGGCTGCACTGAAAGCTGTTGCACTGTGGCCTCATGTGTCTCATGTGGGAGGAAAACAAAGTTTCAACGACAAAACACGAGTGTGGTCCTCGGATTTTCATTTTACACTTTTTTAAATTGTTGATCGGTAAGAGGCAAAAAAATTACTGTTCCCACTAGACAGTTCATGTTAGTGATCAGTGAGATCCCCCCCGCCCCGACCCCCGCAGTCTACCAAATCATACTGCACCCAATTACACACACACTCATTATTCATTATCTTGATCAGAATCCAAGATACATTTCTTGGGAAGTGGAGTCTGGTCGCACTGTAAAAGGAGGTAGAAAAAAATGTTCCAACATGTAATGGGTTGTTCCCTTACTCACACCACATCCTTCCACCACAAGTTCTGTGAAAATCTTTTTCTTATTTTAGTGTGGAATCATGATTCAATTCATGAGAATCAACCATAAAAAAACAAATGAACAGGGATGGAAATAGTCCTTAGCAGGGCCAAGTAACACAGAAATGTTCAGACCTTAAATTTAACAGTTTGGTAAAGGCGCTAGTCTTTGACGTGTCTTCCTGTAAAATGTTTTTACATACATATTTCAAATGTTTATATCTAAGTGACTGGATGCTCACTCTTTATTGTTATTGGAGAAGCAAACTGAGTAAAGTAACCCTAACCCTAACCCTGCAAGAGCTGTTCACGGCAGCTCTTGCAGGAAATAAATGACACAGTGTGCGCTTCAGGGAAAACCTCTGCAGGTCTGTGTGTCCCCAGAATAATACAAGCAGACACAGCACTGCATCACAGGCGACTACAAATAATCATTTTCCATCCAGAGGAATCACAGCTTGTGCCACAGTGCAGAACAAACTGTCCTCAGTGACAGGAAGTTTGCTCTGGAGACGATGAGATCTCAGCATCTTCTGTCTCTCTTCTTTCTCTCTATCTACTGACACAAATCCTTTTTCTTGTTTGGGTCTCAGTCTTTTTGAAATTTTCCAATTTCTTTAGGAGAAAAATTTAACTTGACCCCCCCCCCCCACTCCCCAACCCCCAATACTCTTCAGCAATTAATGGCCAGATATCAATAAACAAAGGGGAGGAGAAAAATCAACACCAGTTACACTGATTCAAACTTTTAAAAAGAATATACATATTTATAGAAATATATGAAATAATTAAATACCATTTCAAAGCTGTAAGACACTTAACTATAACACAGCAGCTTTTTCATTATTGTCAGTTTTTCTATCCTCCAGGTTTTTCCTCTTATAACTCCCTCTTTTCCTGCCTCTTTACAGCAGGCGCTTCAGAAATCTGAGCTGTCCTACTTTCCCAGAGAGAGAGAGAGAGAGAGAGAGACTGAGGACAGGGGGAAAGCAGAGAGAGGGAGATGCAGTCTCCATGACCTACATGAATCCAACAGCTCTGCTCAGCTTTGGCCAGATGAAATGCCTGCAGGCAGCAACACATTGCTCTCTTTGTGAATCACATGGTCACAAACAGACCAGGTCATGTGTGTGCACCTGTATGCACACAATTATGCAAGTGCATGCAGCAGGCAAAAAAAACATAAACTCAAAATTACAAAAAGTTGTGTTATACCTCAGAGTATGGTTCGTCATTCACTAAACCTGAATGTTTGCCATGTTCCTTTGCAGTGATTCGCTGCCGTTTGATGGTCTGACGACCTAAACCGCAGAGAAAGTGATGGAGCAGAGAGCAAGCGCTATCAGGGATTAACATTAGCTGCAGGAGTAATGGGATCTTGCCCTATTAGCCGGGTGAAAGTTGTGGCTTCTAATCTTACACCGCTCTGGCCTCTGGGACGCGGAGTGAAGGATGGACCATTAAAAAGGTGCATCCCCTGTAGTGTCTGTGTGGGTGGTCCAGTCACGCTTCCATGGTCTGACATTTATTTAGCGAAATTGAATAGAGAAATAAACCGAGTACAGCATGAATTATTAACCATTTTCTAACATTTAGAGCTTTTGGTTTACTTCCATTACCTCAATGAACAATTTAAAGTGCCCCAAATGGGCCCCCCCTCATAAATATGACTAAAACATGACGTAATTTAATAATGGGATGCTACATCTACAACTTGACATTCCAGCCTGATTGATTTATTGATTATCTGGTATGATTTTATGTGACGAGACGCTCAACTAAAAAAAGGCATTCAAGCATTCTTGTTGAGTCCAACTTAAACCCCTTTGAGGAGCGCAGTCTCTGAGGACCGGGTAGACCTTGTTCCTAAAAGGATGCAGCCTCTCAAATGACACACAGCTATTCTGTTTATACTCAGCTGCTATTTCATCTCTATTTACTGATACATGATAGGCATCTAGGCAGAGGATGTTATGCTCTAGAGGTAGCCATGTCACTGACCTACTTTATTCCAGACGTATGTAAATTCATGGAAAAGGATAATTGTAATGGAGGCTTCTGTATTTAGCTCATTGTGCATTTCACAAACAAAGTTTCACGCCACTACAGTGGCCCATCTGCATGAGCTAAGAAAGGTTCATCTGTTTTCACGTGGCTTTGTCCAGAGGCAAACCGAGCTCATCTTATCTTCCTCACCTGCATTGTCATCCAACACCAGGCACGTGTTTCAGTGTGGCAGAAGCCGGTCCAGCCAGCAAGTCGTGGCATGTTTCCATTTAGTTGGACACATGAGATGTTCAAGACCCAACCACAACCTGCCTGGCTCTCCTCCAGGTTTGCATTTGTTTCGGCAGCAGCTGAACAATTTGTATTTCACAGCGCGGAACGCTGCAAATCCAATCAGAGGCCCAACGCAATGTGTGTACATGTGTGTTACTGTGCCGCCTGCATGTTCTCTCTACTTCTGCCACAAAGAGCATCAGATAACATGCAACACACACAGAAAGAGAAAGAGAGAGGGGGCGGGGTGGGGGGTGCACGTAGGGCTTAGAGACTAGATGTAATTTTAGGCATAATGAATACAGGCACGTACAAGTACACACACATGCAGAGTTACAAATAATCACAACACAGACAACACAGTGTTATTAACAGTCTAAATCACACGCACGCACGCACCCACCCACAGGTTTGTGCAGCTGTCCTCATTAGGACACTCCATTGACTTCCATTCATTGTGGACAGCCTAATCACTAAGCCCAGCCAGGACCTGGGGATTGATGTTTAGTTTCATTACAGCCAGGCTTTGGTCCCCACGAAGTCTACTGGACCTGACAAGGTCAGTGTTCATGCTGGTAAAAGCCCGAAAGAGAGAAAAGGCAGCTTGAAAAAGTGCTAAACATACAAGCATGAATAGTTTGTGATTACTCAACAAGCGTCTGTGTTGATTTGTGAGTTCCCTGTTGCATTTTAAGATCCATTTAAATGGGGTCTGGCTGCAGGGAGAGTGAGACAGCAGATTCCTGGCGCTGTGTCACCTTTGATGTCTGAACAGTGCAGCCTGCAGAACACATCAGCACGACAATGAGAAGCAGGACACACACACACGGCTTGTCCATACATAAATGCGTGCATTGGACACATGAACGTATGCACAAAATACACAAAAATCAATCTCCTCACGAGAATGGCCTGACTTTTGTGAACACTAATCAAACACACGCGCAGTTGTGCGCGCACACACACACACACACACACACACACAGACCCAGATGTTCCCATACATTGAGGCCAACAGTTTGGGCATCAGCAGCATTCCATTCTGCTTTTCCATTTACAGTGGAAAAAACTGCCCTTTGACCCGGAGTATTTCCAACATCCAGGAAGGAGGCAGCCAGGGAATGCCATGCTTCAATGCTAAGAGAAGGAAGGGAGGGGAGGTCAATGCCCATCGCGCACGTAGCGAGTGTTTTTACTTTCAATTCTGCTGCCTGCTTTTTCCACAACCACGGGAGACGCTGGATAACGTATTTCATTAATACTGCCTTGTTAAATAACATTATCTCTACGTTTAATTTAAGTTTTATCTCTCTAGCATAGTGATCATTCTATATTAACCTTCCTTGCTCCTAAGCCCTTCCACTAAGTATTAATTCAAGGGCTTTAGAATCAAGATCACAATCAAGTTTATTGCCACATACCTTTGCACATGCAGGAATTTGAACTGGTGGCTGGTGCATGAAAACACAACATAATATAATACAAAAGTACTGAGTAGTTATTGCTATCAGACTAAGTACATAACCTCCTCGGTGGCAACAATTATCACCTGTCTCTGCTCTCATGTGTCTAAGCTTCTGTCAGCGAGCTGACACCAGTTTACAGATATTTGTGTCTGCAGCAGATGGATGCTTTCTCCAAAATCATTCTTCTATCGCTGCAATTTTAAGGTTGCTTAGTTTAGCGACTGGATTTTTTTTCCCCACACAGCAGTGTTCGCGATGAAAAAAAGACTTCTTACTCATGTGAAGCTATATTTGGATAATAAATTCTTATCAGATTTCTTTCAGCTGCTGAGGCAGAATATCATTATCACCGAGTGTATGTGCAACATTCATATTCTGCAGCATATCTGCAGCACTGATAATGATATGAGTCTCGTCAGCAGCTTGTACCGTGCTGAAAGGCACAGGGAGACTTGCTGTCTGTTTCATCACTGCACCACACCCTCTATGGTAAAGGCCGTCATGAGTAATTGGATAAAAGCTAAAATCATAGCTCGTCATCATATACCCACTTTACTACATTTCTGTCAAACTCAAGGCCTGGAGTAATGGTTTTAACATTCAGACTCATTTCTAAAACAGGTTGCATGGTTTCAACAAGCTGCGAGGCTGCCGGGAGGCTGCTGAGCTCATCATTTAAATTATACTTCGGTACAGAACACTCGATTCTGGCAGCATTCACAAAATGCTTTTTTGATAAGTGGGTGTCACAGCTTTGAAGTCTGGCTGACTCAACTGGAGGCAAAGTCATGCTGAGAGAGTGGGTGGGGGGGCGTAATGAAAAGCAAGCGGAGGTGGAAAGGTGATCAGCACCATCATCATTAGAGTAAATGTTAAAGATCCCTTCTGGGACACTGGCACAGCAGCTCCCATGAATATAATCCTGATGAAAAATAGACAGTAAAGGGTAATGAGGTGATCTCACCTGCCCAACATGTTGAAATACCAGAGACTCTATACACAAATGGAGGACATGACAGCTGTTCCCAAAAGTGAAAACGTCATGACGTAGACTAAGTCTTAAACCTAATCAGCCAACATTAAACATTTTCATATTCTAAATGTATGTAAGTATGCAAATGAAATATGTGACTATTAAATAAAGAAAAGCACCATCTAAGAAGCATTGTCCGTGTTAAAATGCTTAATTCGGCCTGCTAATTATTTGCCGCACATATATCTGAATACTCTATTTCAGGCACCTTACTTCATCATGTGGGAATCAGTATTCATAGAGCGAGATAAACTGTCCCAGAACACACCGTCACCGAGAATTTCATTTCAGCTGGAACCGAAAAGAGGGGACAAATATGGGTGGAGGGATGACAGCGAAAAGCCATATGACAGACAGAGAGATATCCACCGACAGTCCGAGGCACACAGAGATAAACGCACTAATAGGAAGATAATGAAACACAGACCAGAGAGGCACAGGACGTGGGGATCCTGCCATACCATAGAGCGCAGTGAGCTACAGGACATCCAGTCCAAGTACAGTAAATCCAACAAAATCTGGCAACCCAGTGATCAAATCAGTGTTCCCACACTAGAACGACTGGGGCAGCTATGGGAACAGAGTGTCCAAGTAAGTACATAACAGCTCTCTCTATTGCACTACTGAGGACAGACTGTCAAGAACCTATACTGAGAAAATGAATGGATATACTGGCTAACTGCCTTGCATTCAAGGCTTCTTACAGGTTTTTCCATTGCACGACATGGATTACATAGGCTGAGCTTCCAGTATTTTCTTAAGTAGTAGTGTGCTTGTAAAACCTGCCTTTTGGCAAGCTGGATGTGAATGGAAGGATGTATGCAACTTCAGAATTCCATAGCACCTGGATTATGTTTATAGAAACCTTTCGCAGCAACAGGAAGTAGGATGTTTATGGATGTGTGTCCATCTGCACACACTTCCACACCGAACATGGTGCCAGAGCTCATGGAGAGCAGTTTCCTGGTTTGTATGGTATTTATCATCATTTAGCTCCCAAACCAAACATTGATGTATTCGGATGTAGGCTTGTACGGTTGACGAATGCTACAAATTAAATTTGAAGTTGGGAACACATGCACACGATGGACACTGGACAATTAGAACCTGAATATTATTTTAACAGCCTTAACTTCCAACGTTTAAAGCTAAGGAGACGAGCTGTGTATGTTGAGTGGAGATCGAAGGAAAACGGGGCGGGAGAGGACAGAGAAGGAAAGTGAGGTAATCAGGAATCATATGGCCATCTCAACCAGCCTGCCCAGTGATTCCTGACAGCCTCTGCACTGCGTCGCACTGCACAAAGGCCAAGAAGTGAGCTAAGAAAGAACAGAAGGACAGAAGTATGAAGGTCTTTCAGAAAGTGCCCAGAGGTCGGAAAAATTCAGTAAGCTAAACAGAGAAGCCTCTCAGCAACGGCCTGCATGACTGGACTGAATGTGTGGAAGGGTGGATAGATAGAGACTGACAAAGATAGATAAAGACAGGGAAAAGGAAGACATGGCACAGAGCACAGCACAGATGTTGAGGTCTTAAGAGAGAGTGGGCTGGAAACAATAATGTACCTGCTCACTGTCACACTTGTCAAACCAGAGACAGATCATCCAGGTCTTCAAGTATCGGAAACACTCATGGGAGGAGTACACATTTGCAAGAGAACAGTGCCACCACCATATCTCATTCCTGCTGGACCCCCTAAGAGGTGTGGGATGGGATTTTTTGGAAAAGCACGAAACTGGATTTCCACAATGATACTTTCCAATGAAATCAACAATGGTTATACACTTTTTGAATCGGGGTTTTCCCAACACTGGGGCAACGGTTCACCTTAGAACTCTTTGAGTTTTTTCCTAAATTTACCAATAATTATGAGCTATATAACATGATGAATCATAGGTAGAACCATATATTATAGGCACAACCATATATTATCTCTGGGTATATGTGTGTCGTGAAACATCCTGGTCAGTTCATTCCTGCTCTCTAACTCATTAGTGGAAGCAGGAGTGATTTGGTGTGAAGCCAGAACTTCAGTGAATATCAAAGGCAGGTCTAGCCATTACAACCTGAGGTGTTTGGTTGAAAAAAAAAAAGCAAAGTTGTCAGTTTTTTTATGGCTGCAATCACCTGATTACTGTAAGATCATAGAAATAATTTACCTCCACCACTAATCTCCAACTCCCTTCCAATTCCCCGCTCCGCTTCCTGGTCCATACCACATTCTTAACAGGATATCTGAGTCCCGCGCGGGTCACCCAGTCGAATAAATTGGTTTCTGAATACTCACTAGACACACCGATCCAAGGTTATGTCACAGCTAGTGACTCAACGCAAAGTTCATAACCACTTAGTCAGACATTAATCTTTGACCCGATCTACCATATGAACTGGGATTTACCATGATGTGTTGAATTTACTCTGCAGGTAATAATTTAAGCCCAGAAGGAAAAGGCTTCAAGGCTGAGTCCAGCATTAATCACATAGAGCTGTATTCATGTCGCAGATGGTAATTCAAACCCCCGACGTTCCGTCTATTTAAGCAGTTACTGGATGCCACTGATTTACCGATTCATCAAGTGATATATGAGATGATGTTTTAAACCAGAGTGGGTCATATTAAACTCAGACTTGCATTTTGGCTCATAACATCTTGACTGGAAGTGCAGTCTGGAAGCCATAGCCAGAAGAGGCCAGGATCATAGCCAGGGCTGGGTATTTATGAGAAATAGTCCTCCCTCACATTACTGTAAACTGGTATGTTACTGTAACCAGCGCGGGCTGGCCCCATGTGAAGATCATTAAAAGTGACGATTGAGGGACTCTGACTTCCAGGAACAGACAGGCCAGTCTTTAAATCTTTGTCAACACATGAACACACAAGTGCTTAGAGGCTCACAGTAATGGAGCCAAGTGTGGAGGTAAACATACAAACACATACACAAGCTCTCCTCATTAGGACTTTGCATCGACTGCCATTCATTTTGGATGACCCAGGGCCTTAATTCCAATCCAAGACCAATTCATCCCTGACCTATAACGTAACCTTCATACACACACACAAAGCCACAAACACACATGCACTGTACAATACAGCACATTCATATGCAAGCAATCAACATGCCTCGGATGGGCAAAACATGGGGGCAGATGCAGAGCAAGAAAGAAAATTCCAGACTGCTTATGTCTGACGTGGCGCTGACCACTAAAAGCAGCTGATTTACGATATATTTAAAATCTGCATCCTCCAAAACAAGTCGCTTGAGTCACACATGTCTGGGTTATCAGCACAACATAAAAGTGAATCAACATCCGCAGATGTCCCATATCATGTTTTTCAAAGGGAGAAGAGATCTGATGATGTCCTCCCATAATGTATGAGAGACAGTGTTTTGGATTAAGTGCAGCCACAGTAAATTATAGTTATGCCCCCCCCCCCCCCCCCCCCCCCCCCCCCCCCACAAACCCCCCCCCCCCCCAACTCGGAATCCGAAAAAAACAACGTTTTTGAGGAGAGATGAAGCTCCAGCACCGCGTGTGTGTCTTCGACTTACATATTTGCCAGTGTTGGGTTCTCCAGGAGGTAGAGACCCTGGACTGAGGACAGGTGAGCTCGCTGGACTGCAGAGCTCAGGGAAGGGGTTAGGGATGGCCGGGAGAGACGATGTCCTCAGCTCCTCTTCCTGCAACCTCCTAAACAATGGACACAGGAACAAAGGCACAGTACAGTGATGGGCTGGTGGCTCAAAGTGTTTGCTAACTATCCCTGCGTCATTTGCCCTGGAACAGCTTCATAAAAAGTAATATGAGAGAACTTTTGAAATGAGACGTGCTGACATGTGGAATACGTGTGGGGGGAGTTAGAATTAATAAAGCATTGCTGTACAGTATCCAGCCTCATGTCTGTTTCTGTCTGATCTAACCCTAATGAACAGTCTCCCAGCAAGTGGAAATCACAGACCCCTGCAGCCTGCTAGCTTATTTTCTGCAATATTTATCACGTATAAATATTGAATCAAGACATCACTTTAAAGCCGTTTTTTTTAATTAGGCACACACAGTGTAAGCTTGTGGCCCGGGAAGAGGGGGAGCAATGATTTGACAGCTGAAAATGAACTTTTCAGGAATCAATCATAATTTAAAGATGGGCAGGTCAGTTTGTGAGACTCTGGCTCCAGAGTGAGATTAGACAATCAGTGCACAAGAATCACTCACTGGGTCTCTTTCTCTGTCAAACTCATTCTCTCTGTAGAACCCAGCGAGTTCAAAAGGGAATGGGCCTTTTGATGTTGTCCCATCTGAGCTTGAGAACAGGGTTATCCAGAGGTCAGGCCTGAATAATAAGAACTTCAGGGCCTGCTACTGTGTGTATGCATTTGAGAGGGAGAGCTCAAAAGACAGATACACTCCATTAACTGATTACCCCTCCTCAGTTTCTATCAAATACTCAAAAGGTGAATAATAGGAGCTGACACCAGCTCTGATGTGAATGCCTGTGTGCGTGCATACTACGCATGCAACCTTACTCCTGTTACCGCAGTGTCTATGGGCATGCCCACTTTCCAATGCATACCACTATAAGCCCCCAGGGAGAATATGGGTAACCACTGTTTAAATTGAGAGAGACATTTGCACTTGGTACTAAACTATATTAGACTTTTTACCTTTCTCCTGCTGCTTGTGTAGTTTGAGACAAAGAGGTAGTGACAAGGAGGAATGGGTCATTCAAGGGCCGCAGATATGGAGCTGGGAGGAGACGCGCCCAATTATTGGGAGGGTGTGGAGGGATGCGTGTACAGTGAGAGGCTTCTTTTCCAGGGCGAGCGAGAGAAAAAGGTTCTGCACGTGCAGCTAAACATGTGCAAATGTATAAGGTCAGAGGGAGTTAGCTCACAGCTTAGTGTCACTGTTTGGTTACCAGAGAGCATGTGACGCATGTGCAATTTCCACTGTAGATTTATGATGACATTGACTCTTTTAACACATACATAGCATGTACATAATTTAGGATACCTTCTACATGCAAAATGTATAACTTCTTTTGTTTATCCTGGGGCGTTCCCCAAGTATCTGTTCTAGGACGACTCTTTTGCTTTAGACATCCACAGTTTTAAAAAGAAAAGTTTCTGACATAACTTTTTACTTGGTTGGATAATAATTTGATATTCAGCTCTGTGTCTACAACAAGAATGGCAAGTTATTGTAAATTCCCTCAGAAGTACCTCCAAAGACTGTACTGGATTGTGAAAAAGGGCTTTGGAGTTCACTGAGCTCTTTGTTTGGAATAAGTTGCAATATTCAGTTTTTGAATCTTAAAGACATGGAATCAGTGGATATATTTAAAGATTATAACTAGTCCGGGGCTTTAAAATGGTTGGATATGTTTAACCATTCCATTAAGAGTATTGCCCAAGTTGGATGCTTAATGATTTTTAGTATATCAAATATATTTTAGTTTCAGTTCTTTATTATCATTGTAAAGGGAGGAAAAAGGTATGCAAAAATATTCAAATCAATTGTCCAAAAAAACCCTACCTGACAGCGAGGATATGCATAGGCTGTGACCGTCGGAGGCTGGTCTGAGGTGAGTCTGCCGATGAGGACGAGGAGGGCGGTTCCGGCAAGACATGGCTTAGCGAGTGCTGACCCTGCCGTGGGGGGTTAGGTTGTGTGTGGTGATGATGGTGGTGGTGATGATGTTGGTGTGAGGAAGTGCTCTGTCCGTTGTGCAGTAGTGGGGTGGACTCTGTCTGCTGACCACTGCAGGTGGAGTAGAGGCTCTCCAGCGAAGAGTTCATATCATTAACAAGGGCCTCGAGGTCAACATCATCTTCTGGCAACAGAAAGAAAGGAGAGAAACTTCATGAACCCAAAGGTGTGAGGCACTAGTTATGCTTCAGTGAAAGACAGCGGAGGGCAAGTGAAGAGAACTGAACTAAGCAATGAAAAATGTGGAGCAGGAAATGGCAAAGCTGAACTAAAACTCTAACTCCAAATGCAATAAAGTACAATAAAGCAAAAGTGAAAGTCCTTCAATCCTTCAGATTTGGTTTGGAACAGTTGAGAAAAAATGTGGTAAAGTCCCTGGACTTTGTTGGGACTTTCCCTTTTCTATTTCAGTTTCTCTTTCATTTCATTGTGGCCAGGATGTCAACCCTTGACCTCACTTTGTACCACCTTGATTCCAACAGTAAAAGAGGAGAAGAAAACCCTGGCGTGTTCAAAACACACACACACTGTTAACCAGTCCCGCCAGTGCTCAATCAGCGAGCCTATCTTGACTCCACACACCGTGCTGCCCCGTGCACTAAATCTGCCAGGATAACAAGTACAGGCACAAACCTGCCTGTGACACTTTTAAACTCTCCTCACCGGGGTTCACGGTGAAGGCATCGCAACACAAGCGTCTCCTCTACATTCACTGCAAGTATCAAGCATTCTGCTTTTAAAAGGTCTTTAAAAGTGGGACGCGCAATTCTTTCGGCAGAGGAATCCAGCCTCAAAGCCCTCCAAAAACCTCAAGGCACATTTGAATTCATGAAGGGAATTTTTCAACTGACTCCGGGAGCATGTCGTATCAAAAGTTTGAGGCGAGCTCAAGTGAAGGGAAGCGCACATCTAATTGCTTCATGCTGTGAAAGTTTTATCATCTGGCCACCCCAGCTCTTTGTAAATTGCAATCTGCAGTGGCGATGCCTCTTGTGATTAATAATTTTAAGATATGAAAAAGAAATCCACATCCTCACTTCATCATCAAATCCCACAACTGAGAGGCAGGACGCATATTGACCGCTAGGGGGAGACAAGCTATAATTGTACAGGGCAGGAGCTCTGAAGCGGATGTGGTCATGGGAAGGAGCCTCAGACACATATTAGGACATTATAAAATAATATTCATCATAAGGGAATCCATGATGTGAAAACTTAAATAATGAGTTAGGATATAGTCTAATCGAGATTTAGACTGAAAGTTGAGAATAATCTGAGAAACGTGTGACCTTCGAATTAATTGGATGTCTCATTTGTCCATTGATATTTCGATTGTTGAGTTTATATCTTTTCATAATAATAATACCCATGGTGCCCTGTTTTATTTATTTAGTGTAATGTGTTTGCATTCAATTAGTAAGTCAAATTTTATTGACTGAGTAAAAACAACATGAAAAAAAGGTGGCGATGTGACGGTCACCCTACGCCAACGCAGCAAATAGTGCCACTGCTCAACAAAAAGCTGACACAGGAAAACAGCAGCGAGATTGATGTGAAGCTTTAAACACGCTGACTTCAAAGTACATCCCTCTGCAGTTTGGTTTCCTGTGGAAACCCAAGTTTTTTTTTTTTTATTCATGAATTTATTGGAGAGAAAAAGTTACCCAGGGAACAACAACAACAGGAGCTGTGGGTTAGCGGGCCAGTTAGCGTCCCCATTCCTGCACAGAGCGGCTGCTAATACTTATTGTCACCTTTGAGGAGCTTTTCCTGAAAACGTGTCAGGTAGCTGTATCTGTGAATCACAGGTGGTTAATCTGTAGGTATTAATAGTGACAGGTAAGCTGGAGCAGCGACTTATAGATAGCCTGGAGAGCTAAAGAGCTATATAGTGCAGGACCCAGGGTGCATATGAGGCCATACAGGGCTAAGGACGTGAGGAGGGACACACCTCTGAGGCGAGACGGCTCATGAATGCATGCAGCTTTGTGGACACAGAAAAAAAGATTTATTCATGTCAAAACATCTTTTATTTTCAAAAGGGGGAAAGTGCAATGAAATGTATGCCTAATAACCGCTGTGAACGAGAAACCTCACAAAAAGTGAGCAGACTCCCTAAAAAGACTTCACACACTCGTCATCCATCACAGGGGGAGGACAGGTTGTCCCTCAGGCTATCGGGGGAGAAGTAAATGATAAATCCGGCCTCTGGCTGGGGGCACTGGCACTGCTGTTTGCAAACAAAGCAACACAAACCCAGAGACGCACTGGATGTAGTATTTGTGCGTCACTATCCATCATATGATCGCAATCACCTGTGCATGTCACAATCAGGCAAACAAAGGTATGCGTCATGCACCCGGGTGTAGGGCAGAGAGATTGATGACACATGCAGGCCAGCACGCACGCACAGATTTTAAACCAATGAAGATTTGGAGCACGGAGCAGCTGTGAGGATACTTGGCCTCAGCATGATGAAAGCATTGTGAAATACAGTCTGAACACATGTATTTCTGCCTTACCACACACACACTTCAGTTACAACATGCCCTGGCCTTACAATTTTACTGCCATTCATTAGATCCCCTTAAATATCAGAGGATCTCAGGCGGCGTGGGACACACAAGGTTCCAGATGTAGACGGGAGAATTCTTAGCAGTGATGGGCAGACAGACAGAGACTACTGCTAGAATCCCTATCACGCTGTCGAGATCAACCCCCCAACCTTTGACTCCACTGCATTCTGCCAAGCAAAGTGGTTTACACAATCAAACAGAGACCTGGCACCCACAGCTAGACACTATTTAAAATTGTAGGCAGTCAAAATAAGGATCTCTGTTAAGATAAAAAAAAAAAAAGAAAAATCTGGATAATGTATATATTATAATCATCTTTCAATCATTTTTATTTATTATTATTTAACATCAGAAAATTACTTTTTACTACAGAAAGCAATCTATTTTCCATGTGCAAGAGCCATCACATGAAAGACCTTGAGAGGTTCACCAAAGAATAAAACCTGTGTTTTACAGTCATTTACATTTTTATGAGACTCTAGAAATCAGAAGTACATTTAAAACCCTGATCTGTCAAAGAATAACACTGTCATTATTGTTTTCACTTCCTCATTGTTTTATTTCTCCCATGGCTTGAGTTCTTTCACTCCTCTTTCCAACCTGCTCTCGCTCTTACTAGGAAACTCCAACTGGTGAAATTAGCGGTAAAAATAGCCCAAGCTTTGTCTATTGTCTGAGCCGACGCCAAATACAGTATTAACCGACTGTAAAGCTACTCCTGCCTGCTAAGAATCTGCATAAAAGCTGTCTTGAATATTTCTGGTCATTAGCGAGCGAGACATGGGCCAAAACAAGACCATTGTGACCATGGCAGATCCATATGGCTCCGCTTAATCCTGGAATGTAGCCTATGCATTTTGTATTCATTCCTGCTAGTTTAAAAAAAAAGGAGGGGTCACCCTTCTGTAGGAAAGGGGAATGTATGGGTTTACGTATACACTGCATACATTGCGTGCGTACACACACACACACACACACACACAAACACACACTCTGTCTGAACACAAGCCCAGCAGAGGGGTTTCCATTCAAAGGGATCAGTGGGAGCGTAGACAGAGCAAGCCTAAACTGAAAAGCGTGGCTCGGCACTGCAGAGCACAATACCTCCGATGACAGCACACACCCACTGAGGGCCAAGCCTCCTGGTGGGATGGGAGAGTGTGGGAGGATCAGAGGAAAACAGGAGGAGCGAGGGAGGGCGGGAACGAGGGAGCGAGAGGGAAATCAGAGGTGAACAGAAGGGGAAGGAGAGACAGACACAGAGGCTCTCATTTAGGGGGAACCCTGGAAAGGGATGAACAAAATGTGATGGGTGTTTACATCACGCTGCTCAGGGAAAGTAAAAATATTGATTCAAAGAATTCATATCTTTAGAAGCAATGTTTTGATGCCCACTCTCATACAAGTGTTGTACAGGTCTTCACAATTCCATTTGTTCAAACGTGATTCGCATTTGTTAGTTTTTGAAATGTTTCTGTCATTGACACCTCTCATTTAAGATGCAAGGCACATCTGAGCAGATTTTCCAGTGTGGTCTCTTTCAAGGACGTCCCACAACTCAATCACTGCCTCCTCACTTCTGCTGACGTCCTTAATTTGGATGCATGGATGAATATAATAATTAAAGCAGGGGATTTACCTTACCTCAAGTAAAACAGCTAGAGTTTTACAAAAAGCCTTAACCCAATGTGTCATATTTCTGCAGCTTTCAACCACATGTCATGGTGATTTCTATCAAATAAAACCTGTTCAATTGAAATGATAAACTGAAAATGAGCAAAGTTTCAGAAATTAGACCAAATATCCCTCATTAGTGTGTAATTCCTGCAGTTCAAGCATCAGTCCAGACAGTCATGTCTGCACTTCTCAATTGTATCTCATTACAAATATACGAAAATAACAATCCCACAAGGCTGTACTGTCCCATGCAGCATTCATTCACGTTCATGATTGTTGGGGCTTTACAGGAAAACAAGTTGTTAAGTCCTACACAAAGTGCCTCTCACACTCATTCACAAAGTTTTTTAAAGGGTTTTTTTTAAATCGTCAGTGAGGATTATGGTGTTGTCCATAACAGAGGAAATGGGTCAATACTGTAAAAAAAATAAATAAATAACTTTAAGTAGAAGCTAGACTTTATTTATTATATTTGTTTGATAGATGAAAAATAAAAGACTGAGGCTGGAGGAGGAGCTCTGACTAATATCTGCTGTACCAGTGCTCATCAGTCAGGCTGCTAACACAAATCAGGAATCATCTTTTGCCCACAAAAAAAAAAACATGGGTTTACACCCAACATTATTAGAATTATTTAGATAGCGTAAGGAAAAAAATGTGTCTTAGTCATCTCCATTCATCTGCCCTGCTCATCCTCCTCTGCTCCCTCCATCCTCAGCAATCCTGAAAAATGACAATGTAATTTATGCTCCATTTATTTCCCATGTCAGTGCCAAGCGTTCTAAATCACTCGTCGAGCCCTCACAGACTCCCCGCCCTTACCTCCCATGCTGGGCCAATATTGTGCTTAAATCTCATGCTCCGATTGTCATGGATGAACCCTGCATGGCACAATTAGATAGACGGCGTAATTATAATGGCACCCTGCGTCCATGCAGACCGCTCTTTGAACTGCTGAAATGTTTACAGCGGAAGAGACCCAAATATATATTATCTCTACTGCCCCCCGCCCCTCTCAGCCCAGTGGAGGATAATGAGCGGCAAGCACTTCTCTGTCCTGTACTGAAGTACACACACACTTAAGTATCAGTTTCCCAGGTATCTTCTTTGGTCTTTTTTGAATGGTCTTCAAATGTCGTGAGCATGCAGCAAGCTCATGTTACATCCATGTCCACTAGATACATAAGATAATATGTAATGTGATGTCAGAGTACAACCGAGGACACTCCTCCGTGTCAGACAACACCAATGTAACATTTGATATGTGTACTGTATAAGCCTCACACACACACACAGGATGTTGAAAACCAACCTTGGTGGTTTGGAGAGCTCCGATTGACTGATTGCTGGAAGCTCGGACCGATGAGGTCCGCTTGTCTGTGATTGGAGGACCGGTCTATATTGTCCTGCTGAGGGACAGAGGAAAGAAAAAGAAGAAAAGAAAGTTTACTGAGAATTTTGTCGCCGAGGCAAAAGACACAGAAAAGTAAGCACTGCAACATTCTGTGAAAGATACCCAATATCTTCACTATCATTTCATTTGGTACATTTTAAACAAGCAACTGTTTTAGTTCATGTGAAGATGACTTGCAAAGAACCAGACTGCAGCATAGTGGGAATTTATCTACAACAGTGGTGGTAGAAACAAACATAAAACAGTACAGAGGGTGTCTCCTGGAAACTGTCTGTGGCCTCTCAGTTGTTAAAAAAGACAACACACAATAGAACAGTTGATGGAATAACAAGGGAGGCAGCTCCGTTCACAGTATTTGCTGAATCCTGTTTATCTACAACAACTTAACTAAGCCATGATTAGAAGACAAAAAACAAATTGAAGTCTGACAAATCTGGACAAAGTAAATATAAACCCTGACATCACTGCTGGAGTCACGTGTATGAGCCTAGTCAGGTGTGTGTGAGTGCACGGAGGACTATTGAACTACAGCGTCCTGGTCTGACCTTTGTTACACATTCCAATCACAGCAAAACTCCTCCGTGAGGAAAACCAGAGCAAAAAAAAATGTTAATATGGTTATAAACATATTCGATTTAGATTAGCACTTACGAGGACAACTCGTGCACTTTGTGCACGTGGAAACAGAACGTACTTGGGACAGACTGTATTGAAGGGAAAAAAACTTCTCCCGTCTCTCTCTCTCTGACACAGCAGACGTCCTCCTCTGATCCTGTTATGAAAGCTGCTGCGGCTGCTTGTTCTGCCTCATTTACCTGTCGAGCAGTGACTGACAATGCGGGAAAAAGTGCAAACAAGGTTTTTGTTGTTCCTCCCCCGTCCTTTTCTCTGATAGATGCTTTTGCCCTTACATCAGTGTGAGCCATCTCCACGGCCTCCAGAGACGACAATGATAAAACGATGATGATCCTTGTACCTATCATGGAGTATTTTGGGCTCATATATTTTCTTGACTTATTTAGTGACGCACGTCCACGTCACTTTTTCATCACTGTTTAAAAAGCTGGTTTCTCCTCAGGAAAATGAAATTTCACATTTTTTCTCACATGTTCAATGAAACCTACAAACGAGGGGAACTGTACTTACACTTAGTGTGTACTTTGTGAAGTTTTAACTTGTTTTGTGTCCATGCAGCAACATTCTTAGATTAACCTTTCTCCAAAGTAACTTCAATTTTTTTTTGCTGAAATCAAACAATAACTGTCATTCTTAGAGCACCTGTGATATTTACAGCCCCATTACTATCAAGTCGTAATGAGTGCTGTAAAGAGAAGGGACTCACTGTGAGAGGGAAGCTCGATGTAGAATTCCACTCCGATGTCTCCATTCTTCAAAATAAGGGCCTGGCTGAATATTTTGGAAACATAAAATCCATGATTCCACTGCTCGAAACTCAAGTTTTTATGTCCAGCAAAAAAAAAGACCTCATTAGCGTTCCCCTCCAGAGTCCAAACTGGTGCTTTCATTCACCTCAGACTGAACGGGATGTACATTGTCAGTATATGGTTCTGTCCTCCGCCACCCCCCCCCCCTATTCTTTACCAACTAACCCAACCGCATCCAATCATTACATTGCATTGTTCCGTTCTTTGTATTGTCTGGGAGCCCCAGACATCATGGTCTGATCGAAAAGCAGATTTGGGGGCTGTTAATGGGGCTAACTAGCTATTGAATTAAAAGAGGAAAAAAAAAGTAATAACGTAAAGCTCGCCATTTGTTCCTGTGACATAGAAAAACCTCGTCATCATCAACACACACACACTGTCTAGGGGTACAGCTACCAGACTGTGACTGATCCCTACCCAGTCACCCAAACAGCAACGGGACGGTGGCTGGTTGGTGGGCAAAGCACCGTCTGTGTGTGTGTGTGTGTGTGTGTTCAGGACAGGATGGTCATGGTTCAGCTCCACTGAGCAAAAACCCAGAGACTTTTTCACACCATATACTGGTCTTGAACGCTGTTTAGCATGGCTGTCTGGGAATAAATGAGTTAACTCAACACATACAAGGAATTCAGAAGCACAGCTTTATACCCTTTATGGACCTGAGCAACAAAAAGTCCTAAAACCCAGAAAACCTTTGATGCTCCTGCAGACAAGTGTCAGAACTTTAATCCTATAGATACCAGTCACTTAGCATAATACTCGGGCCGTGTTGATGTCTAACGCTGCATGTGGTTGTTGGTTTACTGAAGCCTGTGATGTTGAGATGACAAAGAGGAGAAAGAAAACAAGAGCTGCTGAAGACGAGAGAATAAAATCACGCACACATGTTCTGTTCCCTTCTCCTTGAATCTCCTCATCCTGCTTCTATGCATATCTCACATTCATTCGTTCAACAGTCACAAAAGCACACACACAAGTTGCTGTGACTCTTTAAGAGGGGTCAAAGTAGGTCTGAAGGAAGGCCACATTTTGACAAGGAGCATATAGTGGCCCTTTCATATTGATGAAGTTGAAAGAAACTCAGAATGAGAGTCACGGGGTTGAGGGTTCAGTTTTTCCAAAGAAGGGTCAGCTGAGGTGCAGAGACAAGGTTGAGTCATTGAAAGCAGCATAGACACAAAGGTCTGGAGGTTCCACGTTAAATAAGAGGGGAAAGACTGAGGTGCACGTCGAAGTTACGCCTTTAGAGGGGTCAGACTGAGGTTAAATGCTATGACCACCACGTGAATATGAATCAACGCTTTAGGAGGAGGAACGGCTGAGAATGTAACCCATCCATAAAAATAATGTACGTTTAGCTGCAATACCTTTCAGTTTCCATTCGGCTTGGTTTGACATGAAGCTGAGTATCCTCAGAAAGCTTCACAAATGTGGAAATCTCACTCGCGGGTCCAAGATTTGCAACTGGCAGACACATTCTTGCTGACAGCCATGTTGTTATAGTTCTGCTGGATCATACATGAACACTGGAGAGCCAGTGGAAATCCCTTCTTACATAATTCAGCAGAATGAGACCAGGGGGTCAACACTAATGTCTGCTGCGATGCTTTGTTTGTCTGTTTATTTGGACTCTGAAAACTCGAACAGCTGGGGCTGGAGCGCCTGTCCCAGCACAGCTGAGGAAAAAGCCTGGTTGCTGCGTATTTTTAAGAGCATGGGATTAGTCCTTGTAGGGTTCTCATATCCTCTACTGGTCTAAATTGTTCTCATAATCCTTTGACAAAAGTTGAACACTAGCCCTTGTAAGTTGGAAATGGGTTCATTTAGCTATTTCCCCTGACACTGGATCAGCTCTGTGTCAGCTCAGCCGAGTTGTGAACATGGGGTGATAAGCGGCCATATTTACTGACAGGACCTCTGGAGACGTCACAGGGTCTGCAAACACAAACACCAACATTGATGCGCGTTTGAAAGGCTCATATGGGCCAAGCGATAGATAACAAGTTAATATTTCTGCTGATGCACTGAAAGCGATGACATGGAGTGAAGGCTGACAAGAACACGCCCCAGTTCAAACCTCTAGGGTGACGCACGACTTCAGTGAAATGACTACCTTGGAAATTCAATGATATGAATCGCATTACAAAAAGCTCGAGGAAAAAGAAACTTGCGACACAGGAGTTTACCGGTTATGGGAAACACTACGCAATTGTTCTCATATTTAACCACAGCTAACCACACGGCAAAAAGTAGCCTTAAAAAAATGATTGTTTAACAAGGGTTTTCTTATCTCGTCATATTTTCCTGGCATTTCATTGAATAGATCATGTATTAATCAGTCTCGATCAGAAGATGAATGTGGCACGACACTTTCCCAGAAGTTGGAATGAATGTTATCGTCACTTGAATCTGTTTTGATTTTCTGCTGCAGTTTTATCAGGAGAGAAATCTGCCATTACCCTGAAATCTCAGAGTGAATGGAAATTTTCATTCAGCGAGTCAAGGTACATCTGTTCAAGCTGAACGCTCCGCAAACAGCCGGCTGAGCGTGAGTCTGTGCATGTGTACCGCTACGTGTGTAAACTTGAGTGTACATTAAGGTGTGTATACTGTAGCTACAGCAGCGCCCATTAGAGCTGCTGGCAAATATAGAAAACTTCAACACCTCCCTTCATTCAGCTTTTAAACCCCGAAGAGTCTGTGAAAAAAAAAAATGGAAAAGCCAAAGTCTGCCAAAGAAAAAAAAATATCCTCAGCCGATTCACAATCTTCGAACAGACAAGACAACGTTAAGCTGTGAGGGTGTTTGAACGATTGGGATCTATAACAGCGTGGATTCATCATGCACATATGCTAAGAGGGAAGCCACGTAGAATCCACAACTCTGTTTCAAAAGGGCTTCGTCACCTCAGCCTCAACTCAAGGCCGATTCCCAGTGATTGTGCTTTTGTTGGGTTAGATACTGAAATTGTCCAACTGTTAAATTTAAGCCTCGTAAAAAAAAATTGAGGTCATTTTTCACGACATGTGGCTTAATCTTTGCAGCTGGAACAATATTGCAGAAACGACAATCCATAACCCTGACTCAACTCCATCACAAATACGCACAGGCGCACTTACGCCGCTCAGGGACTGTGTTCAAACATTCACACAGTGAATCATGTTACTGATGGCTCTGCACTAGCTCTTTCAAAACATGCCGCCAACATGCAACTGTAACTAGGGACTGGTTTTAATCTTGTGGCTGATCGTCGTGCACACACCCAGCGCTGCAAGCAAATCCTCGGTTTCATGAAAGCTTGTTGCTCTAAGCTGTGTTGATCTGTGAGACTGGTGAGCTGAACTCTGTGTCTGCTAGGGTCAAAGGTCATAGATAAAGCCATGACCCAGATGACAAGCACACAACAGGCTGGCTCCTGATCAGGCTAATAGTGCTACTGGCCTAATGCAAATGTTTGGAAGCCCTTAGCACTGTGTGCATTCTGCAGGCTGCAGTGAAACGAAATGCTAAACCTGATGTACACAAGTCAAGTCAGGTCTTAGTTGCATAATGTATGACAATAAATCAGCATGTATGTACACACATGCACACACTTTAGACCTGACCTGGGTACATCAGAATTTAGGCCTAAGAATGATTTTAACAGACTTGTTAACGGAAAAACTACAGAAAAGAACCATTTACCTGATAATTTGGATGATGCAGGAAGTAATCCGGACACCCAGCCACGGCCATGTTTTGTGTTTCTCTGCTCTTTCACACAATTTGCCCAGTTGGATCAGTGGCGGCGGGAGATGGACACAAGAGAAGAACCTGCAGAGGAAGAAGAGAAGACAAATGGAGGTTTGTGGAAAAACTCCAAAAGGAAGGATGGGGAAGGTTAGAGGGGCCAAGAGAGGAGAAGGATGAAGCAAGGAGAGGTGGATGACAGAAGGAAAGGATGATGAAGCCTCAGTTCTGGGAAGTCAGATATAGCACAGAGCACTTCTTAACCCACATAGAGCCACAGTCAACATCAACAAGCATGGGAGGAACAGCAAATGGTTATAACTTGTTAATCATAAGAAAAATAACTGCATTCAAATCTACTCAAGTACTTTTCCATATAGTTTGTAAATTTGGCCGAAAGGTGAAAATCTATGTCACCCCAATTTCTAACACGCAGCCGATGTCCAAGCTTGTTTCGACTCAGCTGACTTTAAAGTTGTTTTTCTGCTGTGAAGCCTCCTGACCAGCCTTCCTTGGGTCAAAATAACCACAAATTCAACAACACGGACTTCAGTCTATTTGAACTTCTTAAAGTGGGTATCCTATTAACCTCTTGGCAATGGTGCCGCTGAGCAAACACCTGTAAACACTGACCCAAAAATACCCCGCAGACACCTCTCCAGGTCTTAAGTTGGGCCCCAAGGTATTTTTGGAGCCGGGCAGCTCGGATTAACAACTGTGATGGTCTTTAAGGCAGCAGTTCATGACCCTGCTTGGTATTTTAAAAATATGACCTGCCATTTTATAGACAGCTAATATTAACTCATGTTTGCAATAGCGGCCATAAGCGGGCTGCCCTTGCGGCTGTGAAGTGTGTAGAAGTGTGTACATTTCTGTCTGCTCGTGTATGAGCAGCGCATGTGGGCAAACGTGTGTGTGCATGTGGATGTTTACATATGCAGCACAAAGTCTCTATTTTTAGGAGCTCTGGTTGCGTATACAGAGGTGTGTGTGTGTGTGTGTGTGTGTGTATCTCGCCTTCTCTGACCAGCCACCGTACAATGAAGGGGCCACTCTGCAGTTTTCACACCATGAGGTTGATTTACAGTTTGACAAATGTGATGCAAGACACATGATTGATGAGCAACAACATGAAACCACAAGTATGACAGCATCGACTTATGTCAGGTGTGCGTGACGTGTTGCTCGACAACGTCAGAGGGCAAACGTGTTTAAACGAGTTTTAAACTGCCACATAGAGGGAGGAGTGAAATGAACATGACTGATATTGATGCCGATGCCTTTTCATGGTTTCTATGAACTAAGAATGAATTACTATGAATAACAAGAAAACACAAATATATAGAATTTAAATTAAAGCTAGGGTTGGTAATTCAGGAATACAATCTACTGGAAGAAGCTTTTTCTGTTTTGTTATTTTTTTACATCGCATATTAGCAAACACTGACACTAATGGGTGTGAGAGGGACGAGACGGTTCTGACTGAGTGGATATTCTCTTCTAGTCACTGTGGCTTTAAAACTCGACTCTGAGATAAAGCAAAAGTCTTCTTCCCGAAAAAATGTTTAAGATCTAAAAACAAAAGGGTTTTTTAAACCTCCAAAATTGGGCTTGCACGTAATGACCAAAGTATGAATGCATTCTAAACAAAGACCTTGGCACTGCGATCCCTGCGGCCGCTGAAAGGACCTGCCTGTAATGAGAATGTCTGTGCGTGGGTGTTACTGTGTCAGGCCATGTGTGTGGCCCCGGCCCACTGGCATGCCAGGACATCTCGTCATTTACACATTATTTACAGACACACAATTTACAACAAAAACAAAACAAATTAACATCAGCCTCGATTTTCCGAGCGGCCCCTCATTAGGCGCCTCAGACTTGCTGACTAGCCGCGGCCGAACTGTGTGTTTATTATATTTCTGGATCAGGTGGTTGTGCAAGAGGGACAGAAGCAGGCTCGGGCTAACTAACTCCAATCGCAGCTCCGCTCAACCTCACACATGTAAATAGTGAAGTCTGCCTCTGCTGTGCGTGATAGAACATGGGAAAAAGGCTCAGGCGTCCCATGTTGCATTGACTTTCAAAGTGCTCATACGTGTCACGGTGACTCTCAGTGACTGATATATTGACCAAAAACACACGCATCTGTGTTAATTGCGCCCTGACAAAATCAAAGCCATTCCAGTGCAGGGATTAGACCCTTTCAGAGCCCTTTGATTTGATTCCTTCCACTTGAACAGTGTACTGAAACCTAAATCTCTGACCTTGACAGTGCAATTATCCTGACGCTGTCACCGCACTAGAAAGGAGCGGCTCTGGGGTGCTGCGGCCGTACCCAGCAGCGAGGTGACCGCATCTGGATTAATTAATGTGATTTTCTTTTGCATGAGGGAGAACGTTAGCTGATGAACTTCAAACGCAAAAGGGGCCCCACCCTCTAACCATAAATCACAACTCCATTGCAGAGGCAAGCAGCACCTTCGCGGCTAAGGTTCTTATTACATTCATCTGATGTTCCTGGAAATATGGAGCTATATTTAAGTTGTCCATGTGGGTAGTTTTTATTCCATAACCTACAAATATGTCTGTTCAAGTGAGGAAAGAAAATGTGAAAGAAAAATCAATGAACGAAGAAAATCAGAATCAGACTCAAATGACCTTCACATGAATGATAGAGCACATTTCCTGCCTCCATCTGCTTGACTTCATGCTAGGAGTATGCCTTTGAGAATACCCTGCTTATTATTGTGCTGAATGCGATGGGTCCAGTTGGTTTTCATAACAATATTTTACTCCAGAAATCAGTCAGTGTGACTGATGCAAGTGATATCTACAGTGTCCCCCCATAACATTTTTACCGCCCATGCCGACAGTCACTCTCACATTTGATAGATTAAAAAAGACTGTATAAACAGCACAATTCTACTATTTCTTTTATTTAAACCATTTGGATCTAGTTTGGTGGATGTTTCAAGTCACTATTTACATTTGAGTCAACAGAGCTTGAGCTCAATATAACATTTTCAAAGAGTAGGTGCTTTTAAGGGTTAGACACCTGGTCACTCTGGAGGTTAATGTGTTGATGTGTGCTTACATTTCAAGGGTCCAGCTTTAACATCCCTGGGTGATAAGCCCTGCAGCAGAGCCAAAGGCGAGGCCCGGGATCACCAGAAACCTGCGCTATTTAAAGCAAAGCCTAATTGAAACAGTAGAAACATTTCCCTGAACAGTTCTCTTTCACATGGCTGCGGATCAGTGTCCGACCAGCTCACTGGACCAGATGGATATCAAGAGGCCTAGACATCCACTACCATGAAGCTAGACCGGCCGAAAGGCAGATGTATTCATAGCAAATAGGAATTATTTTAAAATTCTCAAAGCAAAACACACAGTCTCTTCTCATCACTCCTTCAACGCTAAACATCCATGTACATTCAGAATCATGTTTTTAAGCTCTCATTGTGGTTTTTAAATAGAGTCATTACTTATTTAGGCCGCAGCTTTCTGCCATATTAAATATCAGGTTATTAAGTTTTCTCCCTTGAGCCTTTCCAAGAAGTCCAATAAAAATACCTAGAGTGGGAAATGGAAATATTAAACTTTTCACCTCAAATGTTGAGTGGAGGCCAAACCTGAAATAAATGTTTGCCGAACTGCCAAACATGCCTTGTTAGCTAAGGAGTCTCTTTAACTAATTTAAACTTGTCTGCCTGTTGCTCTGGTTTGTCTGTCAACCTGCCTGTCTGGCAGCTTTGGATTCTGTCCATCCAGCTCTGTCTCTCTCTCTCTTTCTCTCTGTATGTACTTGTCTAGTCACAGTCCACCTGTCTGCATGCCTCTGTACGTTGACGGCTCTTTACACCCACAGTGTATTGCTGTCCTTTTCTAATTGGGAAAAGATTTAAAATAGTGGCGGTGTTATTTATAGCGGGAGGGGGGCTTCCATAAACATAGCATTGACTTTCGCTGTGTAATAGACAGGAAAGTCAGTCAAGATGCTGGAGGAACTCCAGTTGTAGCAAGAACTGAAGCTCTTTGATTCTAAATCTTAGTATAACAGCCAGTGTTGCTGAATAAAATTAAATGACGTGGTTTAGGAATTGGGGGTTTATGATTGCTCATGACAGAAATTCTGTTATTGCCAATGCTACTGGTGTGTTTTTTAATAACACTGGGTGTGTGTCAGACGTGCTGGAACATAGAAATAAGTTACTTGAAGTATCGCACATCGTATTCTAATACATATGGATACTAATGTGTCCCCAGTCAAGCCCATTTGGCAAAATTGCCCGATTTAGAGCAATAAGCTGTTTATTGTCCACTTCTATCATATGGAAGCTACAAAGCAAAATCTACCTTCAAAGCTTTTATAGTTACATTTAGAACGAATCAATCCTCTTTCCCATATGGAACCTGCATCGCTGTGCTCAAAAAAACAAACCAAAGGATGGCTGCTCTTAACGGCAGCATCTCTGCAGCTGCACACCTGTGTCAACAACTTGCCCAGTGTGTATAGAATTGTAAAACGTGTTCATCTCTGTCAGTTGATTGGACTGGACACGGCTTAACGTGGGGCAGTTTAGCTCTGCTCAGTCATCTTTGGAACGCAGAGGGGACATTTTTTTTCCATATAGGGTAACAGGCGAGAAAAAAATGCACACAATATAGCAAACCCTCCAGCCTCGTGAAATGGTATGTGCTGATTTGTGGGCCAGTCAGAGAATAGGGAGGATGGCGATGAGAGACAGTGAGGAACATATGGCCCAACATGTGCGTGTGTGTGTGGACATAAAACACACAAACCCGTACAGACACCAATTGTAAGCTTTTCACTTAGGTATGGGGAGGTCAGAGGGTGACTTTTTATGCCTCCAGGGGTCAGGTTGTGTCACAGAACAGTGTTTTATCTACGGTGTCCTGGGGTAGAGGTCTGCACAGGACTGTTTTCTCTATCTCACACACAGCAGCTCCTACAGGATTTCTGAGGGTCTCCGCCTGCTGCTGCAGATTCAGTATCTGAATTGCAGGACAGATGCCCTACCCTGCAATTACCAGGCAGTATAATGCAAACAGACAAAGTGTCTAGCTGGTATACAAACGGAATCATTTCGCAGCTTTAGGAGTTGGCAGGGGCCAAAAGACACCTTCTCGCACGTACCACACCCACCCCGATGCTGCACTGTAACACATCGGCTACCTCCCTCTCCTTGCCCAGCTCCCCCCACCTCCAACCTCCATCTGACCCCACCCCTAATTCTGCTGCGCGCCAGTCCGGAACATAAACAGCGTCTTAATTCAAGAAATGGCATGGATCCAAATCAGTGTCTGGGGACTTGTGGAGAACTCATTGACATGAGTGTACTGACCGTAACCCAACCCTATGAGAGGGGAGGTCAATTATTCTACTGTATATGTTTAAACTAGACAGACGCCTTAAAGGATAATAGTTAGTCTGACCCTGCGACTTATCAAAACTTCCTATGGCGAGCTGACCTACAGAAATGTGCTGTATGCAACACGGGGAGTGGTGCGGGCGGAGAGTTCCCTGCTCTGCTGTAGGGTGTTGCTCTGCACTGGTGATTCCCCTGTTTTTCCCACCAGCACTCTGCTTTGTAGATGAACTTGAACGTGACATTTGTTCTGCAAAATCGTTGGATTACACTAAAATAACACGGTGGCTCACCAAATGAAGTGTCAAACTTTTAGATGTTCACGTAGACTGAGCTTTGCATTGCATTAACAAACTGACAAGTGATCAAAACATCTGGTATTCCAAGACACATTTGAATATAATTCAAATTGAGATTGTGCTGAGATTGTGTGTATGTGTGTGTTTGTTTGTGGTGTTTCTGCAGCAATGCAACCCTGAAAGACAGGAGGAGAGAGTTGAACAAAGCATCTCTGTCTTCTGTTTTAATCAGCAGATTAGATGGTAGTCACTCCGCACTGGATGTGCTTGTTGCACATGTTGATTAGTCATTAACTGGCAGCTTTCATTATCTGAGAGCAGCAGCGTAAAGTGGGGCTATAGGAGAGGGCCTGATGTCATGCAGGGGGAGGCTGAATAGCACCAGTCTATGAGAGAAAGGCCTTTTGGAAACATGGACAGAGCCTAATTGGATTTCATTGGGCTGCTTGGGAGAACTGGTCTTATGCAATGGCAGAGATGAATGGACAGGGTTTGGGAGCATTGGTGCTTGTGCGTAAGTTGGTCGTAATGGTGGCCCAAGAGGGCAAAATTGGTTGGATTCATCTTTTCTGGGCATCAGCCTTTTCTACACCTGTTGGTAACTTGCTGCTTGTTACACTGAAGGCAGTGGCTAGAAATATAGAATTAAGTCTTCTTTTATTCAATAACCATAGCCCCCTATAACCGTAATCGAGCCTGAGTAAATGGAAATATCAAACCCAAATAGGAAAGGGATGGAGCACTATGTGACCACTCAAGGGGAAAGGGGACCAGGATTTATTTTACTTACTTATTCTTAGGAATGCTAACAAACTTGGCTCGGAGAAAAGAAAAATCATATTAACAAAGACTTAGCATAAGTCCTATTCCTAAGTACCAAAGTACAACACAGAGCCCTAATCGCCTCTAAATCTGGACATAATACTAGAAACTCAGAGGGCAGAAAGATGCAATTATGTATGGCATGACAAATAGTCAAATGCACTATAGCTGGAGACATTTAGAATGTGATTTATGACTATGAGGAACATAAAAATGCCTGTACTGATGAGTATATGCTCTACACCTACCCTACAACTACCCGTGGTTTGTTTTGATTTAGCAGTGCAGATTTCAACTGGTGGATTAAGCTAAAGATCAACGGTGACAGACAATGAGACTAGGAGAGAGAGGGAAGGCTAAAAAAAGAGAGGTGATGGGGCAGTCAGAGGGCAGAAAGATGGACGAAGATAAAAAGATAAGACATGGCAGACATACAACGATAGCATGGTGGGTGTTGCAACTATGCATAGAGATCATTTTCTCCAACGCTTCACAGTACATCACTACACGTTTACCTGCACATACCTGAGCCTATGGTCCCTTGGGTGCTCAGTTACCCACAGAATAAAGGCAACATTCTTGCCTCTCACGCAGGCTTGGGTTTCAGCCACATTTGGACAAACACAAGACAGTGAGAAACTTAATCCAGCATACACTGTGGAGGTTAAGTAAGCGAGGGTTGCATCATTGTAGGTCACAACTGGAAATCGGGTTTGTACAGGTCCATATTTGCAATATGGAGGAGGAGGAGTGAGGAAGAATAACACCACACTGTTTTTCCTCTGGCAAGGGTTTGGGTTCTTAGAAATGACGCCTCGCAAATCAGAACATGCTTACTTAGCAAGTATTACTGAGACACCAAGTACACAATCCAAGGCGTTCTTCTAAGGAGAACAATTTGAAAGCCTTTATTTAGACAGCCATGGCAAAATTCTTACAAACCTCAACCAGGAATGTAAAGCTGGAGTTTTCAACCCATGCCCAAAGGCACAGGCAGATACCACTAGGTGGCTGTTTCAACAGGAATCCTCAGGACAGGCACAGGATGTAGTTGTATCTGGCGAGTCCTACGATCCCTTGAAATATAGGATATCTGTGTCCTGAGCGCTTCAACCTGCAGAAAGATTTTTGTGCTGCAGTGCATTACTCAGCTCTTTTTAACATGCATGGTCTACATTGAAGAATATCATTATGAAAGTGCCATCCTGATGAAGGCCTCTTGACTACTTAATGGTAGTCTGTTGAAATGTCTCAGCACTAACCTTATCACTAACTTGTGGTTATGTGTTGAAAAACCCAAATGCGTAAGTTTGGGGAACGCATTAAGGCCAAGCCAATGCACAACATTTTAATTTCTGGAAATGACGCCTGATTATGCAACCGAGTCCAAACTTAAACTGTCAGCGAGAAAACAAACAGCGACTACTTACAACAATGGATTATTCTTTGACTACTGAAAACCCAGCTGAGCATTTTATTCCTGCGTTTTAGGTGGAGTTGGTCAACTGACATGAATTGTGTTGTGGTCCCCCAGCAGGCTTGGGTTAATGGTGTCATGACATCAGGGAGTGGGTATTAACAGTGTATAAGCCTAGACTAACCAGTGCTGAATGACTGCTGGCTGACGCAAGACCCCATGGAATGCTGCCTAGAGCACGACCACAAGCTCTTATACCACCAATACCAATCCACAGGATACCTCTGCCCCTTTTACACTTGGGTGGCAGCTCAAACTACATGTGCACAAGCACGGGCTAGGGGGAGCACACAACTTTATACATACTTGTACATCAAGAGAAGAGAACAAGATGAAAACGGGGCTCAAGCTTTGGTCATGCAAAATATCTGTGGGGTGATCACTGCGAACCATACAGTATTTCAGAGTAACAGGACAAAATGCATTTTGGGAGTTGGAAGATTTCAAAAAGGGACAAAGCGGCTGTCTCAGAGCAGGCTGAGTATAGCTTATTGCAAGTATAATTATGTGCAATATGTGCAGTCAGCAGCCGTTTGGCAGCCTGCAGTCTTGCAGGGTTCATGCCCTGTCATGCCTATGCTTACTGAGCATGGACTTGAAATAGCAGGACTGGTGCTGAGGGGGTGAAAGAAACCGCAGCTCCAGCGGTTGCCATGTACACAGAGATGTGACCGCAACATAATTAAATAAAGGAAAGCAGGAAATAATGGGCAAGAAAAGAGAGGTCTTCTTTGGTTGTGAATGGTGGGGTGCAAAAAACTAACTGCATTCTTAAGAAAGAGTGAATGTCGTATGTTTCAGACGGTATGTAGCAGCAGGCCACGTGATCATGCTACTTCACATTCGACCGCACTTGTTGACGTGTTGAGAAGCATGCGTGTGTTAAGTGTCCCGCTGTCGGCTACCACGCTGAGTGAAATATCAGTGGTTTGCCAGACTGTGTGTTTCACTACAATTGACTCCCGTGGAGTAGCTGCCTGGAGCTGCATTACCTTACTTCAGAAGGGTATAATGAGATTACATTTCAAACGAATGCATATATTTAAAAATGCAGGACTTGGATCCAATAGTCATTTATCTGGTGAACTCTAATTGCTACATGCACTCCGAAGCCTCGTGCCTTCAACTGGGTTTTATCAAGTATTGGGCCACACAGGCCCCGCCCATGGAAACAGAAGCTCAGTAGCTCTGCATGAGCAGCTGTCAAACTTATTTTCAGCGGCAACAAATGTACACTGACAAAACAGTTTTTGTGCAGACTGAAGACAGAAACTGAACCATGCATATCATATCAGTCTTCCTCCTTCCAGCGAGAGCCCTGCGCTGCATTCAAATGCACCAGGGCCAAACACTGATAGTTCCCCCTGTCATCAATTTGTGTGGTTATGCAACTGTGTGCAGAAACCACATGCAGCCAATAAAAAAATTGATTTGGACAAGAGCCCAGAATGACAGGGCACATTAGACCATATATGAGGAGCTGCTTTGTTAAGACATTGGTCCATAAAGTTAGATTAGATAATGATTGGGCTGCTCACCCCCCTTCTCTCGATAAATGTTAAACCCAGTTTGTCAAAGCGGCCCAGTGTTTTACTGAGGCAACACGCCGCATCACTGACTTGATGATATAAGCTGGAATGGGCCTTACTGAAGTGGTGCATCTGCAGTTAGATGTGCGGAGCTGGATTCAGTGAAGGCTCCGAGATGGAAGTCTGGGCCACATTTGATCAGACTCCCTGGCACCCTTTGCTCCCACAGCCCGTCCACTCAGCGCAGACCTGCTTCACAAGTGCACCGGTAACATTTACAACATCCCTCCCTCTTATTGTGCTGCCTTGCCTGTGGCTCAGCTCATTTCAACAATTGCTCACTTTATTGGGACCCCCCACCACCACCACCTCCATAGAACCCACCAAAGGAACCCCCCACCTCTCTGCAATGGTAGCTCCATGTGTATCCCTGGGAAAACGCCTCGCTCTCTACCCCCTCCCCACCCCCAAAGCAAACGCAGCCAAAGGGATAAGACGATAAGGAGAGACTGGCGAAACTCTAACAGAGTTGAGTTTGAGGAGAGGTGGCGGGGGGGGGTCCTTAGAGGATGGAAAGTGGGCTGTTAGCCACTGTGGAACTGCTGTTGCGCAACCGTAAACAAGGCAGGTTGTTGGAGGGGCTCGACTGAGTGATTGGGAGAGGGGCAGGGGAGGCGGAAGGCCCAGGGGTGTCTCCGGGCGGAAGCTCCCCACCTACAGTGGAGTCAGCGCGGATTGATCCCACAGTTCCACCCGGTAAAGAAACTTGTTTTCAAAGTTCATTGAGTGGCAGCGAGGAGGAGGAGGAGGAGGAGGAGGAGGAGGTGACGGCATGGAGCCAGGTCCCGCTACGGCGCTTACGTTACGTGCAGGGACAACATGGGTTCCGACCCGCAGAAAACGCAGCGCGTCATCGCCCCCCGCACATTATGACAACTTCGAGCTCCTGCTTTCTCACTCTGCGTGGACTTTACCCCTGCACACACACACACACACACACACACACACACACACACACACAGAAGGGGCAGGAGAAGCGCTGCTTCATCCGGTAACATGCACTCACCTCACAGCCCGAACAAGCTGAGGCGGGCAGGCCGGTGTTCGGGCACACGGAGCGGGGCAGAGTGGAGGTGAACTCGGCGGCGGTGGATCAGCCCACGGTGGTCAACATTCCCGGAGTGGACAGAGGAGCAGAGAGGAGGAGGAGGAGGAAACAGTGGCTGCGAAGACTGCGGGCTGCTCATCTCATGCGGCCAGGGGAGGACACACACGCATACACACACACTCTTGGACACACGCGCACGCACACAAACAACCCCTCCCCTTTCTACTAGGCCACGCCCACCCGCGAGGGGTGATTAATGCGGCGTTCACGTCCTGTATGGGAACGAGGGCGTGTCCTCAGGAGTCCGCCTTTATTTGTGTAGAGCTGGGATTTAAAGTTGTGAGTCCTCTGTGTGAGAACACACACACACACACACACACAGTGTGTATCAATAAGTTCTGATATACGATGTTTCCTCTTATTATTATTATTATAAACAACAGCTTGTATTTATGGGTGTGTGACATACATTATACATTGACTGAAACGCAATAAAGGCTCTTAATCGGTTCTGATTCAACAACAAATAAATAAATTTTAAAGTGATTAAATTTAAAGTAATTTACATGTCATATATATAAAAATTTTCCTTATGGTTTTTACACTGTGAAAAGCACACATGGAGACTGCTCCTTGTCCGTTTGAGATCAAAGTTTCCAATGTATGCCCACACCTACATGCCGCTGATTACTACTGAGTCCAAAATCATAATCGGTTATAATATATTCAACAGGGAGACTGTGACTGAGACCACGACTCACCAGAAGATCATTGGTTCGATGCCTGGCCTCTCTGGTCTGCATCTGAGTGGAAAAGTGCAATATAAATACAATCCATGTACTATAACATTCATCAGTCGATACGTTAATTCATGAACGAGTCTCTTTTTAATTCATTTAATTCAGGATTTTTAAAAAAACATGAGAGGATTAGACAATTAGACCTGCCTCCAGGTCACATGACACTGTGGGACCAATCAGGGTACAGGCTGTAAGAGCAGACGCAAGTTAGTTTATATATATTTCAATTCATTCTTCAGGATGGTCACAATAGAGTCAGCAAGAAACTGTATCCACATCATGAGCCCTAGAGCCAGGTTTTAATTTAAAGCTCTGCTCTGACCGTCAGGAGGGCCGACACTGGGAGCCGGGAGGTTTGTATATTACACAACTGGAGGTCAAACTCATTGCACCAGAGTTGCCTCGCTGCCAAGGTTGTGTTTTTATTCCCCTGAGCCTTGTAAGTGTATTGCATAAGAACCTTCTGATGTTTATGTGACTAAGAGCAACATCGAGACGCGTACGTTCAGTACGTGCGTTGCTGCAGTTCAGACCGTGGGCTAGTTTACAGCTTGTAATGTTGGTAGAACATTTACAGTCCAGGGAGCAACAGCCTTATAGCTCTGTCTGATAAAGATACCAGGGATAACACAGCACTCAGGTCACCTAGGAAGTCATGTTTTGTTCATTTGTTTGTAAGCAAAGTTCAACAAAGACAACACAACAGATTTCTATGAAGGTGGAGGAATGGGTCATCGAAAAGCTTGCAAATTTTGGAGCAGATTCAGCAGATGCAAAACACTGCGAGATATAGTGTTTTTTATAAAAAATAATGAATCACATGTTCACAGGGCCGGGATTGATGTGGGAAATGTGACATGAACTCCATTGAGTGACGTTCTAGTTTTCACTTTGAGTATTGAAGTGATGGGAAAACATCATGGGAGTCTGAAGTGCAAAAGGTCATCAGGTCGAAGCAGTGTGTTTGTCAACAGGGGGCTCACACACTGAGGCAGACATTGCGACATATACACACTTACAAACACACAAGCGCGCTCACACACATCACATCAGTGATATTCGGTGTGTCACCCTGTAACAAAGCATTCTTCTACTATGAGACACATTATGTAGATTTCACCTCATCAGACATTCAGCATCACACAGGTCTTTTGTTGGAATTGATTGATCAGATACATGGTAGACAACGGCGCATCAGAAAACAAAGTCAACATGAACCCCCACTGACGGTGTGTGTGTCACTCAGAAGTCAGGCCTAACAAAGCTGTGTGATATCAGCAGAGGCTCTGGGTGAATGGTTTTCAGTAAGGCGTCTCGCATTACCATGCACCAATGTTTTATTTAATAAAAAAATGCTGTAGCAGAAAGAACGCTGTTTAAAAACATATCCTGTAAAATGTTCTTGATCCTCATCCTATCTAACATGTATGCAGCGTTCCATGTGATCCGAAAGATGCAATTACATCATCTTAAGTAACACTCCCTGCCCCGGGCCTTCATTTTGAATCTGTTATGGCAACAAATAACAAACCAACCAATAATGTCAGAGGAGCTGAAACCAAAGCCAAACTTAACTGGATTTATTTCTGTTGTGTTATGTGGTGGGATCTTCTGGTAATTCACATTTGGAGGTTTGGAACCAAACGCAAGCTCTAACACACGCACATAACAAAAATATCACTGTGCCACCCACACCCACACAGAGAGAGACATCCACCCACCCGTGCACACCCGCTCAGAGATTTGTGCAGCAGATTAGAAAGGCTGGAGACGGAGCATGGATTCTGACCCAAAAAGAGCCTGTGGTCCGTGCAGGAATGTAACAACTCTCTTTGGCCAAAACTACTCTCTGACTCACAAAGCGTCCTGAATTCAGACCCCCTCACTTTGCACACTTTATGATGGTGGAGAGCCTCATTTTCATCCACCCCCTCTTTCCCACAGGCCTGACCTGATCTCTGCAGTCCTATGCTGCCACTACCATGCTTCAGGGCTGGGATGGTGTTGGGCAGGTGATGAGTGGTGCCTGGTTTCCTCAGGACATGGCCCTTAGGGGTGAGGCCCTAATGGTTCCACCTTGGATTCCTCAAACAAGGGATTCATGTTTTTTATAGTTAAGTCCTTTGTTTTTTTTAGCTAACTGTCAGGCAATGACTTTCATGCATCTTTTAGTAGAATATTTCTGTCTTGCTACTTTGCCAAAAAGGCCAGATGAGTGGAGTTCAGCCAGAGGGCCCATCAGGTTCAGTCAGACCTGATCTGAGAATAGGTAACTATAGAACTGAGTGGAGCACATACCTCAGCAAAGCGCCAGCATTCGCCTTAATTTCAATCAAGCTGCAGCAAATTGCAAACTCTCATATCGAAGACAGTGAAAATCGGCTGAAACGTTGAAAAACATCTCAGTTAAAGTGAGAACATGCTGCTGGATCTGCCTCAGATCCAGATCAGCAACAACATTTGATGAGTTCTTCCCTGGTCGATACCAAATCCCTTCACCAAGATTGTGGAAATCTACAAAGTTGTTTTTGTGAAATGTTGCTTGCAAACGGACAGTGAAAAAAAACCTCCTTAGTGGGGAGGTAATCATGGAGTCCACTGTGGCTCTTGGGAACATGCAGCAAAGATGTTTTTGTAGCGTTCCCCAGATCTGTGCCTCAACATAACTCTGTCTCTGAGCTCTTTCTTCAACTTTATATACAGACTGATGTGTGTATCACAGGACAACTGATCTCTCTCTTTAAGAAAGGTATCAATTGGTTAAATGTCATCTGAGTCTGAATGCTTCCAAAATTCTGTTTTTTTTGCCATGTCATTGTTGCAAATTCACTGTAGATTGGAGAATGAAATAATAAATGTGACAATTTGAGCATTTTATATGAGGATAAAGTCAAGGGGCAGGGAGGAGTTTCTGAATGCACCACATGCCCCTGAGAGTGAGTATTGTTGAATAATGGATGAGAGGATGGAAAGTGTACAATTATATGACACTTCAATTTTGCTCAGTCATGCAAGGAAATGCAATCATTCAAAATTAATAGGCACAGTTAAACCAGCTTCTTTAACTTGTTTACAGCAGACTGAAAACCATACACCCAAGATTTATTCACCACGTATTCACAATGAGACCGTTCACTTCCATGGGATTTTGATATTTGTTTCTCATGGATAAAAGGCAGGGTTGCACAACGACCGGTGATTCAGGAATCAGGAATCCAAGTCAAAGGTCCGGTACGATACGCAACGGTCATTTCATGTGACCACAAAGTGATGAGTCAGACGGATGATCGGCTGCCCGGAATGGTAGCTCATCTGTGGTGTGGCAGGGGGAGGGACAGAGGTAACAATATATTTCTTATGGATGACCGCAGTCTGCAGACTCATCGTGCTGGGAGTGGCACATCTACATTACAAAAACTGTCGGCGGCAAGTCGATGTTGTCTTGATTACAAAATTATTTATTGAATCAAAAATTAGGTAGACAAAAAAATAACGTGTGCAGCCTTCTGAAAAAAAAAAACAAAACACAAAACAAAAGCAAATGTGCAATTACAACTCATAAAGCAATAGCTTATAAAATGTGTGTGCTATCGTGGTTCTCTATCAAAGCTTTGAATTAAATCTATCACAAAGATCATCTATCTTTAGCGTTTACAAATACACAATGCTACAACTTGCTGTAGGCTATTGTGTGTAGATGAAACCATCTAGTGGAAATTAAACAACGATTTTCACTCTTAAGCTAAAACATAGCATAAATTAAAATAAATCTCTACATAGATCTTTTCAGCTTACTTTACTGAGCAGCAACAAGCGTTAACACCTGAACATGGAAGCTCTAGGCTTGTCAACATATTAAAGATTCAGCGTGAACAACTATACCATTTAATGGTAGTAGTGCGGTCTCCCTCTATGAGATACGGCGACTTCACACTGTAAACTTTACCTGCAGAGGAGCAGAATGAAATGCACTAACCTCAACAAGGCCATAGATAACATCTGCTTATCTACAACTTCTTTCTTTCTTTTTTTTTTACATTATATAGCCTTCAGACATTGGTGGTGACTAGTTGGTGAATCAGAAAAAAAAACAAAAACAAATCTCTCTGCTGACTGTGGCATCCACCAACGACACACCTGTGCTTCAAAACTATTAAAAGGTGATCTATCAAAAATGAGAAAGGCATGGTCGATCATATTGCACCTTTGTATCTGCAGGGCACAGACCATGTTAGACAATGTCTTCAGATCATAAACAGCAGCAAGAGACAGAAGCTGAAACATAATGAACTGGTCAGTCCTTGTCATCCTCCTCAGAGCCAAGAACTGTAAATGTTGGCATCATAGACCAAACTGAAGTAAAATAATATGCATGTAATATAAGGATCTATCTGCCATTTTCACAAGTGTCCTTCAAATTTCATTAATCTTATTTGTTTGAACAAATATTAAGTAGTCCAAGTATGGAAACGTCATCAAATCCAACTTATTGCACCCTTCAAGGAATTTTCTTTTACCGCAAACATAATATACATAACACTGAGCAACAGTATAAGGCATCCACAACTCACTGTGGTAAAAGCAAATGAAATAAAATACACAATATCTGAAAACAGCATCAACAACTTAAATGTGCTTCCATTGGCACACGGTTTGTACAACGTTCCAGTTCAAACTACTGAATTCAAGTACAGATGGCAAGATATGTGGATGAACACAAACATCCTCCAGTGAGCTGTTGTTAGAAGCTGAGAAGAAGAAGAAGAGTGTGGATGGACTTGACGGCAAACCTTGCACATAAAACCACACCTTTATCAGATATCACAGGTGACTGGCGACTAGCAGTGTTCCTCTTATAGGAGGAAGTGTAGAGGGTGGATGAAATAAGAGAAAATATCTCTTCCTGCTGCAAAGCTCCTTTAAAGGCATATGGCCCAAGACTGGTGGGGAGAGATGTAAGGTTCAAATAATAATAATGATAACAACATTTACTCAAAATGTTCCAAATGTCTGTTGCAAAAGCACAAACTGGAAAAAAAAAGCAAATCCCGAAATGAAATGTGATAAATGATTCTTCGTTGCGGTCGCCTCTCATGGCTATGGGAGGGCTGCGGAGGTTGCTTGGATGGTTCCTAGTCTCCCATTCACTTGGATGGTGTTTTTGGGCACAGCCACCTTTTAAAAAGAGACACAACACGTCATGCTTGCGTTTCTCCACTTGTGTGATGACAGGAATAATGGTTTGATGCATGCTGGGAAGTAATTAGGCTCTGGGAGTTTCGGGAAGTCGCAAGGAAACAGAACGCATACATTTTATTTTGCACTTTATGAGATCTAAAATCCATTTGTTCAAATATTAACTCTATTTGCCTTGTTTGCATCGTGCAAACACTGTTCAGTCTGTGCTCGTCTTTACTCTACTTCAAAAGACGCACAAACAATCATGCCAAATAAAGATGTTTCATGTTTCCGGCGACTTTCATTTTTCACAGATGTTGACCTGCAATTGAACTTTATGTTCTTTAAAATGCTTGTGCAGCCGTACAGTCAGACTGTCAGATGTATCTTTCTGTGTCTTATAATCTGCGATTCATTTCCAGTTTCCTGGCTGCTGCAGTGAACAAGAGCTTTCATCTGCCAATGATGTCTTCAATCCAAAAAGACAAGACATAAGCAACCAGAATGAAGACGTGAGAACAAAGAGATTTGTTTTTCTGTTGCTGTCTGTCTGGCCTCTGTCTGTTCTCTGTTCCGTCTCTGCCTATTTTCACTGCTGTCTCTCTTTGATAGGAGTCTCTCTGGGTGAAGCGCACCAAAACTCAAGAAAATACAATACAATAATTTCCATTTCATGCTGTGCTGATGCAAATGTTGGCTGTCCAGCAGAAGTAAAAAGTGAGAAGTGTTGCTGTGTTTGTTTTCTACTTTTACCCTTTTTAGCCTCTCTGCTGCAGATCCAGAGCGAATGGCCTCCAGCATTAGCTCCCTGGCCACGGCAGTGTCCATAGGGGTGTTACCGCTTGGATTTGCCACAGTGCCCATCTTAGCCTGGGGCCAGACTGGCGGAGGAGGTGGGGATGCAACCATGGGCGCAGGTGGTGGTGGTGGAGGTGGTGGTGGCATGGAGAAGACAGGAGGTGAAGGGGAAGTCAGAGAGGGGGGAGAGGAGGGAAGATCTACTCCACTCTCATTCACAGGGACCAGCTTCCTGAAGTTTTCCAGTTCATCTGCAGCCTCAGATTTTGTCTGCAAAACACAAATGTATGAGACAGCAGTAACTCTGAAGAAATCAGAAATCTGCATCTATCTATCTAATCTAATATATCTATCTAAATTAACCTCTGAACACCCACATACAATAACATACACTTGTGTTATACAGATTCACCTTTATGTTATGTTATTTGTTCTTGTCAGGCCATTGTTAAGTTTCATTTATACATTTTTGACAAGCACAACATTTTCAGGACTGATTTAGTCATGCAGCATTCCAGAGATTCCAGTTCTGGTAGGAACCTCCAGAATAGAACCGCAGATGTGTCAGTGACAGTGACACGTTTCATGCCGCTTTCATTCCACATGGCTCCTTACATGACTGCGAGCCATAACTCACAGTCCACACACAGGGACGGAAATAGACTCCCACGCCTGAGTAACTTGGTTTGCGGTTTTGCGAACTGCTAACGAGTTAACAACACACAAAAGCCAGGTGAGAGGCACATTCAGCTTTTACTTCATACTTGTGCCATGCAACTGCAACAAGTACATACTCTCTCTGTGGACATTCTGACGACTGCTCATGAATAACCAAGGAAAAGTATAATTGACTGACTGATATTCCTATCCTCCTATTTCAAAGGAGCCATCCAATCAGATATGGATGGACAGTGCAGGGATATTTAATCAATAGTTCTAAGAGCATTTTACCTTCCTCAGCCTGCTGGAGGGGTTTTGGGCTCTAATAGCAGCTAGAAGAGCAGATCTCTCGTTCTCCTCCTCCACGTGAGATCCCTTGTTTGTGCAGCTGGATGCAGAGTTGGATATCTAAAGAAAAACAATAACACGATTCAGAATAAAGAGCCTTTCCATCACAGCTAGTGAGGAAAGTGCTCTCTTCCAACTCACCCCTATCTATCCACTCACTGGATACGCGCATCTTACCTTTTTGAGCCTGTCCCTGCCTCCCCCCGTCTGGATTGCCTCCATCAGGCTGCTGTGTAGCGACGTCTCCTTCTCCACAGATCTGCTGATCACCGGTCTGAACTTTTTAACCGGTCCGAACAGCGTCACCAGCTGTGGTGCATCGACGCTGTCTGACACGGTGGCAGAAGGTTGTGGTCTGGTATCAGGCGTTGGATGGGGGGCTGCCTTGGTCATGTCTTTAGTGCTCTGCAGACAAGAATTGAGCACAACTGTCAAATAGGGTATTTTATTACTAAAATGGTTTATAATATTTAGATTTCAAGAGACCCATATCAAGTCTCTCAGTAACTCGGGGTTTACTTACATTTGGGATACTGGTCTTGGCGGCAGTGGGTGGTTTGGCAGATGCGTGTGGAGAACTGCTTTGTGCACGGCTGGGGCTACTTGGCCCAGTGTGTTTAATATCGTCTCTGTCATTGTTGGTGGTCACGTTCATTTGAGTGGGCCCACCAGGCTGAATGTGCTGATTCTTGGCTGTTTTTTGTTCCAGAGTGTTAGAGCTTCCTTTGGTGGGTCCAACGCAACTTCCAAATCCTCCCCTGTCTGGCCTCACGTCTCCAAAATCTCTCTGGCTCTCTGACACATACTCTGGGAAGCTCATAGACCTCTTGGGACCAGGAGGGTTAGGTTTAGAAGCGGAGTGGTTCTTGTTATTCTCTGACAAAGATGACTGGGAGGACTGGTGTGGATTCACTTGTATGGAGCGACCGAATCTCTGGAAGCCGACAGCCTCTGTTTTCACAGTGGATTCAGGGATGTTTGGAATGGAGTTAGGTTTAGCTAAGGTCCTCGGGGTGTATTTATTGATGGCAGATGCCACATAATGACTTGAAGTCCGCCTGGACGGTTTGAGGAAGAACAGGTCTCTCCTCGGGTCTGGAAGGACTGCGGCAGGAAGGACAGGTTTATTACTTGGCTGATGTATGTTTTTGGACACTGAAATCTTGCTCTCCATCTCTACGTCCTTAGCAACAGGGATGTCTCTCACAGGTTTTTTAACTTCTTCTTTGACCATCTCTTTAGGCTGGACTTTCTCAGCTGGTTTATGCGGTATACCCTTCGTCAGCTGCAGCTGCTCAGTGTTACTGGTCTTCCATGTACTGTCTGAAATTGACAAGGGAGTGTTCTCCTTTGCTTTATTAACCTGACCTTTGCTGTGGGACACAGAACTTTCTTGTCTCTCATTTGAGCTCCAGAAGGCTTTGGCTTTTCCGAGAAGAGGAGATTCAGGAATTGAGGCACTGATCCCTGACTCAGACGAACCACCAACTTTGCTCAGGGAAATACCCGTTTTCACCATGTTTCCTTGATCGTCAATCTTAATGGCGCCTGAGATTGACGTGCCAACTGAATTTCCCGTAGCGGGTTGCATGACGGCAGGCTTTGGGGGGACCACAGTGAAGGTTTTCATGCCGAAGCGTGATGTGACGTTGCGAGTGATTTTGCTGTGTGAACTGCTGGTGCTGGAGTCATTTGGAAAGACTCGGTGCATCTGTTCAACTCTCTCTGTTGACACTGATCTGTGACTGGATGCTGGTTGAACAGGTTTCTTCTCTTGTGGAGACTCAGTGTTGCTTTTGACAAGATCAGGTTTGATCTCTGTGCGCTTGCTGTGTTTCTGCACGTCCACATCAGATTTGACTGCTGATGTCGTTCTTTGTTTATCCTCTTTCACACTGTTGGCATTGGCGATGCTCGCATCTTTAATTTTCATCTCTGTTATCTTTTCGTTGCGTTTATCACCTACAGACTTGCTCTCAGCCGCCTTTCTGTGCTGCTTGGGTTGAGATGCCTGCTTAATATTTGCACTGCTGCTTTTATTACTTTCAGCAGCTGTACAAGCATTGTTGTTTTTGTTCTGTGGCTCTGTGCTGGATTGTTGACAAAAACCTAAATCTGTGATGAGATAGAAAAAGAAAAAATAAATCACGACATGTTGTAGTGCATATTTGACATATTTGAACAATATCATAAAGCATGACTGAAATCTAAAGGCACTAGATTCCAACAAAAAACAAGCAAGAACAGTGGTTCTACAGTTTTTCCTACCATTGCTGCTTGATGACTTTGTCCTGGTGAGGGACTTTGCCTCATTTTCTGCACGTTCATACTCCTCCAGGACTTCATCTATGGCTGTGACTGGCACATCCATGTCCACTACGGACACTGGCACGTCATTGCTCTCCATACACACGGTATAGGGAGTCTCATTCACTGAGACAATATCTATTTGTTCTGGAAAGGGGTGCAGAAACAAGTGTGAGCACATAACACTCTGATATTTGGGGCAAGTTTTACATTTGGATTTGTGAGGAGACAACCATGGCTCTTACCAACAGTTGCTTTGGAACAGTTACTTAATGTGAACCGGCTTTGCACAAACCCATTGGTCTAAAAATATAAATTCAGTGGACTGTGATCAATGCCCCCTTACCGGCAATGTTTGCTTCAAACTCTGCCAAAGTCTGATGGAGCTGGGCTGTGAGCTCTGGGTCATCGTCATAGCCGTCTTTTAATTTGCTTGACTTTTCCTGGCCGCTGATGTCACCGTGTCTGAAGATGTTACAAGTTTGAGAGTCAAAAAAACACATCTTCAAATACACACTTAATAATCACACAGCAATCATACATCTGCACATCACACACATTATGTGCAGTGATAATACAGCACTCTCTATGACCTCATGATTTTTTATTACCAGTTACCAGCAAACAGCTGTTATGAATTGCTGATTTGCTGCATCCAGCACCCTTCCCGTTACTAATCTGATCCAGAAACCTAAAGGGTAAAAGCAGTTCAGTAATAGAGGTGTTAGGATTAAATATTCTGTTTTTTTTTTTTGTTTTTTTTGAATTTGAATTTTATTTTTATTGGAGTCTGTTGGCTTAGAAACATACAGCGGTAAAGATATTATTACCACAGTGCAAACTGTCTTTGCTTTCTTCATGGGTTCAACAGAGCATTCTCATGAGTTAGTGCTGTATTAGCCATAACAAATTGCAACAAGGAGGCCAAACCAAATAGAATTTGTCTTCTAACAGACTTGGACTGGTCCTCCTTGCCTCAATGATTCTGAGAAAACAAGGTTATAGTGCTTTCCTGGAATACCATGGAGCCAGCAGCAGCATCGGGCCAGACCCTGGATTCATAAAGTTTCTCTTAGTGAGAGCATCAATCCAGGATCCCTGCTCTGGGCACTTTACCATGCACATTTCACAACAACATAAAAGGTGAAAACTGATCTGGGGCACCATTCATTTTCCACAAAGTCCTTTGAATAAGCGCCGAGACCCATAACTATGAAATCCCAGTATTAAAAGTTGACGCTGCCAGCTGCACAATTAAAAAAAAAACGGTGGAGTTGTTTAAATTTGTGATGTTCAATTTCAGGGAAAAATACAGATCTTAAGTAAATGTGATTCCAAAAAAACAAAGAATCTAACTAAAGACTGGAATGCAGCTGGCGACAGGAAGGTGAATAGCACATGCATTATGTTGGCTGCCAGGAAACTAGGATCAATTAAAATGGATTTAGTAATAAATGGGGACAGCAGTCGGAAAGAACTGAGACAGAAGATGGATACGAGCTGGAAAAGAGCAAATACTAAGAGTAAATACTAGGAAGCATGAGCTCAGATAGATTAATGAGCAAGGTAGAAACGTTTCCCTTGAGGCCAAAGCAGCAATACATTAATGTGCTTCACCATCTTGAATGAGGCTTTAATCATCTTGTTGGACGAATAATGCATGCATTGGGTCGATTTAAATGGAGTATGCTTGGCTTCATTTACTTCCCTCACTTTTCTTTTCAGCCCACTTCACTGTATCAACAGCTTTATGTGATTTTCCCACTACCTGTGTCTCGATCCCCAGGTGGCACAGCCCTCGTCACTGTCACTGGAGTTGTCCCGCCCTGGTCCCAGCAATCTCTCTACTCCACCTGCTCCGCTACTTCCGTCCAGAGACAAACTCCCATCTGGGGATGTAGGTTGGGTGTCGGACGGAGAGCTGACCATGCCTGAATCCTCGCCCTCTGCCATGCCCTCCGAGGCGGCGTAACCCTGGTCAGGCAGGCTGCTGCCGCTGCTGCCCAGCGACACGGTTTCCTCCTCAGGTGTTTCGGCATCTGCTCTCTGACCGCTGGCTGCAGAGCTCCGCATGGAGTGGAGCCAGGCTGGTGGAAGACAGAGGACCATGTTAGCACCAGTCGCATGACTGTCTAAACAAGCTTCAAACTGTGTGCGACCGTTAGCTGCAATCAAATTTAACATGCAGATCAAAGAGGAAAGATTGGTTTAAGATTGTGTTTAGTAGAAAATTACATTTGTCAAAAGCAGATTTCATGAGTACCACTAGTTTTTAATCATGCCATGCATTCTGTTAAAAACTTTGCAGAGACTTTTTTTAACCTCGGGAAGTGAATGCTGAGCAAAACAACACAACAAATCACGGGGACATTTGTTTGAAAAGAAGCAAAATGATGCAGAGGCAGCGTGGAGAGAGGTCGGAAAAACACGGGGGAAGTATTTACGTTCGTTTCAACATTCAATCTGACACCACACACACAAACCAGAAAACACAAGCCAAATATACAAACACAAGCTCAGGGCACAACCACTCGTGGCTTGATAAAACATCTTTAATGATGTGTGGGCGGACTCGCTGTAAATAAACCCTTTTAATTAGATTTTTACAGAACTGATTCAAGTTGCCTGTGAGAGACAAGTGTTGCTCCATGCCCTCTCATCTTTTTAGTACAGTCATGCTCTGGTCAGTCCTGTGGGTTCCGGGAGAAGTTATTTAGCCTGTCACTGATCTCATTGAACTCCAGGCCAAGAGAATAAAAATCAATGTGCCATTTGTTAGGTTTCAGCTGCTCGGCCAGCACACACGGCCCTGGGTTCTCAACAGGGGATTCTTTAAAATGAGTTTAACAGCGAGTGACCTTGTTAGTGATACCAGGTGTCTGTGAGTGTGTGCATGCATTTGGACTTGCGTTGTGCTGCAATACATCTTTCTAAGTGTGCAGATCTGTGTGTGTGTGTGTGTGTACTGGGCCTGTCAGTTTTGGGCCTGGTCCTAATGGTGTTGAGAGAACAGTCAGTTCCAGGAGATGTGGTGATGACTCACAGGGCTGTCCTCCCAGCTCCTTCCCAGCAACAGCTTAGTCATGCCAGCTACAGCCACAACCAGAGCACACACACAGACACACACACAAAGTGCACAAGTGCATGTCTCCACGTTGTCTATGGCACTTATATGCAGGTATACTGCATGCTTATGTTATCAGCAGACACAAGCACATACAGCAGCTCAAACCTCTAATTCAGAGACCTTGTTGCTGTTGAACCCACAGGAAAAGGTGTCTCCAAACCAAGCCATTAGTGATGTGCTACTAACTGCAATCTATCTACAGCAGCCCATGCATGATCCAAAAACAAAATCCTGTTCATCAGGTCTTCAGCTCTTTAATTGTAAAATAATGTTCAAACACATATTGTTTAATCCAATCAGATAAGTACATGTTCATTAGCGCAACACAAAAGGTTTAATACGTTCACACCCACAAAGCTACACAGTTTTTGAATGGAGGCATCACAAAACTGAAATTGTAAATCACTGAAAGATTTAAATGTAGATGTAATAATAGAGTGCCCAATGTTGTAAACAAGCAACTGCGTATGAGGTTCAGACTTCTCATAAAGAATCAAATGATAAACTGTTCTCTGGACCCAACCAATTAACCCTTCTCTCTCTTTTTAGATCCATACCCATCGTTTCAAAAACAAGTTGGGAAGCATCCATGCAACGATGAGTTGACACACCAAAAACAAAAAATCAATGTGTAGTGTCAGGCTGGCCACAATGTAGACTATAATGACATCTTCTATTTCAAATAGTCGTCTTAAAAATGCATGAGCCACTCGCACCTAAAAGCAACACGTCATTGACAGATCACCGTCTCCATTTGAATGCCCAAAGGCAGCTTGCTTTCAGGTCTCTGGTTTCTATTATCACCCACAGCACCAGGCACAGAGAGGGAAACATACGCTGTCCAACTATTGATCTGCAGATATCACATCACCAAAATATTGGCTGCTCAGATATTGCATGGCCTCGCCTCATAAGCTCATTTCAGCATGTCACTCATCAATCACACTGTAACTGATCCGTCCAGGGTTTAGCTCATCTGTCAACGGATCGTCTTCTGACCACATTCTGCGTGTTCACTTTTACCTCATCCCTGATCTCATGCAATGGCAACCAGCCAAAAGTATATACATATAATTGTAAAAAAAAAAAAAAAAGGCTATTTTGCTATCACACGTGGCATCCTCTATCCTAATCAAATCACAACACATTTATTGGCATTCAGTATGACACCAAGTGAAAGCAAGTGAAAGCATATGAGACAGTAAATAACAATAATGAGAGAAGTGAGACTGTAACAACAAATACAGGACAGAAGAGACAGCAGGAGGTTTTCTTTCAAGTGTAACAGAGGATGGTGGATGTTCGAGGGAGGTCCAGCAGAAAGGAAAGGAAGGGTGAAGAATTCTCAAAGGGAGCTGATGAAAAAAGGCAGGAGAGGGTCAAGCCAAAGAGACTTCAGGAGTGTTTGGAGCGCAGACGCACAGGCCCACAGCAGTACACTGCAGAGGAAGGGGTGGGGTGGGGAGAAAAGAAAAGAAGAATGTTACTTGAGAAGGAAAGATCAGGAACATTTCACTTGGTGTAAAATGGCGAGGAACACTGCACTGAGGATATGGCCAGTCAGTTTGTCCTTACACTCTTTGCAGGGTTGCGTACCTACGGATCCACATCTCTTCCATTATACATCTAATATACGCCACTGTGCTGTATACATGCAACATAAAATGCACTCCACTTGATTGGTGTTGACCCCTGACCCTGACCTTTGGGCCTAGAAGGAATAACAGCATCTACAGGTTGACATTAATATATATGAAGCACCTTGACCTCACATGGTCCCAGTATCACTTAACAAGTCAGCTGCCAGAGCCCGCTGATTGAGAGATGCAAAACATGCGACTGCAATATTCACACATCCGCACATGAGCACAGGTCTGGCAGAAAAAAGATAATTGTTGCATAAAGTCTGATTGAGACGAGAGAGAAAGACGTTAGAGAACAAGGAGAGCAGCTTCTAGGAAAGAACGACAAAGATTAGGAGGGAGGCCGGAGGGAATTGGTGTCCATCTGGAACCTACACTGGGGAGCTGCTTCCTCCACCACCGTGGGACTCCCTGTGGAGTGATATTCTGTGGACTCAGTGGGAGAGGAGGGTGGTGGAGGAGTGGAGGGGGCAAGCTGTGCCACTGCCAGAGCCGGGGAACGACGGGGTTTGGGTGGCGCTGCCTGATCGCCGGTTCCTGGAGGAGAATGAACATGTAGGCAGAGCAGACATGGGTGTTCAGGCTTTTAAAAAAGGAATGTGAAACAGTTATCTCACATGCAGACGCCTTACCAAGCTGAAAAAGAAAAGACAACCTTGAAATGCATGTCATTAAATAATTATGGATAGCAAATTGGAATATGAAGGAGTGAAAACCCATTTACTGTAAAACAGCAGTGCTGAAACTTTCCTTACAGGCTTGTGATGCACCAGTGTGCTTGGTCTTAGTCAGCAGGCTCTGTCGATGCACTGCCGACAATAGCAGGGAACTGTAACGGCACGCAGAGCTGAGATGATAAAGTAGCCCGTCATAACTCTGACAGCTTGCGCATGCACACGCAAAAGAAATGAAAGACTAAGTGAAACCTTATAAATGCACTTTATTCATGTCTGTCTCTGTACAGGCATGAGGGCACCACCATCTATACGTGTGTATGTGTAGTTGTCTCGCCTTAACGTGTATGCCAGGTATATAAATATATTCATTCACTGCCAAATATTTACTGCTCATGTGTAACGAAGTTCTCAGCTTGGCAATGAAACATATCTCACAGTCAAAGTGAAAAGTTGAATAGTAGAAAGTAGAATAATAGCAAATGGGAAGAGGAATAGAGGGAGACTAGAAAAGGTCAAAGCTGGTAAAGAGAGGACGCCGCAGTCAGCAGTGTGTCAGGACACAAAAAAGTAGCCTGGTTTATAAATGTATTAATGACCCCCATGCTGTCTGTTCTATCCTGTCCGATGCACAGACCTACTCATACAGTACTTCATCCTTTCACCGGCTTTAATCTGGCTGTCCATCATCCTCCTCTTCTTCTTCTTAAACCCACCTAGTCTCCTTGTTTCTACCTTGCTAGCTCCTGTCATCCCGCTGCCAAAACCTTCCCATGCCCCTTTCTCTGAACTCTGTTCTGGTACCCTCACCTTCCTCATCCCTTTTCTAAGGTCTGCGAGTCTCTCATGTTTGCCCCTGTCAGACATGACAACCCTCTGCTGCAATCCCACTTTGCTCCAGAGCAAGATCCAGGTTACGTAAAGATCAATATGAGGCCAACAGAAGTTCAAGTAGAACCCATTTAAAGCTGTGATGGATCCGTCTGACTTTACATCTGCCAGCTTTGAAGGTTTGTGTGTAGGGCTGCATGAATATGAGAAAGAAATGAATAGAGGGATGGAGAAAGAGAGAGGGACAGAAAGAAAGAGGAGAATTTGAAGGATTGATCAGCGTGGGCAGGAGACAAGGAGTTCATTGTCTCATGTGGTGCAATGAGAACCAGCTCCTCTAGTTCTGGTACTAATGCCATAACAGGCATCAACACACACACACACACACACACATCAGTTTTGACAGCTTCAGAAGTTGGTGCGGAGTGTGACAGCTCAGCTCTCCAGGGCAGTCACTTTTTAACAGGAAGGAAACATCTGACTTTTGTCTCTCTGAGAGTTTTACCATCACTGTCACAAGTTCAGTGATTAACAGTTCATCATGAACATAAATGTTTATATTAATATAAATGTTTGGTGTGCTGTAGTGTGAAACGTGATACGTCAACTGGCTAACGATAAATGGTGGATGTCATTGCAAGTTCATCGCTGGTGCTGTTTGCTGCGTCCATATTATACTTATTATACTTAGTCATCAGGTTTTTTTCCACTCACCAATCTGCTGTTAATAATCTAAACTGTTAGTCCACACGTGTGTTTGTGATGCCATCTTTGACTTGAAAATAGGTTTTGGTATTAATAACAGAAACGTTTCAGTGGGCCACGCGCTAAGTCTAATCCTTCCTAAAGTTTTGGTAGTTTTCTAAATTGCAGGACCAAATGTCAGAAATGTGTTATTTACCCATTGCACTGTGTCTGTTGCTCTCCACTTCATCCAGTTTCAGGTTGAGAGCCGACTCGGTCTCCGACCTGGAGCTGCTGACTGAGGCCCCCTCTGGATTGGATTTGACAGCTTCGCTTCTTGACATCTCTGATTCCTCCACCCTGCTGCTGGAGCTTTTCTTTGCAGGCTGCGCTCGCACAGACCCGCTCGCTGTGCTGCTGGTGAGCGTGCTGCAGCTGGAACCGGCCTGGCCCAGGTCAGCGTCTGAGTCATCGAGACTGTGGCTCAGTTCAGAGGTGGAATCCTGTGTGGTCAGGCTGTCAGCGGTGCTGCTGCTTGGGGTTGGGGAACTGGCGGTGGGGATGCCCTGTTGTGTGACTGTTTTCATGGGGTCCGGATTGATTGTGTGCACAATCACAGTGGTGGAAGACACTGGAGCAGGCTCTGACACCTTGGTGCGGAAGGCTGGGGTCGGTGTTACAGTGGCGTAAATGTTAGGAGTGGGAGCGGCAGAGGCTGAAGTGTCATCAGAGCCTGGGGTGAGCGAAGCTGGGGTGGGAGGAGGGGCGGGAGCCTTTCTTTTCCTCTGCTGGCTTTCTGAGCACATCTGATCACAAGAGAAAGAAAAGGAGAGAGAAACTAGAAAGTTAATGTGAGCAATGTTAATGTGTGTGTGGTCCAACCATAAATCAGCCTGTAAATTCAGTCTGCCAGGGCTGAGGTAGAGTTTACTACTGAGTAATTAAATCAAGTGGAGTTTTGGCAGAAGCCGGAGTCTTCAAATTCCTACAGAGTGCCAACATTCCCGTTAAATTATCCTGCAATAAGACATATGAAGGACTGGCAGTGATAGAGTTAATGTGAAGCAGTGATCCTGAGAAAGTACATATGAATATGTGTATTTTGTCCATAGGGACATCAACCATTATTGAATATTACATTTTGTATCTGAATTACTTGTAATAGTGGATCATTGATTAGTCCAGAGAGTTTAAGGACAAACGTCTCTCAGCTGAGGTATTACTAACAAGAAATTTGAGTAATTTCTTCTTCTCGTGTGTTTGCACATAACACATAAGGTAGTTCCTGTATCCTCATCACTTAATTTATTTCAACCTAATTTGGGGATGGGGGGAAAAAGGAACTTGTTTAAAGCTTAATTTATGTTTCATCACATGAATACAGTTTGATGCTGCTTATAAAATGAGTTAGATGGAAAGACAATCTGATGGTGGATGGTGCTTTCAAAATGTAAGGGGCAAAGACAGTGACAATTCAACAAGACCCTCCTGCTCAAGGGGTCATACTCTTTCTTAAGTCAGCTTCCAGGAGCCTAAAGGTTGCATGGGCAGGTCTGAACAGTATAGATGAACTTTCCCCTAAGAAATACAAATGACTTCCCAACAGAGAACATGCCTTGTCCCGCTGCATGGTGGGTTACACCATGCAGCAGGACAGCAGAGCGATCAGGCCAACCTGCCTTTCTGCAGGCAAAATGAGTTCACACATGTGAACTCAATGAACCCACTGCATGGCATGCTATGGAAATCCAAATGCCCCCCCCCCCCCAACTGGTTGTCTTTCTCTTCCTTGGTCTCCTGCTTCTCTCCCTCTCTGGTATTCATACATACATGAATACAGACTTACCAGTGATGTGGGCCAAAGTTGAAGCTGAAATGGATGACTGACTTGCCAATGAAGATGGATGTGTGTGTGTGTGTGTATGTTTGTGTGTGTGTTCCCTGCAGAGTGAAACATAAGACTGCCGCCAAACCCACTATGAATGGAAGAGAGATGCGGCCTCAATAGACATGCACACACACTCTTCTGTGCAACTGTATGAGCACATATACCCACACGAGAGGGGAACACTATATTTCGAATGTAAGACTGAGCCGGGGTGTATGGATTAGAGGGTTGTTAAGGGTCGCAGGATTACGTGTGTGCTGCTCTCATGGGCTTGTTGGCGCCACGACTGGGAGCACAGCGGGTAGGCTGCTTAGAAATTGATTTCTGGTTTAACATTTGCTCCAGAGAGAAATGAAAAGCTTCAGATTAAAGCTTCTTGGCCAGTGTTGACAATGGATCTCTTTTTCTGTAACAGGTGTTCAGAGGGAGGATCTCACCATTTTGACTTTTTAATTCTCAGGTCAAGCTTGTGTTATGGCATCACAAAGCCACTTCACTACAAATTCATCTGGTGGGTTCTCAAGTCCTGACACAATCAAGTCATGTTGCATCACATCCTGAGAAGAAGGATCCCCATGAAACCAGTCTGACATAAGCAATGCTAGTACACATTAAAGGTTAAAGGGATCTTGCAAATGTTATCTATGATTAACATCTGGAAATAAAAATTGTCAGGATTACAGGAGGAGCCAGATTTGTTGATCGTACTTGTGTGTATAAAGATCTATTTGATCTTAGTAAGAATGCATCTTGGTACACCAATAATAAATACTACAACTAAAGAAAGAGTCACCAGTTGTTTATTTGGTTCTGATGCGTAGGGAAGAATTCAATGACATCATCACCCAGCATCTAATAATCTGTCTTCAGTGTTTCCATAACAATGTCATTTTATTTGTTTCTACGTTGCTCACACAAACAAAACCAAATCCAGAACCTCATTAGAGCTCTCTCTGTTCTCTGCAGCATTTGTGTTGCAAGCAAGATACAATATAAAACATATTAGTCGCTCACATTTTTGTTTACTTTATGTCAAACTAAAGTCTCTCTCACTAATCACAACTAGATAGGACAGAGCAACGCATCAACTACAACCTGTTTCCTTAAAAGCTTGCTTAAAGGCTAAGTACATTATCAAATCCATCCTATAATTTAGTCTTATATTACCTTAGTAGAGACTTATTGGGAAATTAGTTTACATGGTAGTTCACATAAGACCATGCCAAGGCAGTCATTAAATGTTCCACTCAATGGTTGGAGAGGCAAAGGGCCCCATATGTTGGAGCATGTTGGGGCCACCCATGGAGACTTCAACCTGGTAGCGTGACCATTCAGCAGTTGTTTTGAGGGCCTCTTGATGGGTGAGGGGCTTTGTAACAGGGCAACATTACAGTGCTAATGTGGAATGTGAAACAGAGTATGTGTGTGTGTCTGTGCATGTCAGCATGCATGAGTACATTTCTGCATACATGTGTGCGCGGATGCATGTGTACATATGTGCGTGTCAGAGATAATAATAGCAGCTGTCCCAGCACTGCGCGGGCCAAGAACAGTAGGCTAGAAGACAGTTAGCGTGTGTGTGTGTGTGTGTGTCTGGCTGTGCATGTATGATGAAAAGAGTTTCATGTTAAAAGTCTTAACAATGTGCGTGTGTAGAAGAGGGGCGGAGAAGAGGCTAGCTGAGGATAAGGAGACACATGGCTGACCCAGTTCCATTGTCGTCCACTTTGTCCCACTAACCCACTGAAATGTTTTCTTCACCTTTTCCCTCCAATTTTTAATGGTGATGTTCATATGTGCATTATGGTTTTGGTCTAAGGGTTAGGAAAATCAGAGTACAAGGTGATATTTGTAATAATAATGAAATAAAATAAAAAATCCAAAAAAAGTCAAATCTGAAATCCTTTTCTAGGGGTTGCATTGCCAGTTTGAGGACCTTACTGGTTTTGATGTGTTGCTTTCACACTGGTTTGATCTGCCTATATATTTTCATTTGCATATATTTAAGTATATTTAAGAAAAAAAACAAAAAAAACTTTTGCAATATACAGCATCTTACATCCAGATCATAACACACAGTTTCATATGCCGCTTGAGACATGAGGGCACAAAAATAGAATCGCTTAATGTGTTTGTCCCATCTGTCCTGGCTGGTGTCACACACGATGTGTTTTGACAGCATCAAGTGCAAACAAATCCTGTCCTACATAGGCGGCATGGCAGGGTGACGAGTTCCCCTATTCCTGGCCCCCAACTCACACTTTCACAATCTTCAAGGTCAGTGCGTAAGAATAGACAGCTTATAGTGACAACTGAGTACACTTTAGGCAATACAACCACAAGAGCGAGCACCCGTGAACCAGTTATGATATTGCTGGTAGGCATGTGTATGACAAAGGCAAAATTCATATGGGGCAAAAGAGTAACTGCGGCAAACATTAGAATTACCTGCACACAGTTTGACACTGTTGCTAACAAATCACATTGATGACCGTGTTCATCCAGACTCACTGTAGTCAGACTTTCAGTGTATTTTCTGTATTTAGTGAATGATCAATCTTTCACTCTAATGCTGTTTTTGATTGGTAAGAGTGTTCATTAAGCAAATCTAAGCCCTGTGTCCCTGTGTTCTGAAGAAAACAGGTTTGTGCCATGGCGATAAAAGCTGTAATTACAGAACCAATTTGATGCTACTTGTTTAAAGTACAACAGTTTCACCCAGGTAAAACTGCAGCGAATGAGAATTGATTCTAGAATAGTAGCTTTATCTGTTTGTGTTGTTTTTCACTTATCATCTCAAACTTTTCCTTGAATGCCGGAATGGAACCATCAGAATGAAACTCAGTATCAGCTGATGCACATGAGCAAATTCCATGTTTCGTAACAGGTCACAGTTATCATGTCACAACAGTTATGGCCACAAAACTGTTGTTGCAGAATATGATGATATCTCAGTTAATTTGAACTTTTGACATTTATATGGAGGCATATAAACTGTTGAGTTGAGACCAAAGTGTGTTTCATGGGTCAAAGTCACTTTGAACTTTGACCACCAATGTAATCAGTTTATCCTTGACTATCTATCTATCTATCTCTGTCTGTCTGTACATACACATGTGTCTATCTCAAACTGCAATCTAAATACACGAAGGCCCTTTGAGGACACATGAAAAAAGGTGAATTGCCTAACAAAGGCTGGAGCACCTGCTGTTGTCAACTGTTGCATAAATGAATGAAAACAACAGCTCTCCAGAAAGAAGCATTTAAGAGGGAGGCACGGCTGACTGTTTTCTTTGGCAGCCTTTTCTGTGCTTCAGACTGATTCAACAGAACCTGTTTGTTCCTCCAGGAAACAAATGGAGAGATACAGTTGAGGCATGTGGCAGACAAGTAAACATCTATTTCTACATCCTTGTGAACCTCCATTGACCTCTCACATTAGAAAAACCTGGTTTACATTCTTTCTCTGTCTCTGCGCTGCTTTTCTCGATCCCCCCCCCTCGATTGTTTTACACTCTTGTTCTCTCACAGACTCTTATCTGACTGAGGCTCAGCCTATCGCACCACAAGCAGACCAGGAGACTAACAGCGATGAAACGCAACAGCAGTTTGGCCGCTGACCTTATTTGTTTATGTTGTGAAGTGGACAGTGTATTTACAGGGTGAAGCTGTAACCAGAATGCACTATAAACAAGAGAGATTCAAGGGACGCAAAAAGCTTTGATATTAAAACAAAAAATGTGCCACAGACACTGATACGGACCAAAGATGCAGTAGCAACTTAGGTTTTGACTGATTGAGCTACAGTTGTGCATCAGAGCAGATTAAAGGTAGCTACCATTATAGACAATTACAGGACTGATGGATGTCTGTGAAAAACAAGCCTCCCTCTGCTGTCAGCCCTCTACTTTCACAGAGTGACAGATCGTCTTCAGCCAAATGCAGCCAGCTCGATCAATCAACACACACACTCAACATGTTTTAGAACTGCATTCATGCAATACAAACACACCTCAGATAACACCCAGACACAAAAACATCCAGTGCACTAAAACTCCACTCTGAGTATTGCCAACTGCCATAATCTGATGTGCAGACACGATCTGAGCTGTCCGAGGTAAATCTTTATCCGATCTGACAGGAGGATTTTTCTTGACAAATTATTCAGATGCATTTGTGTTTTATCCACTCAGAGTCATCAAACTTTAAAACCCACACCAGCATCCACTTGAGTTGCCAAAGCGAAATGATGTAAAACCATGAAATGTTCCTAGCTCTCTAGCTTATATCAACCTTCCATGTCCTAACATTTCACGAGAAATACCGCTAACATGCAGAAACAAGGTTTTGTGTTGTATTGGATAAAACAAGTAATGCTGACATTACATCCAATCAAGAGACTAATGCAGGCAGCGCAAGCTAATTAAATTTGTAGGCTGGTGGCACACATTCAAAAAAAGGTCTATAAAAATGAAATATGGGAGCAGTGAGAGTGCAATAAAAGCTGAAAGTCTATATTTAACTGTAGGTAATCCATTTAAGACATTTGGTCAGGTTTTCTCACAGACTTAAAGACAACCTGCTTACTGTTACTGATCTTATTACTCCCTCACCCTCTGCTCCTTAATGCTGCATGTCCTCTGTTAAACTTTTACCCCGCTGTGTCCTTCTGCAAGGTGCGGGTGATGCTGAAACCACATTTCACGCTGCAATGCAATTTTGCAGCTATGACCCAAAAGCTTATCCATTGTTAATGTGGCACATCTTAAACACACAGGAGCTGATGTTACATACTTTCTGTCTCTATAAGAGTGAGTCAGTGTCTCTACATCTACCCTCCCCTTCTCTGCTTCACTTGCTCTGTCTCCATCTTTCACTCTTCCTCCGCACACAGCCACAAACCTCAGCACAAATGTTCAGAGAAGACTCCGTCTGTTACTGGGTAGTGAAGCAGGAAACTCAGAATTTGTCTGACCTCCTTTATCACAAGAGGTTATGTAGAAATAACTTCATTTCCAAACCACAATAACGGATTACCTATCACTACTGGTCTGACAACACCCCCCCCATGTTTCTCTGAACTCAATGTTCCAAAACATGTTTTTTTCCAGTGCTGCTCTCATAAAGACACAGATTGTTGATTGTTAAGCTGAGGAAACAAAACTGCAAACCTCCCTTGACTCTGCGATGAACTACAGAATATGAAAACATCTGACACTGGCAGACGGCTACATATTCTTCCTGGAATAGTCTCATCTGTCTTTAGCATCTGTGCTTAGTGGTCTTCAACAAGATCTGATTGAGAAAATGTATAATTCTTGTATCAGGAATAGAATAACAGCTTAACATATTATTACATAAATGCCCTAGTCCTATTACTTTTATGAGTTCAATGACTGCCAACGACGTATTTAGTTTCATTGTAGAAATCTCATCCCATCAGTACCTTATCAGTACCATGTCAGTGTCCATTAATGCATCTTGTCAGGCACCATGAGTTGACAACCTAAGCTTGTTCAGCACAGAGGGAGGTCTGTATTGAGGGGAAGCTGTCCTCATATGACTAGCTATTATGTGCATAATCCTGCTCTCACCCGATTACATGCCAACACATATGCATGTTCTTAGCAGCGCATGCAGATGTCAGGTGAGGTAGCATGCTGCAGGTCTAAGTCAACAAGCACTATAAAAACAAAACAGAACATTTATTTTATGAACAATTGTGTGTGAGTTGGCCCCTTTCCAGCCCATCCCTTGTGAACAAACCTGCGTCTGCACTATTGTATTTTAAGAAGTGTGGCGTGACATCTGCTTTCACTGGAGCTTGAACCTGCTGAGGATGATGTTTCTCTCCTGACAAGCAACGTATGCCAGTTTTTTTCCCCCCATTGTAGCTCAATACCACCTCCAGCAACTGCAATGCCAAATTCCACGTGAAAGCACATCTTGGCTTCTGATTTGATCTGATTTGACAAGTACAATTGTTTGTGCAGATTCAAGTCATGCACCGCTCTTTAATGCCCCTGGGATACTGTCCTGACAAAACCTGGCTGCTATGACACCCTTTACTCTCATGAAACTAAATCCTTTTAATCACATTTTCACAACAAACACAGGCCAAACATGCTGCTGATCTCAACACTTCAGCACTTCTGTTTTGTACTCGTATCTGTCAATATGCTGACCAAATGTTTTAAAAAGCATGTGAAATCTGGACTTCCCACTTTCTACAGGTTTGCTGCTACTCTGTTATTGAAGGGGAGGACACACATGAAATCTCTGTCACTTGCCGACCTGAAGCTTAACTGCACAAAAGACCAGAAGAACACATCAGCAGCCTGTCTTCAACAAGCAACAACTGAACACAGAGAGGGGAAACATGAGCTGTCCTGCACCACAGTACGACCTTGCAACGTGCAGAAGCGCATAAATATACATGAGACTCCTGTGCAGGAGAGAGCGAGATGGATAAATCTATTATTAGACATGTCATTAAGTCCTGGAATGACCTTTTCAACTGTTGTTATGTGAAGCTGCCCTTGTACCAGTACTTTCGCAGTATTTCAGCCCTCATAACTCTTAATTTGACAAGGGCAGATAAATTACCATCTCCCTCGGCACCAGCTCAATTTCAATATTAGAAATATGCACGGCAGCAATAAGAAGCTCCTTAGTCGGGTCCCAATGATCACAGTCACAAAAGGAAAACAAAAATCTTACACATTAATTATAGGTGAATAGTACATCTCAAAAGGTCCACTGGTAACTCTGGAACTGTTAATCCAGGTCTACAGTTACATAGTAAAGTGTAAAGAAAATGGTTCACTGATAAGTTAAGTTTACACTTGGACTGAAATGAAGAATTTAGGGTTCTTCCTCTACTGCGAATCAGACCATTCATGCTGCTGCAGCATCTTAGTAGGTAACAGTTCTCATCACACATTTCTCCGAATTGCTTTTCCGCTCCTCCTCGATGCTTACTTCAGTTTAGTTAAACAAGCTGAAGAGAACAACATCATCCTCCATGCTGCCCTGAGAACTGAATTTCCTCTTGACAACATGCTTCAAGAAGGGTAGCTCCTCCAAATATACAAAAGCTATTATCGCAGGGAGGAAGGAAGGATGTTGGTTGCTCAACAACATTTCCCAGCATGCCGCCATAACACTGTAATGAGACTGCAGGGAGCTGTAGCTGAGTGTAGACGATACTGGTCGCCCTGACCTTGAGGTGTTGGATCTCAGGTCAGAATCCTCAAAGAAAGTGATTGCTGATTTCAGGGGTACAACTTCATCATTTCACTCAGACATTTAGCTTTGCTGTTTTATCTCCCCACCTGATAGCCATCAAAGCCAGCATGTCCCATGATGGGTGTTGGGGCCTGTGGTGGTGTTGGAGCCCGCCTCTTCTTCATTTCAGCCATGCGGGGCATATTAGTAACCGACTGAGACTGGGCCAAAGTGATGGGCCGATCTTCTACGCTGGAGACTCTGGACACTGCGGACACTCCCTGTGGGTGAAATCAAGAATATGAGTGTGAGAATCCATATAGACAAACATGTTCCTGCAAAGGAGACTGAAGTACATGTACTAACAAGTTCAGGGATTAAAACACATTAGAAGTTTGTCCTAAAATATAAATGTACTATGCTCCTGTTGCACAACGTATGAATGAAATGCCACTGCATTTTGAAAACTCACTCACAGATGACTTTATGTCCTTGACAAAAAAAAGTCTGTTCTGGGCTCATCTAACAAATAATTTTGAGGAATACATATTAACTTATGTTTTAACAGATATGATATCTTCTTAACTACCATTCAAAAAGCAGCGAGACTTTAATTGAAGCATTTATTTAGCACTTACAACTATATTATACAAATTAATTTCTAGATGAACTGCCATCATTAGCAGGGTTCAGAAGTTGAAAAGTTTCACATGCAAATGCAATCCAATGTGTATGATTGGGGAGGTTAAGTTCATTCCTCAGTCACAACAGTTATTGCAACATTTATTTGACGGAGTTAAAAGAGCATACATATTTTCAAAGGGTCGCTGCTCCTGACTTAAGGCGTTAGAACCAAAAAATGGTTTTCAATACTTCTGATCAAAGAGAGCCCAAAGTGCTCCTGAATATCTGAACCTACTCATGGCTCAGCTTGGTACAGAGCTTTGGCACAACGGGGGAAATCAACACCCTCCCTCCCCATGATCTCAGAGAAGTAATGTTTAAAACCAGATTAATTGATGCATTCAGACAATGCCTGGATATAGCACTAAAGCAAGTTCAGATCATTAGAATTAATTGGACCCAAAGTTAGAACATCTCACAGTGGGGTGGGGAGGAGGAGAACAATACTTCTGAGAAAAGCCTCGAGGAGACAAGTCCGGCTTTTTTCACATTCTGACAAAATGTATTTTTCTTATTTTGATGATGCTTACAGCATGAAAGATTATACTTTAGTTCAAAAAAACCTGTTGGCTACCACTCCAGACACTTATAACCTTGAAAAAAAAGCTCAGTTATATCCAGACACTAAACTTGTAGTGACTTTTGTAGTGACTACTGTGGTCTTATCATGTGAAAGAGGGTGGCAGGCAGACACAACATCCAGAATAACACTTCTGTTTAACATCAGAAGACAGGGATAATGGCTTTGCTTATTCAAAGTGTGTGTTCAATCTATTGAGTTTCACAAACATTAGACCATCATCTTTCAATACAGAATTGATTTGACCTGAAGCTCACACTGCAACGTGAGTTACAGGGAAAGACAGAACTGTTACCCAACAGCTATGGACTCCTGCTCAGGGTTTCAAGCTTGGCTTTCCATCTTAGCAACAAGCAGGGTAACAAGGCAACAGCTTCACACCAAAATTAGGTTTTATTAAGCACCCTTAGACCTGCTAAAAGGTGACTGACACCTTTTCCATTGCCAGTAGAGGAGTTTGCTTTTCTGTTCTTTTTCCCCTGGTGAGTCATGTTCAATGTCAACAACGCACTAAAAACCGAGGTGCTCTCTCACCTAGCTGTCTTGCCAAGTTTGGGAGTTCACCAGAGTCTCAATTACTGCCAATCCAAGTCAAAGCCCATTAAAACCTGAGTGTACTGCATTCCTACTGCAGACAAAAGCCAGATTCTAACAGATGTTAATAGATTTTTTTGACCCGATGAAAGGGCGTTTTAGTGTTTCTGTGGTTCATAAAAACAAATACAAAGGTGAAAAAACAAACATGAAATAGGGACATTAACAGCGTTCCACTTAATCTTGAACAAAAAAAGAATGACAGGTTGAAAATCTTTATCGTCAGGTCAACATGCTGTGAGTGACAGGGGTAAGAGGAGGGTACGAAGGGGGTGGGGGGGGGGGCATGTGGAGGTTGACAGAACAAAAAAGAAGTGTTGGAAGTGATTTATGTGATTTCCATCTTTCAAAAAAAGGAGCTTGTTTCTCACCTACCCAAAAATAAAATGTTCAAAGCAGAAAATTCACATGAACTCTGTCTGACTTCCTCACCCTCTCTCCGACTGTTTCCCCTTGGTGAAAAATCTGAAATCTGTCAAAACAACCAGAGAGGAAAATACTAGCAAATGCACTCCAGCCCTTGAGGGGAACCCAAGTTCTGGGTGTGCTCAAAATTACAAAGTGTGTAACCTAAAAGGAAACTATTAAACATTTGCATCGCCAGGGGACCTAACTTATATAATGCATCTCTGGAGAATGCCTAACTAATCCCACTACAAGCCACAAATGTTAAAATGAAAATGACAGTCACAGTCTTTGATGGGCTTTCAGAAACGTCAGGATCGCACTCTGTCTCACTTCAGAGGGAGAGGAGTACTCCAGCATATATTCCACAAAGAGAACTAGTTCTCCTTTTGGAAACAACACACACACACATTGGTCAGTTACATTGAGAAGAGTGAAATTAAACGAATGAATGAGTTTTTAAAGCTTTGCTAATCATCAAATATTGAGAGGGACAGCATCCCCTGTCACAGAAAGTCTTGTTACTCATCACCTTCTCTAACAATGATGTCATGGTGTACTTCTACTCTTCTGTAATATCACTTACTTTGTTCACTTATAATAATTATCACAATGAATGTCATATTGTTATTTATTTTAAGTAGAAAAAAGTTAAACACTTGATTAACAGCAAAACATTTCATACATCTGAGGCTGATCACTTATATATTTATGTATCAAACCTTTGTTGTATTGATATTAATGAAAATTACATTGCAATAATCAATTATATTGTTTTTATATTAATTTTAATTGCATGTGCTGCTGAGACTGTCCCAACAACCTAAGCCAATTAGAAATCTTGGGAAATCAACAGTTTCTGTACCACCCTTATATTTCCAATCCGGTTTCCCTGAGTAGCATCTGAGCTTTAAGGTCTGAAAAACGACTTCACGGTTGTGTGGCTCCCAAATTGTTGCCTTCGGTGATTGCATTTAATCGCTGCAATCATAAAGTTTGCAAAGGTAGCATGTGCTTCCTAAGTCAGCAAAGTTAGTGCCTCTCTGAGAATGTTTGATGAATAAATATGCTCTTATTGATAAATATGGGCCTTGGTTTCTTTTAATCTTTTAATGTCTCTGTTTTGTCAAAAACAAAAAATGATGCTCTCTGACCATTTAAGTATTTAAAGACCACACACACACACACACACACACACACACACACACACACACACACACACACACACACACACACACACACACACACACACACACACACACACACACACAGACACACAAACACACAGGGTCGATTAGCCCCTAATGAACAATTAGAGATAAGAGGCTGGGCTTTTAGTGCTAATGTAGCCAAGGTAGGGTAATCTGATGCCTTCAGGCTGATAACACAGTATGTCCATAAGTGTGTGTGTGTGTGCTTGTCTGCACAAATGCATGTGTGTGGTCTGATAACAGTCCCTGACTGAGTAACAATCATATCTCTGAGAGTCACAGCCCAGCTGCATTTAAACCCACTGGAGAGAGAAATTTTGTGTGGAGAAATATCAATATGGATAAATATAACTTAGCTCTCAATCTCTCAGATCCATTTTGATGCTTTGAATAAATTCTAAACTTTCAGATCAAAGTAAATCATAAAAAAAACTGTTAGACTTGATGTCTTATCTTGCTCTACTGTCGTGTTTTCCGTCTTTTTCCCTTCACTGTCTTTCTTCCTTGATGCTATTGTTTTCATATCCTAAAGAAATATCTTGAAGGAAGATATGTTGTCAGAATTATCTAATGAAGACAAAACAGAGGATGAAGAAAAGCACACAGACAGCTCAGACAAGGAATACGAGATTGGTGACAATTATTCAACAAAGCAGAGAACAAAGAGGGAAGGGTGGAGAAGTTAGACCAGGGGCTTTGTATTTCACAGAGCGAGTGAAGGGAACATGACGGAGCCAGCCAGGGTTTCTTTTTCTAGCTAATAAAATCAAATGCCATATTGATCTGAGGTGAGCCACAGATCACTGCTGCTCCACTGAGCTTCATGGCTTCAAAATCACATTAGCGTGATTGAGTTATAGATATAAAAGATGGAGAGTTGCTTAATGCAGCATCTAAATGTTCGTCTGGTACAACGTGGACAAGCATGCACGCACACACACACACCTTCTATTTGACCACCCAAAGTTAAATGATGATTACGTTTTGAAGTTCCCAGCCACACACACTTGCGGGTGGTTTGAGCTGAATTATTTAGAGCCTATCTCCCAGATCACTCACTGATCATGGATCAGTGCTTGTTACACTTCTTGGTTCATGTTGGCTGCGCGATAACAGCTACATATGTATATCACTATACAACAGTGTTATCTAAAGCCATTACATCGTTCAGTAGAAACTGCAGCAGCATTGCTCTTCTATTGGCCTGGAATGAACAGGTGGCTACCTTTTGAAGACAGATGCTGCCCTCTGGAGGACAAGAGCCTACATAACACAACTCAACAATAAAATCATACAAGAGCAACAAGGCCCTGTTATGTTACAATGACCTGTTGCATCAAAGAACATTTCAAATGCATATCCTTATCCTTATGTGTCCATTGAGCCTCGGTGCCTAATGCTACCTTTGCACAAATCTTTGTTAACGAGGGACATTCAAAAAACATGGGAGCAAGCTGCGTGAAACAAGTCCAGATGTGTCAGTAATACTTACATTGGGTTGTGTGTCAGTATTTTGTATTACTTTATCATCACAGTCATCCATGTCCACAGATGTTTGCTCCGTCTGCGAACGGAAGGTAACAGCTAACATGCAGCATTCAACTGTTCAGATGCATCATGCATTAATGCTACTTCAGCATTCAACAGGGCTCGGCATCACTGGCATGCATCACTCCAAGTTAGTTTGTAAAGTATCAGGGGTAGAAGTTCTCATCGAAATTGTGCAGCTGATTCACACCTAAACTTTGTGTTGTTAAATTAAGAGATTCGACCAAAAAAAAAACAAAACCAGCAACGTGGGGTCGTACCTTGGATTTCCTCCTGCTGAACTGGAAGAAACCCAGGAGGCCTTTCTTCTCTGCTCTGCCCAAACTGGTGGTACTGGAACGAATGGAGTCTTAAAAAAAATGAGTTAAGTGAGTGTTGAGCCGAGGAGAGAGAGAGAGAGAAAGGTTAGACTGAGAAACATTTTATGAGGAATTAGTAGAAAATTATTCTTACATGCACAGATGAATTACGTGAACAATAATATTCACACATAACCATAATCCAGTTAAGTTTCCTCCCTCATCAAAGAGAACTGTATGTTTTTATGTCTTTTTTGAACTACTTTATAGGATATTAAGTCTAAATACACAAATGGCTGTCACGCACCACTTTCCCTCAGCAGAGGGCGCTGTGGCTTTATTTTTCTCCAGCACCCCCTCTGTCTCACCTTTACGGTCACAAAGCAGTAAATAAGAATGTGCCATGATAAAAATTGTTGGCCTGAGGACAGAGGGAGAAGGTCAGCCAACCATTACATCACAGAGTTGTACTACTGGGTAGTTTGGATTCTTAAAAGAGTCATGGTGAGTTAAAAGAAATTATTTCAGAGATGGCCATTGGAGGTGTTAGCACATGTATTAAAAAAACAAGACAGACAACTAACTAAGCAGACATGCATGTCAAACGCACTAACTAAGGGTTAATAAGCAAGCAGGAAAACACTGTTTTAAACCGCTACATGGATTTGAATGGAACCAGCAACAAAGACACAACTCATCATGACTAATACCTGAGTAGTTTAGAACAGGAGCAGAGGCCATTTTATGCAGGAATACTGGAAAACAGGATGAAGTTTGAAAAACTTTTTAAAAAATAATGTGTTAATGACTGTGATTGTGTGGATGAATCTGCTCAACAACAATGCTGTCAAATATCTGCATTTTGATTTCTTAACATAATCGAAACAATTTATAGATATTCCTTTGATTAAATGTCTTAATTATATCTGTAAGAGATTCAAGCCAAAATTATTGTGCACTAGTATCTGAACATAAAAATGACATAATGTTCACATGTTAGTGCTTAAGCCATAAACCACAAGTCTTTCCTCACAGATCACACACAATAACAAGAAGGATAACTGGGTGTGGATTGTTACCATGGCAATGACCCATAACACCAAATCTTAGTTCATAATTTAAATTCCCACTAGAGATGTGATGACACACAAATGTTCACTGTGTTCACAGTGATTAAGTGATTCAGATTTTTCAGACACTCACAGACATTACACTACCCTCTCTTTTACACACACACAGACACACCGTCACCTATTTACTAAAAGAAATAATTCAAAATAACTTTTGCTCTTTCAATAAAAGATGATGTTATGAAGTTATTGGGGCCAATGGGCCTAAATTGCTTTGGGGATAATGTTAAATTCCTGGCTGATTCTCCTGTATTAGTAGTTCCTTTTACAATAGGTGGATGAGTATTGATATATGCTTTGATTAACTGACTAATTCGGAAATCAAATCCAACAGTAGGATATTATTCCACTTAATACGAGCGCTTATTTGATATCCAAATATTTTCTAAATGATAGTGACTGCACCACCAATGCACCATAACCTTTGAAGGACCAGAAAATCCTTTGGAAAAAGTGGTTAACATTTACCTGGAGTTTGATCGTGAACGTAGAGCTCCTTTATCCCCAGCTCTGTCAGAGATTTATCCAGAGGTAACTCGCGGCGACTGATGCCGTCAGTCAGGAGCAGGACGTGAGCAGGGTCAAACTCACACTTATCACAGATGACAGGTATCAGAGCCTGTAGTGGTACCAACGGGTTGACCCGTACCACGGCCTTCTGGCTGCCGTGGTAGTTCACCATCAAACGCACTGTTTTCTGTTACAAACGGGGAGAACAGAACAAAAAAGTTCATGTCTACCAGCTGGTTAATGAGGACACACGTTTCACATTCTGCAACAGGACAGAACTCCTTCGTCCAGTGGACCAGAAACAGAAACAGCAATATATGCAGTGAAGGTTATAAAAATGCTGACACAACTGAACTGAACAGAGTTGCTGTCTGATTATTAAGAGTTAGATTACAACAGCAAAATGTTTCACGCATACTTAACCCCGCTGTGATTTTTGATCTTCTTGTGCAACACTTGTTAAAGGTGACAAGCACAGGAGGAAAAAGACAAATGAGACACTGTGAACTGAAGAAGACATTAATGAGTAACTCAAGGTTAAAGTTTAATTCGAAGATTTAATAGGCTTGAGATAGTGTCTTATGTTTATGTAACAACAAATGTAGTGACAGTCGATCCCAAAACACGACACGGAGCCCTGTGATGAAGGACAGAGGGAGGTAGCACTGTGTACTGCAAGCTTTATCACAAGTGGTCTGCATTAGCCTTTAGAAAAACTCAAACTCTGCTCTGGAGTCAAGAGGCTAAAGAATTCCAAACATGGCTCTTCAGATGGTGGCACTTTAGATGCTTCTGTATATCAAGTGACGCGACCTGCTCAGTTATGTATTGCTTCAGGGAGCAGGGCCTGAAATACTGGAATGTGCTTAGAGTGCAGGCCACTGCCCAGGTCTTATCATTCTATAGTTATCCATTAGTTTGATAGTCAGCACTGTTTTGGACATACAACAAAAGCAGCCAGTTTGGTTTCCTTCCTTTGAAAGCATGAACGAGCACAGGGTAGATTATGTATTTTCCACTCACAGGTCAGGAGATATGGTCCTTTGATGGAGTGAAACAAGGCTTTGTCGTATTCTTGGGTGTGTATGTGATGTGTGTGAACAGTGCCAATATTTAGTCTGGACATACAGGGTATTGATGTATATCAGCAGTTAAATAAACTGAGAGAAGGAAGAAATACCTATGCTACCTTGCAGGCCAAGGTATAGATACAGATTTTTGTCCAACCAATTTATATATTGAGAGTAGATGAAATACCTCTAAATAAACTACCTTGAAGTTGATGCCACCTCCCCGACAGTAAAAACAAAGGTCAAACATTATAGTCCACACAAGCGAAGGGCTTAGAAGTTACATAGTTTTATCTGAGAGCATCGATAAAGTGGGAATAAAGCAAACAGTATTTCAAGTCTGCACTTTAACTGCTCAGTCTGGTGGTACGATGAGCAGACATGATGGCATGACAGGATGACTGTGGGCAGCGTGTGAAATAGTGTCGGCCTCTGGCCTTAGGCCAGACAGGGTCAAAGGGAGAGAGAGCAGCCAGTGAGCCCTAAGAAGAGCAGAGAAATAATGCATGGTAACTAAAGGTAAGGTACTCATCAAATATTCAAACTGTAGGAGGAGAACAGAGGGAAGCCAGAGCAAAGGGGAGAGACAGAGAGGTTAATGTTCTGTCGATGGACAAGTGAGCCGTGTGAACACACAGAAATAAAATGAAAGGGGAAAGAAAAAAAGATGAAGGGTACACTTTCAAAACTGAAGGAGAACTGGTAACATCATGCTTGATCAGTTTGATTCCAGCTGGCCTCCTACCTTAGCATTGGCCCTTACAGGTTTCACTGGCCTTGCTTTCTGCCAGCAGTCAGCGTTAAAAGGTAGAGAGGGAAGGGACCAATATCATACAGGGCTTCTGGGTAAGGTCCATTTAGACTCTTTATTAGAAATAATGAAATGCATTTTCTCAGATATCCTTTTTTTCTCATTATCTGACCATTCTTTTTTCACTTGTTTGTTGAAATAGATTACGAATAACTCTGCAATCAAAAAATAATCCAGGCCAAGCATATCCCCCCTCCCCCATTTCAGCAGGTTTTAAATACACAGTGACATGTAGAAAATCCAAAAAACATCCAGAATCAGGCTCCACTATGACTCACCTCTGGTGCTTTAGGTGCAGGTCTCCGCGCCACTTTCTCCTCCCAGACTTTCTCCTTGATGAGGACACAGGCCACGTTGAGGGAGCCCAGCAAAGCGTTGGGCTTGAACCCCACAGGGTGACCCTCGGGTGATAGCAGCTCCAGGGTGTGCAGTGCTGGGTTCAGGTGGTAGCGGCTACAGAGCTCGACCAGCAGGTCCATCAGCGCCTTACTGAGGGAGGAAGAAACCGAGGGAAGGCAGGAGAGAGAAAGTGAAAGAGGAGGTGGGGGGGATTGGGAGCGAGGGAGTTTGGAAGAAAGAGGGGAGAAGATAGGGTTACGCCAGCCTAGCTTGAGCTCCAGTACAGAGAATAGTAATAATGTCACACAACAAACCAGATGGGCTTCGAAAGGAAAATAGAGACAAAGGAAAGGACTGTACAATGTACAAATTATCTTACAATTATTTTGGAAGAAAAAAAAGTGTAAGTGTAAAAGCGGTCTGACACAACTTTACTGCTGCAGAGATGCCATGAATTGCTACTGAAGATTTAATCTGTGTTGTTTATATTATAACAGAACCTTTGGACAGTGTCCCATGATATAATATCAATAATAAGATAATTCCCCATGCACGCCTGTATGTGATTGTGTGCTGCCTGAGGCCTCCTATAGTATTATCTGTCAATCATCAGATAAAGAAACCAGGAGACAGTGTCGCATTTTTTCTGGGAACGACCAGATCAGATGACAGAACTGAGAGAGATACTGATACAAAGGACATTGTTGATGACGATCACTTATAAATGACAACAAGGAAGTAATCTGCACAACACATATGTATGTGTTTTCATTTATTGCACTGGTGGCACCATAAAATTACTTCTAAAACAGTTATAAAATTAATCTAAAGATGTGCAAGATATTAGAACAAATAATCAACTCATACTGATTATGAATATACTGTATATCTGAGTGGAAATATTAAAGTATCCAACTTTAATAAAGTTCAATTATTTTACAATCACTGACATCACTTCAAGTTTGTGTATGGATGTTGTAGTATTTCATATCAACCCTTTATAAGACGTGTGTCCTGCATCAAATATCAAGTTCTGATATTATCAATGAGAAGTGTCAGAACACAGCAGATCTGTAATTTAAATCACATCACAGATTCCATTCAGTAAATGCTATGGAATCAGGACACTGATAGACATCAGTGGTTTGCTTGTCTCATATCAGATAAATAGAAGAAGATAAACAATAGCAAAGAGGAGCCCTTTGGCAGCAGTAGGCTGTCTGAAGGGTTACATAATAGGTCTACATGTTCAAGAAAACAAATATACTCTGATAAACTAACTAGCTCTTCTACAGCATTCACAGGTATCAGAGTCAGTGGCTGGCCTTTAAATAATGATAAAGAAATTTGGATGCGTTTAAGCAGACAGGGAGGGGTCTCCCATTTTCTGCCCCAAAAAAGAGAACCTCATTAGGGGCAGAGGACAGCAGCAGGTCAGACCTATTCTGTTCACTCTCTGGGACAAAGCCTGTGCTGAGACTGGGAAAGGGACCCCTCGACAGGGCCTCCCATACGGACCCAGAAGCAACAAACAAGTCTCATACTAGTTTGCCTGGTGACTCGAGGTCACCTCCTAAAATGATATTGTGCAGCTTCAAATAAATTATGGTTGTTAACTTGACAGGAATTAATATAGTAGGACATAAAAAATAGACATGTGATGTGAGAACTCTGTATTTATAAGTTTAATGCAATGTAAAAACAAAGCATGTTAAACAAACACACTCAAAAGGAAGTGATAACAACCAGAGTACTTGTGTCACCCTCTGTTTCCTCTCACCTGCCTTCCTCCGTTACATAAGTCTGGAATCCATTTGGCAGAGAGAATTTGAAATCCACTGTGGGTCTTAGTACGTTCTCCTTGGCCTCCATGCCTCCTTCATCAGCGTTTCGGAAGATGTGGCGTGGGGCGGGCTGAGGGGCCGCTGGCGGAGGTGGGGCACGTGCCTTCATTCTGCTCCTGAACATTGACAACAGACACAATAAGGAATATTATTCACTTTTAAGGTTTTTGTTGTAGTTTCATTGCAGATTTTCCTTTAAATTAAATAAAGTGATCCGGTGTATAAAAGGTATGTTGATCAAAAAATGTATACACTCACTATACATGACGTCTACAGTTTTTTATTAGCACATCTTTTTCATTTAAGAAATTATGTTCACACCGATGAGTGTTTTGAACTGTTGTTTCTCAGAATGTTTCACAAACAAATTCAAAATTCTGTGTGAAGATGGGACATGAGCCAAGAGAAAACATGGGACATTTTGGTGCAAATCTGGAAAACACATTCTTGGTTTTTTTCCCCATGTACTTATCTTCCAAGGAGCTTTGATTATCAAAATATGGCATATTTAGGGGATGCGTATTTAGCAGTGCGTGCATCTGTGTCAGATCCAGCAGCTCATACTAATGAACAACAACTCAGTGTCACCTCCTCGTGAGCAGACTGAATACCAATGACTTCATTCAGTTCTCTTGACTAACATTACAGTCAACAGAGTTGGCCTCCAGCCGCAGTTTGTCCAACTTTACCCCGTTTTTCTCCAAATATGAATGTAATCATTAATAATAACACTCTAATACCACCCTTAAGAATGCTTACTCTTGCAGCTCTCATGGGTGGAGACGTACCAGATGTCAATGACATGCAATCGACGAGATGCTGTTATCTGCACATTTGACCTCAGTTGAACATAGACCGTACTTAGCCTGACAGAGACAGCTGATTAGACAGAATTCAAACACCTCACTCTGCCACAATGACAAATTGCTTTTCTGTACGACACGTTTCATGCCCAGTCTGTTTTCACAGCACAAACAACAAATGTAGATAACTTATGAAAGATCCCACTCACGTCAAAAGCAGTCCTTGGGTTGATTAAGTGTTCCAATAGTGTTAGAAATCAGACTGTTTATAAATCCAGTTCCAAGGATTAGCCAGTTGCATTGAGATGTGTGTGCAGCTTCAGTGCAATCCAGTTTCCTTCAAGCTAACTCTCAGAGAGGTTAGAATGCATGTGAGCATAGCACAGTGAGCGGACTCTAACCTGGCTTCAGTTAATCATTAACGGCCTACATCGAATATCAACTAAGTTTTACACACAGGAAGTATAATGTCACTGACTCATTATGCAACACAGAAAATTCTTTTCAGTGGATGAACATCATGGGACTGACAAACAATACTTATAGTTACATCACATGAAGATTATTTGCATCATTAACTGACTAAAGTTGGATTTAAGAAATTTATGGTTTACTCATTCAGGAGAAGGCAAATGATGAGTACCTTAAAGACCAGTAAATGTATGACATTTCAGTTTTTTCTGGTGAATCTCAATCTGTGTTTTATAAGGTAAAAAGAACAGGGTGCTGTAGAACCGAGGGTCTGGGCCTCAGCCAGGCTTAGCACAGTCCCCCAGTATCCTTCTCCCCATCCCTCTTGTTTGTCTCAACATAACATTTTACTCTCCCCCTTCTCGCTCCCTCTCTCTCTCACGCACACATACGCACACACAAAGAGTCCTTTAGGAAAAGCCGAGTCTCCCACAGCGCTAGAAAGAGAGAGCAGGAGAAAGAGGTAGCGGGCGAAAAGCAAGAAACCCTGCTCCAGCACAGGGGGCAGTAAGTGCTGAACTGCTACAGGGGCCGAATTACAAATGGTGGGCTCGCACACACACACACACACACACACAAAGACCTAGAGAGAAGGTTACTAATGGACCTTTCAGAACCACTTGGTTCTTGTTACTTGACTTAGCAACATTAACAGGATATAGTTCTTTCACAATATTCCAGGATTCAGATCATTTTTGATTCTAGAACTCAAATTAATGCCCTCTCTAATGAATCCGAGTAAAACTCAGAAACAAATAGATGCTAGATTCTTTGAAAATGCCAGACTGCTGCAGACTCATGTGACAAAATCCTCAAGGACAGTGTGTGAGCAGCTGGAAGTGGAAAAACAAGGGTGAACAAAGAACACCACAGATAAGAGGACACTTAAAACACCAAACTGTCTTGACACTACCCTGGTGGTTAGCACATGTAGCACTCTAATCACCTACAGCTACCTTAGCTGACCTTTGCTAACACTGGAACACAATACATAGCTAGTGCGAGATATTTAGAAAATACTGCAGTTGTATTGTCTCTAGCTTTTTAGGATTAATATTTATATATCTATTGTAACTCTTACAACAACAGAGGACAATGGTCAAAGCCTCTGTTCCTTTTGGATACAGCCATATGATTGAAACAAGACTCTGGATTATTTACACTTTCTTTTTAGTTCAAGTCGGATAATGTGTGTTTCAAATGCAACAGAATAGTGGCATTGCACTGATATAATGGGGAGGGATGAGAACTATCACACTGGCCTGGCGGAGCCTGCAGGTGGAGGCTGCGGTTATGGAGGGGCTGAATCAACAGACAGCACAAGTGACGCAGAGCAGTGGAGACATTGACAAGCATGATTGGAAATCTTTGCACCTTAAATAGATTGGCAGGGCGGGTATGATGGAGGATTGTGGAGAATGATGCATGTCATATGATCAGAGCAACGCAGCTCGAGTTGCAAGAACTAGCCTGCAAGCGCTGCTTCACTGGTTCCTACAAGTGGCTTTCTCTCTCCAGTTGCCAGCTTCAGGTGTCTATGCTGTCATTCTGAAAGGCCTGAACTGAGTAGTGGGTCAGCGATAGAATACAATGTGTGTGATATTTAAGTGTTCACAAACTACTATACACAGTACCTTTGCTCTCAGTGAATAGTAAACAACAGTGACAGTTTAAGACGTAGGTCTAAACACAGCCTACCAATCATCCTATGTTCTGTCTCTAAGGCCTCTTTAACAGATTAGTCTCAGTGTCTACTTGTCTGCGTGTGCACATATTCAGTGTGCACGCTGGTGCCTCCCTGACCCAAATACAACGATGCTTATTCCTGTTCACAAGCTCCAGGATGATAAATCATGCCTGGATGTGCAAGCATGACTGTGTGTGTGTGTAAATATAATGTTCATTCAAAATAGAATAGTGCCAATATATGTGCAATGCAACAGAGATGCTTGTTAAAAATATTTAATTACATAACTGTGGAGATGACTATGTTAAGGGTTTTTATTTTCATGGGGAAAAAAGTAACTATCAAGGACTGTATTTATCCCCGCCATGGAAACACAGCCTCAAAAGCTTGCACAGTGGAGGGTCTTGTAAAAATAACGGAATATTTTAGTGTATGCTCTAAATAGAGCTCTGTCAGCAACATACCCACCAATTCCACTCACAAGGAGCCTGTTCTAATTTGAAAAACATCTTTTGCCGTCTCACTTGAAAGATCCCTGCATCGGTCTGCTGTTGATAAAGACTGAACCTTGGCCACAACATATTTATTGAAGTTGCTGAAGTTACAAATGCAACAATGAGAGAAACAGACGTTCTGACATTTAAGAAAAAAAGGCTTTTGTGGATGTGAGTGAATCCATGTGTGACTTAAGGTGGCAGACAGAACTACCTCATGAAGTCAGTTAGTCGGTTCAATAGACGGTCATCATCACATAGACAGCCAGACATGTCCTCTGTCAAAGACGCTCCGTCAGTGTGATACAATGGCATCACTGAAACAATGAGTTACTATCCTCTAATGAAGACAACCAACTGGGGATGGAGCATATTAATTGGCCAAAAACATTGCGATGACTGACCTACATTCACTATGTGCTTTCTGAGAAATAAACAATGGATTAGGTGTTGCGGCATTTAATAAGGATTGAGCAATAAAAATGTCATAAGAGTACACAAACAGACTGTGTTCAACACACATGCAAACAAAATATGTAAGCAATGCAATTGGAGTATGGGACCTTCTAAAACTTTGTGTTAGTATTGTGAACCTCTATTGAGCATCTACAATATGTCTGCATCAGATAATGAGTTTTTCTATTGAACAAAATTGAGCTTTCATACCTGTCAATGCCTTTAATGATCATTGTCTTGGGGGAAAAAAGCCTGCAGCAGGTTGATGGATTGACCTCAATGATGGAGATTTAAACAAGCATTCTCAAAATGGCCTCAGCTTGAAAAATTGAAACATAATTTTGGAGACACCTCAACTGAGAATGCAAACATCAGCAAAGTAAGCATGAGTGCCACTTCAAAACTTCTATAGAACCCAGCATGAATGATACACATCCTGGACCCTCAGCCGCTCCCCTCACACTCTGTCCAGCTACTCACCCAGCATACCCCTGGGTGTCATGGTGGCCCCATGGCAACCTATATTTATACCACTTGACTGCAGAAGAGAGCAGACCTCAGTTTAGTAGCAGCTGTGGATTTTGGATGCATGAACACAAAGGGTGAGTGACCCAGAGACAGAAACAGAAAGTTGCAAAGACACAGACACAGAAAAGACAGAGAGATTAGCTGTTTAGTAAATGAGACATTTAGAACGCCAGTAAAGCACGCGTTTTCAGTTGCTAGGCACACGTTCTGTCTAATCCAGGGTATGCCTTGATACTCATATTACCATTCATGTAGTTACAACTGCCCCCCATGGCAATACCAAGTGAACTCTCTCACCACTAGAGAGATGGCCCACCATAGCCTCTTCACTCAAAAAACATTTTTTCTGTTTGGTGTCTTGCTTTCTATGTAGTTTAAGGTTTATAATTACTCTGGTATAGGTTGTTAATGTCAGATTTGTTTGGTGATCAAAAAGCTACATGCAGGAATACATGCATTATGTATCTTTAGAGATGGTGAAGGACATAAGAGGAGGCCGATTTTGGAGATATGAACAGCAGAATAAGGATTCTGCTGTTAACCAATACTTACCAGGTTGTACAACCTGATATTGTATGTCTCTATTTACTTTTCTTAAACAACCAGGTAAGAGCACGGCAGAATCTGTTCCACAGGAGGGAGAAACAGTGGCATAATAGCCCATGGGAGAAAAAAAGACAACACGGCACCTCAGGTGCTAAATGAATTGTTGCCTGTTGGGATCAATTATGTTGCCAACACTACAGTTATCTCCGGGTTTTACTTCCAGGACTTGCAGTGACCTCAGTCTGAGACGTCAACCGGTTATCCAGGTGTATCAATTTCACACCTGCTTAAAGGAGAGAAATCCACTTACTGTAACAACACTCCACCGGACCCGCCCTCTCCTCCTGTCTCCTATCCCCTGTTTACTCATGTAGTCATGTTATCCATTGGTGACAAGTGACACAGAGACACGCTGTTAACAGCACAACATTAGACAAAGGGACAACAATGATTTTCCAAAAATACAAGCAGGCAGCCAACTTCCGTCTGGAAAATATCTTCTTTCCATAAGAGGTAAAATTTGACCCAATATGACTGACATTAAGCCATGATATAATATTTCCATTGTTTCAAGTCAAGAACGTGTATAAAAACAACAGGGGTTGATCCATAGTTCTTCACAATCATTGCAAAATGAAATGAGAAAGAAAAAGTACTGCAATGATAATGTCTTCTGTATTGTGTGTAAACTGATATTTCCCATCAGTTGACATCATCAGATATGTGTCACATTCCTAGGCAGCCAGGAACACTGGTATTATGATAAAGTGTAGTACTCTTAGTGGTAAATCAGGCAGCTAAACACTCAGGTAAGAGTACAGTTCCTTCAACAGTCCAAGTTAACAGCTTAGTGTACTTAAACTATATTTGAGCTCAATGTTTGTGTGTCTTCCCTAAATATTTCAGAAGGACAAATTACATAAGCATGGAGGATATTTTCATCATGGGCATGTAAAGCTTCTGGGTGGCCAACAAGACCTCAGCAAAGGAAGGATGGAGGGGAAAAAGGGAAGGGCTGGATAATTAGTGTTGGCCAGCGGGAGGGATGAGGGGATCCCCGGTGGCACAAACCTCCATATGGATGGAAAGCAAAAGCAAAGGGAACAGAAAACAGTTGTATGGGAGGAGTTGGACATTAGAGAAGAAAGGAAGGCGAGAAGGAATGTGGAAGCAGAACAGCAGGAAATAACAATTAGTCTGGTCTCTATTCCCCATGCTACTTGTTCAATTAGAGAGTGCGGCTGCTGCGGGAAAGATGAGAAGATAACCACTTGCATTACAAATGTTGCTTGTTTTTAACAGAGGCACAGGTTGTAGGCATCCTGGGGTCCTTTGATTTGGGAAAAATAAATAAATCACGCAAACCAGTGATAATATACACACACACATATATATATATATATATATATATATATATTTATTTACTCATTATTGGCACCAGTTTTTGCAAAAAATGGAAAACGAGAAATAAAGAAAATAAGTAAAAAATAAATCAGAGTTATTTTTGGTAGAGAGCACACCACATGGCAGCTATATCTCTGCCTCTGCTGGCTCAGAAATAATTTCAGAGAGAATAATAAAAAAATAACTGACAGGGTAATATCTTTCCTCTCAGATAGACAGAAGCTGGCCGCAGCGTTAAATGCTCTCAGGTGGGGAAGCGTGTGGAGAAAGTGCACTCCACCACCTCTGCCTTATCGGGCCAGGCCCTGCTGTGGAACGTCAGCTGGTTTGAGAAGTCCAACTCACGTGTGCGCACTCGCACACAGCCCGTCTGTCTTCCTCCCTGACAAACCCACATGCCACAGTGACTAATGTATGAGAGCAGGTTTCCAGAAATAAATGGGGCAGCCTGTAACAGCTGCATGATACAGACAGATGGAGTGTTACTGTAGATTCTTGACACAAGCAGTAGTTTGTTGTAAAAGGTGTCTGCCAGTGCTTTCTGCAGCAGGTGGCAAATATCAACAGAAAATGAGCTGGAGAACATAGTGGGGTCTGAGGAGCACACAACAGTCTATAAATACAAGCAGTCTAGATGTCTCAAATGTTTCCAGTGTATCATGGTGTGGCTGATAGTCAGAGACCTGAGGCTGTTTTGATTATGAACAGACTAAAGGAAACATCCCACTGTGTCTGGCCACATAGGAAACTCCCATTATGAAGAAAACCCAGGATAGAGAGAGTGCATGCAGATTAATTAGATCCAGAGTTTCAATAGAGTGAATTTACAGCAAGTGCAGCACTTCGAAAGAGAAAGAGAGAGAGACCATACACAGAGAGTTAATATCTAGTCTTTCGACCAGTAACCTCTTGTTAAATACATAAATCGAGCAAAGGTTATACTGTAAACATAAGATTGAATATGCTCAGTCAAGCTTCTGTTCTCACAGAGCAAGCCTGTGGAAGCACGGCATCCATGCCCTCTCTATTTAAAACATGACAGTCTGTGAAATGGATGCAGATATCGCCAACACACACTGCTCCACTGACAACTACAAATAGACCCAAATACTCTACCTCTCTCTGCAATCTCAAATTTCATATAAGTTAAATTTAACAAGTCATAAAAAAATAACCTGACAGTTCCAGATGTGACCACATGCACCAAAACATTTTCCTTTGTTAAAATGGTCTGTAGCACAGAAGGTAGAGAGGAAACTCCTTTAGTCAGCAGAGCCGAGCTGGAGGCTGACCACAAGAGCCTTTAACTGTTTTGGTGAAGGGTGTGTGAGTTTGGGGAGGATGTGTCTGCAGCCATGGCGAAACCTCTCATCATTTGAAACCCCGGCAGGGAGGAAAAAAAAAAAACAGCACTGAGGAATAACATCGACTTACAATTCAGAGTCAATGAGAGACTATATAAAGAAAGTGTGTGAACTGACAGACACACACGTGCCAAGGAATGGGGCTGACATTTGAGTCCAGCGGGCACAGCTTCAAATTGATGAGCAAATGCTCACTGCAGTGGGCAACTAGTGTCGATCTCCCTCCATCCACAGTGCTCCTCAGTGCACACAGGCGTACACGTACACACATGCAGGGCAGTCGCTAGCCAGTAATTATCTCTGGGTGTGTGCTGAGCATAAACGGACAGTTATCTGAAATCCAATACTGTATTTATCTGTTAAATCTGTCAACCCTGTCCCGATGAGGGTGTTGCATTCAAACTGAACATACACAGAAGCAGGACGCTCAAAAACAACAGATGCACAGAAAACCAAATGCGTGACCTACCAACGGTGAGGCAGATGGCAGCGCAAATCAGGATGCTGAGGCTTGATTTGTTTTTCTAACTTAAAGGTTAACTCTGGAAATAAGAACTGCAACAGGGTTAAGTGGTTATAAATGGCAATGAATGTGTTCATCAAAGCAAAAGGGTGTGGGTGGTTCAGTATCTCCAGGGACTAAACCATGTGACCAAAGTAAAACTAACTAACTACGGTTTTGACGTCACAGACTGCGTCTCCAGAAAATACAGAGGGTCTATTAAATCTAACCAGCCCTGTAAAACACTTTGAAGACTAAAGAACACAGGTTTTGAAGAATGCGGTAAACTCCCTCTTAATAGCTCCGACATTGATCAGTTTTTTGCTCGCTTAATGGAATGTACATATGACAGTGCAAATGAAATCCTCTTTAAAGGGTAAATAAAATGTAATCCTGATCTCAGAACAGTGTGAGAAGCCAGTGTTCATTTAATCTCTGGGAGGACAGGAAAATGTCCTTTTGTCCAACTTAATTACATGCTTAAAATAAAGGCTTCATTCAAGCTCCTGAGTACACACATACACACTTGAAAGACTCTCACATGCTCACACACATATACACACACACACAAAGCTCAGATTTCAATGGCCAGGTACAAACACAATTTATCTTTCCTCAAAAGAGCAAGTCTCTTCCTTTCTCTCGTGTCTGCTCAGTTACCATGCACTTTACGTGTGTGTGTGGGGGTACTGAACGTGTAGTTTTATGAGCTGCGTTTCATTAGAACTGGGCTTTATAGTAGAGTAGCTGTGCAATGACGAAGGAGAAATCCCAGGACAAAAGAAGTTGCCATGGTAACATGTGGACAGAAATGTCACACACACTGAGTGGGAAAAGCCATGTGGTTCCGCTGCCAGTTGACCCTGTGACCAGTCTACATGGTAATTTGGCCAAATGGCTTTTGAGTGTCTGAGATCACTGTGTTTAAGAGGACCTGCTTAGAATGACCTTTGTTGGGAAGACTGAATCCACCTCTTCGGAGCTGTCCCAAACAACATCGCACCCTGACCCTACTCAACGCTGCCACTGAACATTGGCTTATGTGCTTCCCTGTTGCTCAGGCTTTAACCACACACCCACAATAGATGAAGTAGTTGAAAGGTTCCTTCAGAACTGTAGTCAGCAGCAGTCAGGTCTGGTAAACAGCTATTACCATAATTCAAACCCAAATGACATATAATTAGACGAGAGTCATACCTGGTCATTGGGTTACAGTCATCCATAACTACAATTTACTGTGAAGAAAATCTACACACACCAGAAAAGCTATTATAAAGATAGAATGTGTTCTCATGGTCTAATTGTAATTGTACTGACCACAGCATCTTACATCACATGTTTCCATGTGCTTGCATGTGTAAACTATTTTCAATTCTCCACTTAAGAAAGAAAAAACATAACCACTTTGCTCCACTGAACATGGTGGCATGGTTGTTAAGCAACAGTGTTTTCAGCAGCAGCTTATTTCAGCGTTCAGTTTTAGGTGTTGATACATGGATGTTTGTAGAGGCGATCATGTGATGTTTTCCCACAGTCCTTGCAGGGTGTATAAAAGCATCTACAGTTTAGAGATGCTCTGAATTGGTGTAGTCGAGAAGCAGGTTTTTAAATCAGTCCTGTTATGTTGCTAGTAATCACATAATTGTGATTCAAATCTTGCTTTCATTATCTTTAGTCCCTTTATAATAAAGCTGTTTTAACTTTATCCCCACAATGTTTTAAACTTATTGAACAGCACAAAATCATAATGACTGAACATAAAAAGTTAACCAAAACATAGAACAATGACCTGTGCTGATATGGCAGCTAGTGGCAGCAGCAGCAAGACAAGGGTTCAGCTGGGGTGACACCAAGGACATGCATCAAAGTCCAGCCACCAGCCACACCCAAGACATCACAGCTGCAGACAGCAATGTCTCATCACTGTGTTGTCTGTAGTCCCCAACTATGAAAAAGGGAATCATTATGAGATATTAAGTAATATAGACAAGTTATTTCCCGAGATACAACTAATTATTGGTATACCAACTTAAGTTCTTAGTAAGTCATCATGTTGAGCTGTTAAGTTAGAGGATTGTGTTCTTATGTCATCCTCAGTGGGGGCGTCCACAGGTAAATACAGAGCCAACATGTGTGTGTCTGCTGGAAGCCTCTCACTGTTGCCAGCTCTGACTACACATGCTGTTCAATTGACGCCCGTGGAAGCATTGTGTGAACAGGCTGCAGCTCAGTGTGGACCAACCTGGAGTTATTGTCCACTGACGAACAGACAGAAGGACACTCCGCCACAGACAGGTGGCGCGTTAGTGAGCAGGGGTGCCTCACAGGAGGGGACCGGGAATGGGGAGAGGACCGAGGACTCACCCTGAGGTTCTGGAGGACTCGCTCATCGAAGGGTTCTTCTACAGCTGCCGCTAAAATCCCGCTGCTCCTGCGGTTACACGCGACGGGAGTCCATCACACCGCCACCTGCGAGTAAACACAGGAACTTTCAGTCCTCGTCCCCCTCCGGGGAGGCTCCGCACCGGGACACACTTTTATTTTTAACGCGAAGAACAAGTTGCAATGTTCTGCCCCGGGTCCAACAAGTGTCAGTGCGCAGAGGCGACAGCACCAAACACCGCACAGAGTCCGCTAGCACTGCGGCGGCCACCCTCAGCACATGTCCGCCCCCCTCGAGGTAGACTCACCTCAGTCTGAGCCGTGTGTCCACGGCGCTCTCGTGAAGCCAGCCACTTGTCAGCCAGAGCCACCGGCTCAGCGCCATCACACTTGGGGAGGCGAGCACAGCTTCCTGTGCGGCGTTTCAAAACAAAAGCTCAGACACAGTGCGATGTAATTCCACATCACACATCCACACAGACAGACAGACAGATAGATAGATAGATAGATAGATAGATAGATAGATAGATAGATAGATAGATAGATAGATAGATAGATAGATGTGGGGTGCCCATTTATTCTGAAGGCAATGCAACTCGGTTTCCTGTGTCTTCAGCTGAGGAGTCTCCAGCTTGACGCACTCGCCTCCGTCAGATATCTCACGTCAATCATGCTCACCGGGAATTCACCGAGCGCCAGCTGGAGACCGACTACCACACACACACACACAGATACTGTCTATAATGTTTCTAAATACTTTAGTAATAAAATGCTAGAAACACACAAGAGCTGTTAAACTCAGAACACACAGACACCATCTTTTATTATTCCTGATGTTTTAGATGGGTGCTGCCGTAGAAGGTGCATGATGGATTATGTTGCTGTTGCACGTTGAAATGAAACAAAGCTCAGACGCATATAATGTCAATTTCACGGTGAGAGATCAAATCCTTTCTCCCAGCATGCTTTGTGCTACTTGCCCCCCCCCGTCCCTGTCCCCGTCCCTGCACAACCGAGACGTCATTCTCCACCGCTAGATGTCACTCACAGGTCACTCTAGTTGTCATTTTTTTAAAGAATAGAAGAGACAAACGAGGACGTCTTTGCAACATTATGGTTGATAACAGATAACAGAGACATCCAAGACACTGAAGGATATGTGGAGCACACACAGCTGATGTGCACTCTGCTCATGCATTCTTCTGATTCTGTTTCATCACTGATTTGATCAGTGTGGATTGTTGCCTTTATTTATCATTTTATTTGATTACATTTATTAGTGTTCAGTGGGTTGGGATTAAATGTTGACAATGAATACTTCTAATATATTATATTATATCATAAATATTCTGTTCTGTTCTATCAATGGAAAGGTTGGGTTTTTATACTGGACTGTGACACATCAATAATACTGTTTAACTGCAATCCATTTTCATCAAATACTCAATACTTCATCTCTCTTTATGTGTTAACCATAGTGACATTTAATATGTTTACTAATTTAGAAAGTGTTAAATAGTGAAACCCAACCATTGTTTTTGTCTTGGTGGTGAGCAGATCAAGATGTGTGAACATGTGGTTGGATTGATAAGGATCTCAAATTCACATACTTAAAGGCCGTACAGGAAACTGCTTCTGCATAATTTGCTTCTCCTTAACTGTTCATTAGACTGTTTCTTACTGACGGTACGTTCGAAGTCTTTGGTATCTGAAACATTATTGACAAACGGAGGAAAAGGAGCCGTGAGGTGCCGCTACTGGATAACTGACTGAGGAAAGGCATCACTGAACTTCAACATGACAGGTGATGACTTTCTAACTACTTTGTGAAACTGGCTCTTTGTTGTTGTTGACTTGTTGACAGTGAGGTGTTGATATGTGACCATGTGCTTGAGGGGGGCAAATTGCTCTCACCCTTACAGGCACTGTCTGTATTGATCTTTTTTTTTATAAAGTACGTATTGTTAATCATTTTACATTTCCATTTGAAATCTTATCAAACAACGAATCCTGCCACAATTTAAACTCAGATTTCCATAAACAGTACACATGTCACATGAAAATTCTAAAAACATGATCATCTGTTGCAATTTTGAGTCATATAACAGTTTTTAAACACATTTTAGTCCTTTTTTTTCTCCCCTTTTGAGACTGACGTGTAGGCGCGACCAGTGTTTCCATCACGGGGAGTAAGTTACTCATTACAACCAGCAGGTGGCGGGATAACTCTCAATATCAATTGACGCTGAGGGGCTGATTCACCCAAGTATAAAACGTCAGAGTTTTTTTTTTTTTTGTTTACCCACTTTGGAGCTACTGTAAACAATAGATTGTGTTTCTGACAGAAATGAAATGATGAAAGAAGGAGGCATTAAATTGGTTCACACTGAAAACGGAACATAATTTATTTAAGAGGCAACATGACAATTTGAATGTTGCCTATTTAATTTGATCTTACCGGAGCAGGCTGAAGGTGAGCCTAAGAGCAGTTGTATGATGATCTAATAACATGCTTATGTCTGCAGAACCTGGAATACTGGATGTTGGGACCACTAACACCACAACTACATTTGACTATTCCGACTACTACAGTGAAACTCCTTCGATGAACTACCCTTGCAACAATGTGGACTTGAAGAATTTTGGGAGAGTGTTTCTGCCCACCCTCTACAGTCTCGTTTTCATTGTCGGATTTCTAGGTATGTGTGGGTGTGTGTTTGCAGTGTGGTACCTCCAACTCTAGTGCACCAAGGCAAATTCACCTGTTTGTATTTTTTGAAGATGTTCCACCTCTGCATATTGGTGGGTTGAGTCAAGGTGTGCATGGCTGTTCATAAGTCTTAAATCCCCCCTGTATTGAACTGTTTGGAAGGAGACCATAGGCCAGAAACACAACAAGGCCAGTTTATCAGACACGTACACCTCTTCAGATAAAGACACATGTTCATGTTTTCAGAGATGAGAACAGAACTGAGAGTGATACGATTATAAGGACAGTAACGACCATCACAGACAAAGGTGATGTGATTCTAACATGTGTGTTTGGTAAAAATGGCCAGGGCTTGAAAATCGATCTCCATGGGAGTTCAGTTCATTTTGAGAGCACCCCCAAAGTTGAGGGTTGGTTTCAGGTCCGAGGGTCAGGGAATATAAGGTTATCTTGATGACTCAAAGAAATAAATACAAGTTTCAGTGTTGCGTTTGTATTTTCCTCAAAAATGACCAAATGTGTGTGTTCCGGCCCATTGAATGTTTTTCTTCATCTCCTAAGGTAACGGTTTAGTGGTGTGTGTCCTGGTGAAATACCGCAACAACACCACTCTGACCGACATCTGCCTCTTCAACCTGGCCTTCTCCGACCTCGTCTTCCTGTTCACCCTGCCTTTCTACGCTCACTACTCCGTGGTCAGCCACTGGATTTTCGGGGACTTCATGTGCCGTTTCTTCACAACCTGCCACCACACTGGCTTCTTCAGCAGCATCTTCTTCATGGTTGTCATGACGCTGGACCGCTACACGGTCATCCTGCATGCTCACAGGGTGGCAGGTTACCGCACGCTGAGGGCAGGCATCGCTCTCAGCGCGTCCATCTGGCTGCTGAGCTTTTGCGTGGCCTTACCGGCCTATTTCTTCACCAAGGTCGCAGATAATAATGACTACATCATTTGTATCGAAGACCAAGAAAACAGAACCTGGAATTATTACCACATTTTTTCCACAAATATTCTGGGCCTTGTGATTCCCTTGCTGGTGATAGTAGTTTGCTACTCGAAGATCATCCCTACATTGGTGAAAATGAGGACTGTGAAGAGGTATCGTGCCGTGAAGCTGATCATCTGCATAGTGGTGGCCTTTTTCGTCCTCTGGGTCCCAGTTAATATTTGCAATTTCTTGCACTTTCTGCAGTCGATAGGCGTATTGCAGAACGAATGCAACTTTGACACAAAATTAAATCTGACACTTACAGTGACCGAGACCTTTGCTTACACCCACTGCTGCCTGAATCCCATCATATACGCATTTGTTGGACAGAAGTTTTTGAAACGAGCGTTGCAGCTGTGCAGGAAGTGGGTTCCTGGGATTTGCCCCCTTTCCCCCGGAGACTTGATAGATCACTCGTTCAGGAAAAGCTCAGTCTCGTCCAGGTCCAGTGATGTCACTGCCACTGTTATTATGTAGGAGGTGGAGGGCCGAGGTGTTACAGTTTATGGGGACTGATATTTAGCTTTCGAACCCTGGTCGTTTATTCATTTGTTTGTAAGCAAGACCTGAAATTTTCTGAGAGGTTTTATCCATTGTTATGAAGTCTGCAAATTGAAAAAGAAATTCGAAAAATTGAAAAAAAAAAAAAAATGAAATGTGAAATTGGTAAGTTTCCTTTAGTAACATGATTTCTTTTTTTCTTTTATTGTAAAAACAAAAAGTTTAATCATGACTCAAAGCTATGGAGGTGAAACTAACACAGGGTTTTGTTGCATCTACCAAGTGAAGGTTGTTGCTTGTTACGAGCCTGAAAGTGTTGACGTGGAAGATATTTCTGTTAAAACATTTTTTCTCTTATTTGTCTCAGTTCATTTTAGCGATGTTTTGCTTTAAATTCTGCTTATTGCTCACTCGCGTGTATTGATCAATAAACTCTGGTTTTGTTTTGCAAATTAGATTATTAAACAAATCAAAAATCAAATCAAGATTTACCTTTATCCTTAAAGGCTGCACAACAGCCTCAAGTAACTTCACAGGTGAGGAACTCCTCTCCCCATGATGGACAGAAGTGATGCATGTGCAACAGAGCACATCTAGAAAAACAACAAAATTTACAAGAGTGAAAGTAGTGAAAGTAACTGTAGAATATTTATATATCAAATGCCACTGCGATTCGACCTGAACTAGATATTACCACCAGCTTTACAGGAAATGTTTCAGCCAACTCTTGAACGTAGAAAGGGTGTCTGCACTAAACTGAAAATGGGAAATCAATCTGCAGGAGAGGAGTTTGAAGGCTCTGGCTCCCACAGTTCTTTTTTCTCATTTAAAAGAAAGTTACGCCATAGGTTCTTCAGCATATCTGTGAAACTGGGACTTAATAAACGTCCTACAATAGCAGGGCACTTCTTCAGTCTGTAAAACAGATGCCGGCTACTCTCAACTTACCTGATGAGTGCATGATAAAGATGTAATTAAAGATGTACGTACAAGCAAATCATTGGGGAGACGCTTGTTTGTTAGTTCAGGATTAATAACAAGACTCAGACAGCTTGTTCTGCAGGGGCTGTTCATTAAACAGGAGCATAATCAAGCGTATAGAGTGACGTTTATCCGGTTCTATCAAACATAACAAATCTGTTGGGGTTCCTAATGAGCAGACGAGCGCAGAAAGAAAAAAGAGAAAAGTGACGTGTTTCCACACATTTCGTCTGGCCTGGCTCGTTTAGCACATTTCTGAGAAAACCGCACACCCCTCTGCCACCTCCATGCAGGTTTGACATGATGCAGAGGAAACGACAGAAGCCAGAGTTCATCTTACCAGAAATGACAACAAACTCGACTGGAGGACTTGAAAGCTAAATGCGAGAAGATACAAATTACAGGAGCAGTAATTGTGGTGAGCATTTTCACGTTTAACTTTTAAAATCTTCCAGAATTCTCTCACCCTCTTCACCCACAGGCACATACGTGGGGAAGGCGTCTGTGTGTCTTTGCGTGTGTGTATACGCAAAGTCAGCCACAGGAAGTCAGGGTCGGGGTGGGTTTCAGAACAGGTGTTTCTGGCTAAGCTTATATTGAGAGAAGAATGTCGCAGCTACATGTGGTTTGAATGAGATCTAAAGTGTTTGGTTGGAGGAGGAAAAGGTCTGAGACATTGACAGAACGATCAAACGAGGCTGGCCACAGCTTCTGGGTCAGATATTTTGAAAAGGTTTGGTGCTGAAGCCTTCAAGATGTGACTAACTTACATTGCATCGGTTCATCTTAAAGGGCTGGAAAGTCCGTGGTCATTATCACTTCAGAACAGTCAGTGTGGGACAGACACCTTTCAGTTAAACAGCCCTGTCACTGTTATTGAAGATAAATGGGTTTTTACAAACACTTGAGGCCAATGAAGGACAAGATTATTCTCATTTTTTAAAACAGGAGTCAAAAGATTGAATTCTTAATAATGTAAGTATTTCATACCTTTTTTGTGATTGAGCTGCTTTGGCTTTTAATTTAAATCATTGTTGGACTCACCTTTGGATTGTCCAGCTCAGTCTCATCCAGCTTTTAAATCTACAGACAAAAGCACGAGTGGAGAGAGCACAGCCTTTCAGGCCATATGAGGAATGGGGACAACAGCTTTGGGATGGTTTTTCGATGTTTTCACTGTTTAATTCTGTGATATCCTAAAGTTACGGGAAGAACAGATCTCATTTAGTTTTTTTAACCGAAGAGCAGTTCGAGCCATGAGTTACAGGAGCACGCTGGGTCCGTTTGGAACAGGTTGTTCCTCAGGGTCGATAAAACCACTGTCAATCAGACTGGAGCCCATCGTTGTGTCTTGTCCATAAGGTTTCATTTGGTTGCCATGTTGATTTTTTTTTTTTTTTGCATGAGCTTGAATAAGTCACTGCTGTACAATATTGGTTTTGAAGAGGTCACATTGCAGCTTGCTATAGAAAATTTAGATTATTGTAATTTACATGATTCATTTTTTGCTGCTCGACTCATGGGGATTTTATTGGTTGAGTCACCTGACTCAGGGTGAGGACTGTGTGTTTTGTCTCCGTCTCACTCTGTCTCGACACCAAACTAATCCCTACATACTCTTCCTCCTGACACAGGAATATGAACACATCAGACTCGGAGATGTATTACGATTATTACTCCAATTCAACCTGTGAGCAGGATCCCAGTGCAGCGCTTCCCGATGGCTCCGTGGTCCTACCAGTTCTTTACTACCTGCTGTTTTGTCTTGGTCTGCTCGGTACGTTCGCAACTCACACAGTTCACGCACATTTGCATCCGAACAGCTCTCCTGTACAGCGTGTTACCAGAAATGCTGACTAGTAATTCCAAGTGAATTCCCAGGTAACCTGGCAGTCCTCTGGGTTCTCCTGCGCTACATAAAGCTGAGGTCTATGACAGATGTGTGCCTCCTCAACCTGGCCCTGTCTGACATCATGCTGGCTGTGTCCCTCCCCCTGTGGGCCCACGACCCACAGAACCTGGCGTCATGCAGACTGATGACAGGAGTCTATCAGGTGAACACCCCCCCCCCCCCGCCATTGTTTAAAAAGCAGAATTCATAAAGAGGAACAGACGATGAAACTAACATTCAGACTCTGCTGCTGAGATGACATCGTACAAGGACAAATATGTTTTTACTTCATTTCACTCTGACTGGGAACGACGATAATCTGCATGTCTTGCAGGGCGCCACACTGGCACACCACAGCCAACTTGTGCAAGTATTTGTATTGCATGCAGTGCTGTTACCACAAGCTGTGTGCGTCTTTTATTTATTATGATCACCTAAAAACCAAGATATTATAATAATATATATTATTATTATTATCACAAATCACATGGTGTCACTCGGCGAGGTGTCACTGCAGCCTGCAGAGCTTGGCAAACATCACCTTCATTTCACACCCTGTTCTTTTTTCTTTTTTTTGTCTCAGTTGGAATTCTACCGCTACCGACCTGCAGGGCCATGCAAACCTCCACATGCATGATTCTGCAGATCGTTTCACATTCACTAAAAAGTGCATTTGTGAACTTGTGGTTCAGAGTTCCTGTATACCCAGCGGCTGATTAAAATGACAGCGTGCAAAAGCCATATATCTACAAACCAACAAGCCCACCAAGGCAGCCTTGGCGGATGTCAGTGCTTTGCCTGTGGTATGCAAATCCTTTGTCATTAATCTCGTGCCACACGTGATCAGACTGGATTATTTAGATGTTCATTTATTTTATTTGACCATCCACCTCAGAATCTTGTGATCCAGAATCAGGGCTGGCCCTAGGACTGTGGTGGCCCTAAGCAAGGTTTTTGTGTGTGGCCCCAAAGCACTCATAGGGCAACCAACAAATCAGATATATTATCATGTATCTTCTCTGGCTGGCGTGTCTAAGTGAGGTGAGGAAGAGCCGATGCTCGACAAACATCACCTTCATTTCACATCCTGTTCTCATTTTATCTCAGCTGGGATTCTACAGCAGCAATCTGTTCGTGACTCTAATGAGCGTGGACCGCTACCTGGCCATCGTCCACGCCGTGGCTGCCATGCAAGCCCGGCATGGGCTTCGCTACGGGATCACAGCCAGCGTCGCCATCTGGGTGGTCGCTGGCATCATGGCAACCCCTCAGCTGATATTTGCCTCCTTGGAGATGGAAGAAGATGATGAACCTCACTGCGAACCTCTGTACCCTGAGGACTGGCAGCAGTTCTGGAAGATGCAGCGAAACGTCAGTGAGAACGCAATGGGCCTTTTCATCTGTCTCCCCATTATGGTTTTCTGCTACGTGAAAATCCTCGTGGTGCTGTCCAAGACCAGGAACTCCAAAAGGGACAAGGCCGTGAAACTGATATTCATCATCGTGTGTGTGTTTGTGGTGTGCTGGGTCCCCTACAATGTTGTGGTTTTCCTTCAGACACTGCAGCTCTTTGAAATGTTGAATGACTGTGTTGCTTCGCACCCCATCAACTCGGCCATGGGCTTTGCTGAGATCATCGCGCTGGCTCACTGCTGCGTGAATCCGGTCATCTATGCATTTGTAGGGGAGAAGTTTAGGAAGTCGCTGCGCAAGGTGATCAAGAGATGCTTCTGCTGGAGTTACCAGAGCAGGGTGGCTTTCAGCCTCAGGGACACGATGGAGAGAGAGACTTCCAACACGCCCGTAAAATCAGATTACTGAAAACTGCAAACATGTTTGACATCTGTGGGGAGGTGGCGTGTGCATGTGTGGTTATGATGATTCAGTGGTGCATGAATGTGCACGTGTATAGTGTTGAGCAGATGATGCTTGTTTGAACTTTAAAATGAGGAACTGATAATTTCCCCTAACAAGGGGACGAGTAATAAAGAAAGTGTGCAGAATTCTATGGAAGGTTTATTCAAATCATGTTCTTGAAAATACATTTGGAACTTGTGCAATTTTGTTGTTTTTGCAAAGGATAAAATAAAGAAAATAAAACTGTCTGGTGTGCAAGTTCTTCATTGCAGATAAACCAGACAGGATAAAAGCACTAAATGATAGAACTTCACTCTACACCATAGCCTATAAAAAGCTCTACAGTCAAAGGTGACAGTATATTTTATAATTAATTATATAAATTATATAATTATGTCATGATCTATAAATGTTTACAAGTTTAATACAAATGTTCAAGAATGGAGAGAAGAAGAAGAAGAAGAGCAACAAAATAAAAATGAAGGAGGTGGCGGCAATGCAACTACAAACAGGATGCCAGCCACAGTGCATTGTCCCTGACGTGATCACAAACATTTCACACAGTCATCCCATGCAGTCAGTCATTACTTGACAAGTGTCCCTGTGTCATACAAAAATAACATTCTGACTTATGTGCCTGTTTGTTCATCATCACATAAATGTCTGGCCAAATCAAAACGATGCACACAGCGCTGAAACAGACGCACATCAGATCGGCCTTCAGATATAAGTCAGATCTTGCCCCGCTCAGAGAAAGTCATTTATGCTCTTTTGAGACCAGCGTCAGCAGTATCGTTTCTCCAACCTGCAGAGTAATGCAAACCTCCACATGCATGTCGCTGCAGATCACTTCACATACATAGCTGTATTATGCCTTTGTGGACTTGCGGTTCAGAGTTCCTGTGTACCCAGCGTGCGTTTAAAATGACAACGCATTTCAAAGTGTAGGAAGTAAAAACCATATATCGACAAAGCAACAAGCCCACCGAGGGGGGTGGGTGGATGTCAGTGCTTTGCTTGTGGCATGCACAAGCCGTTCATTCATTTTAATTGACCATCCACCTCTTGTAATCAGGAATCCACCAATTTATTTCCAATCATCGGCACCCCAGCATAGGTATGTTTTTCTTCTTACTTTTTTATGCAAATTCTTACTTGGTCAGACCTGGAGATGAGTGCAGCACAATGATTTACCAGTGTCCTGGGACAATGCAAAGACATGAGAGCCTGTTGCAAAGTGACTCACAGAATTAGAATTAATTAGAATAATTCGTCCCACAGTGGGGACATTTACAAGAATTGTTGTTTTTTAACTAAGGCTACAAAGGAGCTCTTGAGTGAGTCCTCTGCTTACTGCACATGTGCTTCAGAGAAATATTTGCATATTCTGCTCAGTGCATAATTTGAAGTCAGGTTCTTTCAGTCTGCATTAAGGAAGATTTCTGCTGTCGTGGTCGCGTGTGCATGATGTTAGTAAATATACTGGAAATCCCTGAATATGCTGCGTCAGCACTCATGAATTGTTAGTCTTGTTTGGGGCATGTGGTCCAAATAAAAACAGCTTCAGTTAAAATGCAAAAAATATAAAAATGCTTTTTACTCGCCACAAACTAAAATCTTACTGAAACATATCAGCCCTGATTCCTAGTGACAATCACACTTTGAATGGAATCATGCAAATTACATACTTTTTACCGGCATGGCATTTTTATTAAATTGCCTTGCACTTTATTTTGCAGCGTTTGCAGTAGTGCGACCACTGTTAGCAACAAGAAGAATGCACTGCACTGTCCAAACCTTGTCACACACAAAAAAACAGAACTGGGCTGAAGCATCTGTTTTCAATTTCAGAAACTTTCTTCCAGTCTCTCGAAAACGGATCATGGAAACAACTCTTCCTGCTTCCAGCGCTTTCAGTCGCAGTGTGACTCCGCCAATAATCAATGAAACAAGGTAAGACTAAAGACACACACACACACACCTCCAATGTCTGGTTCATTCGTTTGCTCAGCTCACACTGTGTTACAGTCTGTGATGCCTCTGTGCTTTGGCTGTGCTTTGCTATTCGACTATGGTTTCACCCGTGGTTTGACAGGGAGGTTTCAAGTATTGTAAATGCTTCTCAACAGAGAGAGATAAAAAAAAAAAAAAACAGTTCCATCCGTACGTTTCTAACTGTTTGTCCCATATTGCAAGTTTTGTGGTAATCCGTCCTGTAGTTCTCATGTCATGCTGCTAAAAAACAATGAATAACAATAACATAACCTCCATGGCAAAGATGATCTGAAACACTGGCTCTTACCTAATCACTCATTTGTCTGTGCGTTTTTATTTTTCCAACCCGGCTCAAGCTATGAGTATTACTACGACTACCCTGAGGGGGACTATGGATTGTGTGTGTATGAGCGTCATGGAGCCAGATTCCTTCCTGTCCTCTACTCCATTTTCTTCCTCATGGGCCTTCTGGGAAACTCTCTGGTCATCTGGGTCATCACCTGTGGGGTTCGTCTCCACAGCATGACCGACGTGTGCCTCCTGAACTTGGCGATTGCCGACCTGCTGTTGGCGTGCACTCTTCCCTTCCTCGCCCACCAGGCCCGCGACCAATGGCTGTTCGGAGACATCTTGTGCAAAGTGGTCCTGGGCGTTTATCATATTGTGTTTTACTGTGGGATCTTCTTCATCAGCCTGATGAGCATTGACCGGTACCTGGCAATAGTTCATGCTGTTTACGCCTTGAGAGCGCGGACGCGGTCGTTCGGACTGGCTGCAGCTGCTGTTACGTGGGTGGCTGGATTCCTGGCTTCGTTCCCTGATCTGATCTTCCTCAAGCTGCAGCCTGGGGCTAATATGATGCATGCCTGCTACCCTGGATATCCCTCCACCTCGAGTGACTCCAGTGTTCCCAGCTCTCACTTCTGGATGATCTTTAGCCTTTTCAAAATGAACCTTTTGGGTCTGCTCACCCCAGCTTGCATCATGGGCTTCTGCTACACTCAGATTGTGTGGAGGCTGCTCCACAGCCGATCGTCCAAGAAACAGGCCGTCCGGTTGGTTGTGGCAGTGGTGGTGGTTTTCTTCTGCTGCTGGCTCCCATACAACGTGGCGTCGCTCTTCAAAGCGCTGGAGCTCCTGCACGTCTACACAGAATGTGGAAGCAGCCAGGCCATCAGGTTGACTTTACAAGTCACCGAGGCCATCGCCTACGCTCACAGCTGCCTCAACCCCATCCTGTACGTGTTCGTCGGGGTGAAGTTCCGGAGGCACCTGGTGAGGCTGATAAACAGGGCTCCCTGCAGACTGTGCCAGGTGATCGAGGTCCTCATCCCTCAGGACAGAATCGCCGGCTCGGCGTATTCACAAACCACCAGTCTGGACGAGAGGAGCACGGCTGTGTGAACTACTGATTTTACAGTTTGTTACAGGACTGAAGGCCTTTTAGATTTGGGTATATTATGGTCAAAACTGTGATATTTTTAAGTATAAGCTATTAAAAAAAAAAAAAAAAAAAAAACTTTTTGTATACATATATTACAATATTTTTTCTACATACACTTTGTGATATTCTGTCTGTAAAAACATATCATTATCTTTGATGTTTACACATTCTATGGGCTATGTATGTATGTAAGCTATATGTGTACATAATATAAATAGTTCATAATCCCTAAGCAGGGCATGAAAGTTTGCATGGCTCAAGCAGCTCCACCATGAAAATGAATAAGAGTGGCCTTTAAAGAGCAGCATTTAAACGAGCATGTAAGTCAGAGATACTGCAGTTTTGAATTTAAAAAAATGTGTCCTTGTATCTATTAGCTGAAGCCTCACAAGCGTAGGGGTTACACGGCGCAGCCACACGTGACAGAGCGCGTATTTACATATAACCCCGTCGCACGTGTTTCAATTTCTGTCGAATTTTCTATCGAACTGTTGCACTTGCAGAGAAGCTTTCCGTTTGCATTGCAAGTTTCACTGCATGTGCAAAGTTTCCCCTTAACCCCGAAAATCATGACCACAAAGGGCAAGTATGTCACTGAGCTGTCATTTTAACTGTCTGTATTGGATATTTCAAGACTTTATATTCAAACAACAGGCATGCATGTTATTTTAATGTATTTTTCCATTTGCATCCAAATGACCCACTTGACCACAGTTCTTACTTATTACATGATGCACACTTTAATTTCATAACAAGAGCAGCAATGACGCCTAAAAGCATCACAAGCGCAGCATCCCCCACCCCCACTTCTCGTTTATGAACTTCCTGTTTGTAGCCTCAGTGTCAGTAAGGCTAAAGATTAACAGAGATGCAGCAGACTCGAGTGCAAACCACTTTCTAACCTTGACAGTAAAACTAACCCAAACACGTCAAATGGTCCGTGCTCTGTCCCATAACAGCATGCTACCACTCACGACGGTGTCACTGTTTTACCATAAGGTTTTCATCTTATTCTGAAGAGCATGCTCTGAACAACTGTCATGGTCAAAGTGTCTATGCTGATTTGCACAGCCTGAGTGTATGTGCCCACCCAAGCAGATGTGTTTCCGTTTTGAATAGATTTACTTCCTCTTTTTCAATAAAACTGTGGGAAAATATTCTAAATCTGTTATTTGTTGAATGACTTTTCTTCAAATCACAAACCTTCGAGGCTTCGAAAGAACGCATGGCATAGTTCCCAAAGAGCAGCTCATCGACAAACAATCCAAATCAAATGTGCACAGAGCAAATTGTCTTTGAGTCGGGCCAGCTGCCTAAGGCATGAGAACATTTTCAACAATTCCAACTACATTGACCGGGGCCTGGTCAGCTTAGTTGCTATTGTTGAATATTTTCCTGACCTGGCTCGGGAGATCACAGGGAAACAGAATATATAATGGTGAAAGATCAAATATTCTGAGGCCAGGAGCAAAGGCAACAGCAGGTTTAAACAGCCTCAGCACGGCCCAGGAGCAAGGAGTTACACAACAGAGCACATGCCTCAAGGATGACATAACAGAAAACACTGCGGGCTCGTTCAACTTTTCCAGACGCATTTGGCCTTGAACTGCCAACTCACTGAGGCACACTGATGGGCCAGACTCACTTTCTGATTCTTTCAGAACCAATGACATGAGAAAACTGTCAAAGTCAAATCATAAAGTATGTTTCTCAGATTCTGGCTATTTCTTCATTTTCACCCTTAATCCTTTTAAGAAGAAGGAACAAGGGACATTTAAATATATATCTTTTTATTATTTAGTCTATTTGGTTTGAAATAGGGACGTTGGATGTTTAAACCCCACTGAAACTGTCACGTAACCTCATGTTGCTTCAGAACGTTGCCTTTACTGCCATCTAGTGGGCGAGCAAAATGTTGTGTCACACTACGTTATGTACTACAAATCACTTGAGTGGAATTATATTATCAATTATAATCATCATCATCATTATTTAAATAACTGAGTGAGCAACTAAATAAATGTTGGATGAATTAAGTGTAATTTGAGAAAGGGGCTTTCTGGAGGAAATTCCTTTTAACAGACTGGAAAGAGCTCTGACAACATAACTCGTAGCTATTGTAAAGGTCACAGCGATGCCTCTGGCTCTACAGATCACTGAGAAAATCCCTTTTAATGGCAGAGAGTGGATGAGATATCGCAACGCCTAGGTGATTTAACACCTGACACTGGCTCACCATGAATGAACCCAAGATTAACAAAGGATCACCAGAGTGGGATTTCAGTGACTCACTGGTGAATTCAGTGGGCTGAAGTAGATTAGAGCAGGGTCGTGGATGTTTCAGTTGATTGGAGCCAAGATCAGAGTAAATCAAAAATCAAACAAATGGTGACTTTTGTGTTGTGGGAAACATCTGGGGGAGGTAAACGGGTTGGTTTCACATGTGACATAAGTAGTAGTTCCTTCTCATGCACCTGTGAGTGCTTGCAATGAAACAGCAGCATGTGTAGGCAGCAGATAAGATCAGCAGCAGCTACTCTGTGGTTCTCCTACTGAAGCTTTGCACAGATTCAGATCTCAGTTTAACTGTACATCCCTCTGACTTGTTTTGATGTGAACCTTTTCAGAAACAAGGAAAAAACAGTGTCACCTCTTTTCTCACGGCGTCCTGTTGTATGTTAGTAGTTTATTATTGGACTTTACAAACTATTGTGATGGTCTTATCAAACCGTTGAGGGGTTTTCCCATCTGCAACTCATTCTGGGCAATCAGCAACTGCCCCTACCTTCCAACCCCTGAAGGTTCCAGGAAATAATAACTGAACAATAATAATAGTTCGACATGTACGGTACTGAATGTACAAGAAAGTTTCCGAAGAGGCCACACTGTTCCTTGTACGTTTAATGGCAAAATAACAGGACAAAATAAAATATTTACAACACATAATAACATGTAAACACAATCTTCTGTACAAAGAAATATACATGCAAAAGTAAAAATAATTCATAATAAGACATTCAAAATGACATTGCTGCAGTCTTCTTCTATGTGTATTTAAAATATGACATAATTATGAGGTTTATATCCCGACCCTCTCTGTACATCTTTACATCATGAGCTGGCTGGGTTTCCCAAAGGCATTTTACTACTCATCTTTTATTTCTATTTAAATGAATAGGCTTTAAGAAAATTCAATAAAGTTAACGACAGCATGAATTTGGGAAACACAGACTCACACCAATAAATTAAAATGACACAAAATGAGAGACTTAGACTGTACAGACCAACACGAGTCGTTCAACTCAACAAACGTCTTTAAATCAGATCATCTGACTTCAAATGAAATTATATATCGTGTGTTTTCAGTTTTAGCCATTTGTCCAGGCCACTCGCAGAACTGGCACTTAAAAAAAAAAAAAGACTTTTCAACAATGCCTCCACTGAACAAACATCAGCTCAGTCAAATGAAAGCAATCGGAAGAGATCTTGTTCATGGCAGATACCTGTGAACTGACGCCGACAAACGGATGGCTCTGAAATGTTGCGTCTCCTGGAGAGTGTGAGTTCTCCCCCCGATCATTATTTCTATTCCACAGCATGGGGCCAAAATGGACATTTTTTTCCCCAGACCTATTGCTCAGTAAAAAAAAATGTCGGCCGACTCTATCTTATGACGTCGAACTGAGGTGCGAAAAAAAAAAAGGAAAACGAAGTCATATCTAGCAACGCACACCAGAATCTACCTACAAAATCCAAACAAACTCACACAGCAAACCACTTTGTGCACAGCTTGAAATAAAAAAAAAAGACCAAGTGAAGCAATATATTTTTTTTTAGCAATAACACCTAACGATTCCTTATTACATTAAGAATAAATAAAACCAGACTGAACCTATGTAAACACTCATATCTGGGTTCAGTGTGCTCTGTCATAACTTAACATTAAAAATCCCTAATAATCAAATAACACATTTTAGCAGGAGAAAGAAAACGTGGTCAACTTTGGTTTTGTTACAGGAAATTAAAACTATGTAAAACTATGACAAATTGAGAGCGTAAGTGCGTGTAATTTTATAGATACACATTTTCATACATCATTTCTGAAAATCCTCTGGGAAGGAGGGGGTGGGGGGGTTTGCAGATTTTAATACTGAACTTAATACGTAAGAGTTAACACAATACAGACATCTATTGCGGTACCAGATACGTACATGCCTTTTTTTTCTTTTCTTTTTTTTAAGAATACGGCTACAACACAAGTCTTCATAAGTAGTTGCATAAACGTTAAAGCTGCAACATTGCACATGGGAGTCGATGCAAATTACAAGTGCAATTTCTAGTAGCGCTTTGTCGGTAAAGAAAACCCCGGAGGCTGAAGGTTCCGCAGGGAGTGACTCGTCTCCCCCAAATGCATGGGCTCACTAATGTTGGGCAAACAAAAAAAAGTTCATCGGAGACTTCAAGATGAGAACTAAAGGCAGGAATATGTTATTTACAAATAAGGCGGGTGCAGGTAGAAATCGGAGAAAAGCTTTGCCGAGTAGCTTTTCTTGCGTGACAGTTTTGGACGTAACTACAACATGTCTCTGATCGTGGTTTTGGTCTTCATCTGGAGTGAACGGACCCTGCTGATGGGTCCATCATTTCTCATGTTTTGCTTCAACATAATAACTAACCTTTGTTTTTCCCAAAGGGTATGAATAAAGACAGTTCTGTTCCCTCCCTGTACATGGTTTCATTTACAAAAAGGTAATCTCTCAATACAAAAAAAAAAAAAAACAAAACAAAACACACCTTCATGTGTTCAACTGAAAGCAGCCTGAATTACTCCTATACAGTATTCTTTATTTCTCTGTCTAACACTGTCCAGAGCGCAGGACTTGCCAGCGCTGGCTTGAAGAGAAAGCTCTCTTTTTTTTTTTTTTTCTCCCTGCTATGATGGAAATCTCAAATGGATTCCAACGGTTGGTTTGTTGTGCAGGCATAAAGACAATATGCCAGGGTTAAGGGCAGGTGGGGACAGTCAAGGGGTTCGATCAGCAGAGTAGTCAAGTCAGTCAGCAGCAGCAGGACGTTTGTGGCTTCATGAGGGAAAATGAAATCGTTGTAGTCATTGTGGTCGTCTCAGCAAGTTCTCATTTCTAAACACAGCTGAAACAGGCGACTCATCGTCTGGACACGCACAGACCCACGTGCTTAGTGGTTGAGCAGGCGGCTCTGTAGGAAGGCCTTGACGGAGCCAATGGGCCGAATGTCGGTCTGATGTTTTCTTCTCTCGATGAAGGAAATGAGCCTGGAGGTGTCCAGGTGTGCCGAGCGATGATTCTGCGATGGCGGCCGAGTGCGATTTAAGTTGGAGTGACCAATGTCTCTGTTCATCGCACCGCAAGGCTGGAGCCACGGATCTTGAAGGCAGGACGCCGCCGAGGGCCGTCGCTCCGGCTCGCCCTGAAGCAGCAGGCGGACGAAGTCCCTGGCCGCCGAGCTGACGCCCTGGAAGTAGTCCTCAGGGAAGCTGAAGTCCAGGCGGCAGATGTTCAGACAAGTCTCCTCCAGACTCTCATCCAGGAAGGGAGAGGCGCCGCTTAGTATAACATAGGTCACCACCCCTGTATCAATACATCGGTAAATCGATCAACCGCTCTGTCGGTTGCTGACAGGAGGAGATTTGAGCCGGGCTTTATCAACTTGGTTTTTTTTTGTTTTTTTTTTTTTTGGACATTTCATTTGTTTCTTTTTAAGAATACTAAATAAACGTGTTTGGTTAAACTCCAGCAGGGATGGCATTATATTTATGCCATTTTATTATTTTATTAAGGTCCACCACTTCTTTTATTAATTCATCTCATAAAACTTTCCTGAATACGCTTGAATCATCTCTTTCTATTGTATCTATAAATATAAATAGTAAATAAATTTGAATTAATTTATTGTAAATGTATAATATATACAACAGTCCACTTACCTGATGCCACAAAATACTAACACTTGAACTATTACCAAACTGAATGTAAACTGAAATAAAGTTTGGAACGAGATGAAAACCAAAGGGTTTGAGTTACTGACCTAGGCTCCAGAGGTCAGACGTCAGGGACACAGGCTGACCCAGGACCAGCTCAGGAGCACAGAACTCTGGGCTCCCCAGGAGAGGATGGATGTAGGAGGAAGGAGGGCTCAGCTGAACGGCATCACCGAAGTCTGTCAGCTTGATGAGCGGCTGAGAGGAAGCGTGTTCCACCACAATGTTCTCAGGCTGCAGGCGCAGGGAGAGGTGGAGGAAATGAGAGATAAACAGATGCAAGATTCCAGGTCCAATTTTCATAGGACAAAAACCCCTTTAATGTGTGAATCCCATCTTTTCCTTTACTTTCTTTAACATTGAATCATAGGAAATTTTTCATATTTTCCTCAGATTTCCCAGAGACCAGCTGATGGATCTTGCCTGGTTAATTCGGGGATAATTATGGGAATTATATCTGTAAGCAACGTGTAATATGATGCAGACATAAATGAAAATGCTGCTCTATGAGGAAATGTGGTCACATCAGGGGCCTCGGCCGTTGTCGAATGCCATGGGCAGGGAGTTTATAACGTGTATTTACTTTGAGATCAAGGTGTGCGATCCTCCAGCCGTGCAGGTAGTGGAGGGCTTCGAGAATATCTCTGAGGTAGAGAGCCACTTTCTCCTCTGTCAAGTTTCCCCAGCTCACCATGTAGTCCAGGAAACGGCCCTGGTCTGCCCTATAAAGAAAGTCACAGGGTCATTACTTTCATTCTTCGAGCAAGGGATGAGTCGCACCAGCAACGTGGAGAGCACCGTTAAACCTACATCTCCAGTACAAGTACGAAGCTGCTGAACGTCTCGTACGTGTCCAGCAGTTTGACCAGGTTGGGATGGTCCAGGCTCTGCAGGAGCCTGATCTCCTGCAGCACCTGGTCTCGGCGCAGCAGCTTCTTGTTGACGTGTTTCGCTGCCACCGTCCGCTTGCTCCCTCTCTGGTCGCACCGCTTGGTCACTGAGAAACGGCCCCTGTGGAGGTGGAGTGCATTTTAAAGGAACTCCTGAGCACCATAAATTATTTTGTACTTTTCTGAAATTGTACTCCAGGCAAGGTGTTTTATTCTGTGTGCCATAAAACACTGACAGATGCATTTCCTTCGATGCCTGTATTATTTTTCATCAGTGCACACTTACCTTCCTAGTTCAGTGATCTCTGTGTAGTGGGACTCAAAGTTGCCTTTCCAGAGGACCTCGCTGCCATCATCTGGGATGTCTGACAACACATTTAGCATTCGGTTCAGGTTAGATTTAAGTCAAGTGAGGCTTTACTTAAGCATAGAAATGGCAAAATGGTGTCAAAACTGTCTAAGCATGTGGATACGAGGCTAAATCTCTGTACGTCTGCCTGTGATGGTCTGGTGACCTGTGGCCCCCTTTCAGCTGGACTCAAAGGATAAGCGGTATTGACAATGGATGGATGGATGCGTGAGAGGAATTCATTTTAGCTGTTAAAACCAGCTAACGGCGGTGGTGTTCGCTCCATAATAAACCCATTCCCAAGGCAACAGGGCGCTCACCTGAGACTGTGACGCTGGCAGAGGAGGTGACAGTGCCTGCTACGTTTGTGGCAACACATGTGTACACACCGCTGTCCTCAGCAGACACTCCAAGGATACACAGGGCTGCCTCTCCTGTCTCACTGTGGAATAACAGAAGAGATGAGCTGTCATTTAGGGAGCTCCATTTAGACCTGAGCGGTTCTCCTTTGTGTTTCATATCTCTGTGATGCCTCTTGGGCTCGGCCTACATTGGCTCTCTAGACCAGAAATACACCTCTAGTAATAATACAGGGTCACCACTCTCAGGAAGTCTCTGGCCACTGAGGTCAGACTGAGGTCAGATTTTTACAGGTCAGGTCAATGCAAAGGCCTGTTTTGTTTGTTAAAAAATAGTCAGAGTGCTACACAGCGTAAGCCAAAAATACCGAACAATCATGTGCCGTCACCTGTAGGTGACGCTGTAGCGTCCGTTGCTGCTAAGCGTGTTGTTGTCAGGTCCCCGCCAGGTGACTGTGGCCCGGGGTCGACCACACACTTTGCAGCTCAGAGTCACACTGTCACCGCTCTCACACGCTACGTCACCAAGAGGCACGAGGAACTCTGGAGGAGCTGCAGAGAAAGGGAACATGTGAAGGGTTAGGACGTGATCTTGCAGTTGCTGTCAATAACCAGTAGGTGGTGCTGCGGTCACCTCAGCAGGCTCACTTCCAACATTCATACTTTGCACCATTTATCCTTTAAAACAAACACAAAAGCAACAGAGTGGACGTACCATCATAGATGAAGTTGGGATTCAGAAGCTGTAATGGAACATGCAAAAGATATTAGTTTTTTTTGCAGAAATTGTTGAAAATTACATAGAAAGAGTGAAAGTCGTCTTCACCCTCTCTACCTTGACAGAGACTTTGTTGGCCAGGCCGTCCTGAGACTTGCGGTAGCCGTTCTCCATTTTCCTGCCCTCTTTGTCTCTTTTCTCAGATTTTCGGCGGATGCGGAGAGCTGTGTGCCATGACAGTGATTTTCTAAAACAAACGGACGGAAACAATAATCAGGTTATGTTCTTTGTAAGGCTGCCATAATGGAAAACAGTTAAGTTTGTCCTTACTTAATGGTTCCCTCGGGGAGCTCGGGGGTGACGGAGGATGAGGTGTGTCCTAATACGTAGCCAGGGATCCAGCCCTCTGCTGCAGGGCAGTGCTCGTTGGCAGCCCTGTACACCAGGAACATGCTCTGCTGGTTGCTGGCCAGCATTTGGACGACCTCACCCTGCACGACGCTGATCTCATCCTCCTTCACTGCCACGTAGTCCTGGGTCACCAACATGGTGGACACACTGCTGCTGCTACTGCTTTCACTCTGTGAGGAGAGGAGGATTTCAGACGTCAACACGCAGCGCTGCTTCAACACAACAACAGAATGTGAGAAAACCACACAGCAAAAAACACACGTGAGCAATTGCCCCTGCAAAGAAGGGACACACAGATGTTTGTAAGTGGCTTCAAACCAATCAAATTCATGATTGATTGACATTAAACAAATGTTCTTGGTAAAATGCTTGATGCATGCAGCACAGGTAACCACAGCAAAAATCCATCCCTCCGAAGAACGGCTGTGAACAAGTGAGTGATGGCTGACAAGTCACTGTATGAGGGTGCAGTTAAGCCGTGAAGCCCAGAGTTACGATCCTCAGCTCAGAGATGTCGAAATGTGACAAGTTTCAGATGTGTTTCAAGGGACAGAGTGAAGCTGAAGACGCTATCATCTCGAAGAGAGACAGAGCAGGTTGAAATGGAGCAAACGTCAGCTGGTGTTGTCTCGAGGTTCGGGCGGAACTGGCTTACAGGAAAAAGGAGAAGGGAGGTGAAGCGAGGAAAAAGCTCCAGATATGGAAGTTTGGATTAGAAATGATTGCACAGGAAGTTTCCCGAACAGGAATCAGTGAAAAGGAGAGGAAATTGTGTTGTTTGATCGGGTAACTGTTAGTGTCTATTCGCTGGAGTTGGGAAGCGCACACGCGACGCTCACAGAGAGAGTATTAAACAGCAGATACAGCACTTGCTCTGTGAGTTAGATCCACACTGTTAGTACACTCCAGAGCCAGAAAATCCTTTCACGCTCACTGCCGGGGGAAGTTAGTGCACTCGGATTAATCTCCACTGTGGTAGTTGCTGCGTGTACAAGCCATTCTCAGAGGCAGAGGCATGGTGACTGAAGGCGGCGGTTAGTCACTAGTGAGTAGCTCTAGGCCTCGCTGAAGCCTGGGCCTCGACTTCTCGGCATCTTACCCCATTGCTGTGGGTGGACTGTACGGACTGTTCGCTGGTGGAGGAGCAGGTGCTCATGCGGTCTATGTCCTTACTGTGCGAGGAGTGGCGGTGATGAGCGAGCGTCCCGTGGCTTCCTCTGCCCAGAGAATCCCCTCCGGCGTCACCAGGGTAGGATAATGATCCGGGACGACTAGTGTGGGAGGGTGGTATAGCTGGGACCACGGCCCAGAAGACGTTGCCTTTATGGGCCGGATTGGAGGGGGCAAAGCCCTCCTTCCCTGTGACTCCTCCTCCAGGGGACTGAGGCGATATCAAAGGAGAAACCGTCCCAATTCGAGGGGTCTTTAGGGGCAAATTCAAAGGGGCCACGGCCATTTGTGGTATTCCAGCTGTTTGATGTTTCTGGGTTTCCTCAAAGCCCCCGAGGCCTTGTCTGCCCTCCATGCTGCCTGACGACCTGTTACTGTTATTACTGTTACCTCCATGAGGATTATCCAGCATCCTCATCTTGGGGACCTCAGAGGCTAGCAGCTCCCCGTTCGTGGTGGTGGTGGTGTCAGAGAAGGGGTTAGAGGGGAGGGACTGAAGGGGAGGGTGGCAGGGCGACCACATACCTGCTGATCTGTCGGGCCCCTCAGGGCCCGGGGGGTGGTGGTGGTGGACGGGCTGGGGGAGGCGTGAGGATGGCTGGGGGATGCGGGAGGGTCGGGACCGAGGGCCGCACAGAGAGGAGGAGCTGCCCCCTGATCCTCCAGAGCCACCGCCGCCACCTCCCCCTCCCATGTTGGAGGTACTGTTGGAGCTGCTGCCTCCAGGCAGGCCTCCAGTGCTGCTGCTACTGCTGGGCGGACCACCGGGGCCACCGCCACCCACGTGGTTCCTCTGGTACTCTATGGGGGACGTCAGAGCTACGGGCGAGGATGAGCAGAAACGATTGGTTTAAACCTTCTGGACAGATCAAAAGGATCTAGAGACAAAGCTCCAAACCAAGTGATGTCCTACCGTTGAGGAAATTGCGCTGGTTCTCCAGTATCTGGCTGACCTGGTGGACCCAGACCTGGCTGACCCCAGGGCTTGTTGAGTGGAGGGTGTACCTCTCCAGGTTGCCACTGGATGATCTGGAAGTGAGCGTGAACTTGCAGGGGTCTTCTGCATTTTCCTCAAGACCCAGCCAGCTCACCTGGAGCACCGGGACAGAGCAGGAGGGAAGGACGAGAGTTATTGGGATCAACACTTAAAAAAAGGGAAAACAAGGAATTGGACAAACAGCTCAGAGACAGACTAATTTACTTGTGGTGGTGGTTACACTGACTTTACTTTTATTGGCACTTACCTTGATGCTGTTCTTGAAGAGGTAGCCAGGAGTAGAGAAGCCCTTCTTTTTGTCCAAGGGCTCGCTGAAGATGACGATCTGTTCAAACAGGAACACTCTCCTCTCCTTCATCCTGGACAGAAGTCCTCCATCCTGGTCTGAAACCATGAAGGTGTCCTGGAGGATCAATCTGCCCTGAGCCACAATCTTACCCTGAACAAATAAAAGGAACAGTGGAGCAGTGAGTCACAGGACGAGCACAGAGACCTTCTACTGGACAAAACAAACAACCTCGTCTTTTAAAAATGAGAGCACACTGACACCTAGTGGATATAGGGTGACATTAGAAATTGGCCTTATTTCTGAAGACGCACTCAAACCAGAATAAAGAGCGGACTTACATCGAAGCCTTGAAGGCGACCAACATTCATCATGTCGTTGCAGCGTTTGGGGACCACACACATCACCTCCACAGCTTTCTGAATGAGAAAAAAAGAGTGCAACAAACCCTTAGGGACACAGAAAAGAGCTGATTGTATTTAAATTAAAGACTAAAATGCACCATGGTTGCCTTTCTTACCTCCAGCTCCAGTGTGTCCACCCCAGCCTTCTTGGAAATTTTGTGAAGATCCTGAGAAAGAGAATTGTGGAGTAGTAAGTTCAACATGGGCAATATTTGATGATGATGACCCGTGTATAACCTCCAATCCTCTCCAACACAGTCAGCAACGCTCAAATGCTTCAGAATATTTACCTTCAGCAGCAGCTGGTACTTCATTATGCGCTGCACAGGTTTGATGAGCAGGTCCGTGATCTGCAGCCTGTGGCCCAGTCGCTGCTTAAGGTCCTAAATGAAAACAAACAGGGAATAAATAGTGATTACAACCCAGATGATCTGTTTACAAGCACAACAAGATATGATGGCCACAAGTGGAGATGGGAAGTGGTTTAACAGTCTTACTTCAAAGTAGGTGTCGATGTACTCTGACACGATGTGCTCAGACTTGGGTTTATTCTGACAGTACACGATGTACATGTGTAGCCTCCGCTCCTGGGGCGAAAAACAGAGGCAGGACATAAAGTCAGCTTTTAAATCATGAGAAGAAAAAAACACAGACAACTTAGAAAGCATTCCTCACTTTCTCAATTATATTCAAGATGCATTTATAATGCAAGAAAAATACCTGTTTGACGAACAGAGAAGCCAGACGGTCGGGATCCTCCAAACACCTCTCAAGTTCTCCCAAGAAAAAACTTAAAAAGATAAAGAGAGGGGGAAAAATGATTCAACCTGCAAATGTATATGGTATTGACTGTTCTATATTTTTATTCTTGAGCAGATAATGTAATTATTTTATTCTGTCAGACAACAGATTTCTGTATTCCAACCCAGGTGTAACACTCCTTAATGCTATTAGAAGACTGTCCACATACTCTTTGTGCCAGTCATAGATCTGATGGATGTTTCCAAAGACGATCTTGTCTTTTCCTCTCATGTCATCTGGAACTCCTTCCTCCTTCATCCTGCTCATGTAGCCCTGCAGAAAAGAGGTCAACTTATTTTTAAAATATGCAGCAAGGATTTACTGAAAAAAAAAAATAAAAAAAAATCAAACTTTATAATTTGATAACAATATCACGTATTGAATGTGTTTTACCTCCACCACTGACCCCAGGTCCCTGACATAGTCTCTCTCAGTCTCCACCAGCTCCAGAAGCACATAACTGAGATGGAAACCAGAAATTGTCACCGTGTAACACCAACGCAACACGCTCAGCCGTGGAGCAACATCAGAAATGCTCCATAGAAGCACACGAATGAAGACAATCGCGATGAAGAGTCTGAGCAGGTTATTGTTCATCAAAGCACAGCCCAGACACAGGACCATAAACTCACTGTCTTCTCTTGAGGAAGCCGGACTTGCGCTCGTCCAACTCGTCAATGGGTGAGGAGGAGGAGAGGAGGGAGTTGTCTGAGGGGTTGAGGGAGGGGGAGCTGCTGTCACCCTGCTCCACCGACAGAGAGCTTGGACGATCTTCCAGAGACTGAAGAAAGAGGAGAGGGAGAGTCGAAATCAGAGGCAGAGAGTATTTACAGGAGGTGATCTTCTGTTCATTGCACCATGAGGTTGTAGGGCTGGATTGAATAAAAAATTCAGATAATGACAATGAAATATTACAAGAATAAACTCATATTTAATGAGAAAAGTCATCATAAAGAAGAACATTTTAAAAGCATTGATGCAGAAAGGAGAACTGCCAGAGTTTTGCTTGGCATGAAACGTGCAGATTTAACCAAAAATATAAATAGATCACTTCCAAACCCTCCAAGCTGTGTAGTGTCGATACTTAAATACTGAGACTTTATTTTTCTAAAACTATAACTACAATCTCAAAGTTTTTATTTCCTTTCCCTAAAATTCATTCAATCAAGGCAAATGCATCTTTGTTCAACACGGATTAAAATTAAGCTGTGTGTATTCACTTTGGTATGTGTGTGCGTGTGTATGAGGTTGAGTGCAATGTCCATTTGCTGGAACAGTGGACAGCTGGCACAAGTGAGTCAGTCCTGACAGCTGACTGGAAGGCCCTGATGCCATTCTCTGTCAACAACACCAGAGATGGTGTGTGTGTGTGTGTGTGTGTGTGTGTGTGTGAGAGAGAGAGAAACAGAGCTTGTGCTTCCACGGAATGGAATTGTTCGCTGTGTACAAAAGTGCCACATTGGCTTGTACTTGTGAGTGCAGTTTATGACGTCTGTCTCACCATCTTGCTCTTCACCAGCTCTTCGATGGCGCTGACCAGCTCCGCAGCACTGGGCGTCTCTGAGCTGCTGGGACGACCGGAGAGACGACACGCAGACTGGAAGAGAGAGAAAAGGTCATGGGTTAAGGTCGTAAAACACGGAGGTGATGCATGCAGACAGGTGTGATGCTGCATCTTTGTCTGTGATCGGTCTCACCATTGTTGAGTGTGGACCCAGATATTCCACATGTCCAACTGAGGACTGGTGGGTGTGTGCTCCCTGATAAGAGGTTTAATTGGGGCCGAACAGAGGTTATGACGGGGGGTCTCGGTAAAGGGAAAGCTCTGGGATTGGACTGCTCTTCAAACACGAGCACCATGATAGGTCAAACAACTTACTTAACACTCGACCGAGGGAGAGTCTTTCCCTCTGACAACAGAACTGAATGGGGATTCACCATTTAGTTCCACACACACCTCAGTGAACACGTGAATGGAGTCGTGTCATCACACTCCACTGAATGACGGTTAGTGGACGGGAGAGAGATAAGAGCAAGGCGCAAAAAGAAAAGTAATACAACAAAGGACCCAGAGTGGAGATGATGAAGTGGTTTTACATGGAAAGATAGGGAAACTGGGCAAGAAGAGAAGCAGAACAGAAATCAACGTAATGCTGAAGGAAGGAGCATGCAACCATTAAGAAAACAAGAGGAAACATAAGAAAAATGATTAGTGCCAAAGGTTTAGTTAATTATAGAGCTCTGTGATGATGAACTGTGATGATGAAAAATCACATTTAGATGGTTATTATTATAAGCCCTGACAATAACTAAATATGTTCTTCTACACACTGAATTTGAATTTTGTAATATTATGACTTTATTCTGCTCCTTTTCCCCCTCAATATTCAGACGCTATTCTTCTGCTTTTCCTCTTAAAATTGTATTTATTTTTTAATCTTTTTTTAAGCTCTGTACAGAGGAAAAGATATATTTATGAAACAAAAACAAAAATGGAATTATATATTAGGAAGAATAAATTTTTTATTTTTTGTGGTCTATATATCCAATTTGAATTTTTCAATATTATGACTTCAATACTTTTTTTTATCATATGATTGGGAGAAATTGGGAAATATTGAATAATTAAACTGTCTATACATATTGTATGTGTGCATGATGAAAAGAAAAAGCATGTTGGTTGAGCATGTTGCTCAGGCTCAACAGACCAAAAAGAGCCATATTTGTCATAGTCATGCATCATGTGTGCTACATACAGTGCATTGGTCTGTCACCATGAGTCAAAGCGTCCACCCACCTTGTCGTCCTGGGAGTCAGGCTGCAGCAGGCTGTGTTGCTGGATGGCCATAGGGGGAGGTAGAGGGACGGCGTCGGCGCCCTCTTCTCCTTCTTCCTCGCCACAGCTCTGCATGCCTGATGAGGAAGACTTGGACAGGGTGCCACTGCTCAGGCCCTCGTTTCTCATGCGCTGCAGAGGGAAGGAGGAGGAACAGTGATTATTGGGGTTCGTGAGGAGCAGAACTGGATGTTTTCATGTTCTGTTCTTACCTCCTCCAGTGTCTCGTCCTGTGGCGTGGCTGCGCTGTCGTCAGAGTCCTTCTGCGAGCCCGGAATCGTGTCCATGTTCTTCCGGGTGCCATCGCGGTTCTTCTTGTGTTTGTGGGCGAGCTTCTTGACGTGGCCATCGGCCTTGCCGGAGCTGAGCCGCCGCACAGGGCTGGTCAGCCACTTCCTCAGAGTGTTCCCTGGACGCTTGGGCCCTGGCGAGCTGTGGGGGCCGAGGGTCTGGCTGGAGCCCGGCTGCAGGGCGTCGTTACTGGAGACGGACAAGGTGTCTAAGGCGAAAGAGGAAATTGATAATTCTGATTAATGCCAAATATGAGGGAGACAAAATGGTCATCTCTGCTAATACATGTGATTATTGATGATGAAACAAGGAAGTTGTTGTGTTGTTTACTGCTGTTTTTTCAGACTAATTCAAAGTACCACTAAACATTAACAATGCATGCTTTTCGCTACGAGAGCCTTGACGAAAGAGACAGTATGTGATGAAGTTCTGTGCGCGTTTCTTTGTTCCCTGTGTGTGTTTGTGTTGCGTGCGGTGGGCAGGCTGGCCCTCACAGCGACGACGGCTCCTCGGGGGATAATCTGTGGGAGGAGAGCTGTTGAAATCCAGCAGAAACGGAGCGATACAACCATAGAGAATAAAGGGAAGCTTGGGGCTTTGTCTGAATTCTTGTGCACAAATGTGTCTCACCTGTCTGCTGATTCACTCCTTTGAACTTCATACCTGTTCCCTTGCTACCACCAACTTGGAAGTTATGTTTTCACCCCTGTCTGCATTCTGCTGGTTTCTTAGTATGTTTACAACAACTACTACTATTAGAACTATTTTTAAACAGGATTAATGCACTCCACAGCCATTGGATGACACCATACAGGACGATCCTCTCCACCTACACCACTCTGTATCGAACTGCTGGCATCGCATCTCATGGTGAGCTGCTGAGCTTCAAAACAAATAGATCTGTGTGTTTCTTTATTTGATATTTGACACGAGCCATATTCTTGGGAGACCATGCAGTAAACAGTAAACATGTTGGAGAGATTCAGACTTCAGCCTCTCCATCATTTAGTGCTTTAAAACATGCAGCTGCTACACATTAAACCACGTGACCGAGCTGAATGGCCCTGTGAATGAATGGCAGGTGTGCAAATGTTGCCTCCTCTCATTGGTCACTGAGCACAGCCTCGCATTGTCGAGCGAATGAACGCATATGTGAGCGTGCGGGTCAGCCACGGGGGGGGGGGGGCCTCTTGGAGACGCATTTTTACGGCACTTTTCTGATATGAAACATGTGTTTTCACATCGCACGCAAAAGGCAGAGGGAAGCAGAGTTCCCGGAATAACAAGCGTCTCCCACATCAGGCCCTGTTAACACTCTAAAAGCCTTCAGACTCCTATCAGCGTTTTAGTCTGACAAAGCCCAGAGCAATGGAAATACTCGCCAGCCTAACCTGCAATCTCTCTCCATCGTTCTGCAACATTCACCTGTCAGTCATCAGTTGGGTGAGAAGGCGAGAACACTTCTTCTTCTCCTCTTTCGATCCCACTATTTATTTATCACCAGGGCACATGCTGCTGCACTTCCCGGGGAAAGGTGGGAGGGGGGGCTTGCACTGCCCAGGGGGATCTATAAATTCACCTAAAGGGCCCATTTACACACCACAGCAGGCGTGGAGGGTTGACTAGGTTCACTGGGGGAAATTTGATGGAGGATAACCTCTTTGCTGGAGGAATGCTCAGCGCTTGGTGTAGGTTTTAGGGTAAAGCTGCGTGATTTACCTGCCTCAACTTCTAATCCTGCAGAAGTGAATGAGAACCAGAGTTGCAGCGGCTTGTTACGACGCTGCCCTGGAATGTTTTAGTCATGGGTGCAAATCATGGAAGCTATTTAAGGCTGTAATTTTGATGACTCGGAATTCTTTTGCATTCACCACCATGGGTCTCAGAGGACTATCAAAACTTAATGAGCTCTGTATAGCAGCAGAGATACAACTAGTAAGGTTTTATCCACTTTTCTTACTTCAGTGTAAAATATTTATACCCAGCCTCTAGGGGTCGCTTTGTCAAAGCAAGGGTGATGAGCTCTCAAAGGCGCAAGGCATCATGGGACTTTTCACTTTTTTGCTGATGAACATCATATTCACAGATAGTATGACGTTTTAAGTTTTGCACACGTCCAAAAGGAGGAATTGGGAATTTCTCTGGGTTTGAATATCGTTGGAAACATTTTTGAATAATTCAAATATTGTAATTTCTAAACATTTTATTATTACATATTATTATATCCTATATATTAAGATATATATGATATATATGTGCTGCCTTGGCTTTGCTGGGGGCTTCAGTGACAAACCAGACTCTTCTCTGCTGTTTTTGCTATGACCGACACACGACACTGACCCAGAAGAAACACCTTCACGCCAACATAATGTGACTTTCAGATGGAAACTTGTAAAAAGCAGGGAAACAGACACACACTCACTCATGTCAGAGCAAACAGACCGTGCTTCCTGCAGACATGGGGTCACAACCCTGGACTGTTCACAAGCTGTTAGCAGGTACATCTCAGCAGCTGAACAATTCTAGCTGGGGCAAGTTCAGGAGACTGATGTTTTACACTGTCAGTACATCCCAGTCCCATTTATGGTGGGAAACAATCCATTTTACCCCTTTCAATTATATTGCAGTATTTAAATTAAATTGTAGTAAATTTGGACAAAATTAGAAAAGGATCACCTCCGCTTTATTTAGATATGGGATTAATTCAAATCTAAATCCTGACGTTCCCGCCATCTCTCGTCACAAGTGAAACAGTTCAGTATTCAGTGCCGCCTGCGCGCTCCCTCAGTCAGGAGAGGTCGCACTAACAAGGGTATAAAAGGATGAAACATGGGGTCAGTAGCCTTGACACATTCCTCCTCAGTGGAAAATAACCCCTGAGACAAACATACACACACAGAGAGCCTGACCTTTGGCCTTCGCCCTGGAGGACATGTTTCATATAGGAGACACCTCAGGAGCAGCTGGTCAGGCTCTCGCTCATGAGAAACAATGAAGTACAAAAAAAATAAATAAAATCCACTTTACGATGTTTTGCTCCTGAGCCATGACACCTCTTCAGTTGGTAAGTGGATCATTCAGTTTGTCTTGTTTACATTTTTTTTTTTTCAATATTTCACGGGAAACATTTTCATTTCCGTGCTCAGTACAAAAGAATCGAACTGGAAACAACATCTGGTCCCGTCGCTCCCATCTGGTGCACATGTCATTACACAAATGTGTTTGCGGAATATATTTGCGTTGCAGTCTGACAGCACCACCAAGAAAAGGCTGTAATTGTCCTTGTTAGGCTTAATGATTCATCAGCAGATTCGTCACGCGTTGAACTGCTGAGCCCTGCTCTTTTATAAAGCATTAATGTTGGGCACACTAATGACACACGCAACAAGTGAAATTCAAAGTTTGAACTAGAAGACGACTCAGTAGAGCAGAAAAAAACCCCTCCAACGTCCGCCTCCTGATCCGGAACAACATTCTCCCCTCACTGACCCATGTCACCTCCCTCCACTGAGCGTCCTAGAAATCCCTTCAGTTGTTTTTGTGTAATCTTGTCTCCAAATTTAGACCCAGACCCATATCTATAACATCTACTGACACCACCCTCAGTTTTAACCCGACAGATGCTCCCTACTGCATCTTCAGAAGTTTACCAATTTATCTGTGTGCTCCCGACACCCTGCCATAATTCAGCCACTGCCACTTCGCGCTAGTGCAAAGAACATGTCAGATTTACAACTGCGGGTGGCTGCCTGTGTCTCAGAATAGGAGGGAGGGGAGGGGCGATCCCAAAAGACGGCACAGCTCCGCGGGAGCATGCCTGGGATTCCAGAGGTGTGACCGGGGGAGCATCCTCTTCTTGTGGCCTTATCTTCCCCAGGAGAAGTGAAACAAACACGTGGAAGCACACAAACATCATGCTGGTGTGGATGGAGCCGTGCTTCCAGGGGAAGGCAAAGCCCTGGGGGGGGGGGGGGGGGGGGGGGCGGGTGAAAGGGGAGGGGGGGGGGGGGGGGGGGGGGGTGGCTGGTTAATCTGTTAAACAGCGGAGAGCACTGGAAAATTCTTGCCACCAACAGCCATAGTTATGGAGGGCGTGGAGATGGGATGGGAGATGCAGAATGTAGAGACCACCCTCGACACAATAGACCTCACAATCCTGGGGTTTTTAATGCTGCATTGGACAATAAGCGACCGTTAAAAAAAGAAACAGGACAACATATAACAAGCTCCGTTCCGTCGCTGTCCTCCTCAGTATGACCTCTTTATTTCCTTCAACAACACAATGACACCATCTGCTCCTGTGTGCCACCGCAGCCAGAGCCGGCGTACAGATAAAACAAGTAATCTTGTCAATGTGATTTGAGTAGGTTTAATATTTCATCACTTAACTACGCATTCAAATTACTTTCAGTGAAATAATGCTGCAACGTAATCCACACTTGATTAGTGAACAACCTCCGCATTAAATCGCGGCTGAAAATATCGGCTGTGGAATCTACAAGCTGTCAAAAACAAAAGTTCCTTTTTATAACAGCCGCCATTGTCGCAACTCCTCAACTCATACTGTCATTACAATTTAACAACATAGTTTATGTACATCTCGGACAGCAAGATGAATAAACATGCTCGACAAATCTCTTAGATCAACTTCCAAGTTTCCATTATATAGTTTAAAAAGTAAAAGAAGACAGGTTTCAAACCTTCGTACAGATCATTTTATCGGGCAAGACCTACCCTGACATATAAATATTGTCTCTGTATTACTCATGTGTTACTCATGATAGAGCCACCTACCCAGATCCAGCAGCCAGATTTTGCAGTTGTCAGAGTGTCCTCCCTTTGCAGAATCCATGGAGCAAAAAGGGTTCAGAGACACTAAGGACTCAATTCCTCGAGCCATTTCACGTCAAATATGGAGCCACTCGTGCTCGCACTCTGGATATTCCCTCACAGCATCTCCACAGGTACAACAGCTGTCCTCGAACACTTACTAACAAAAAAACGTATGCAGTAACTTAAAATCCAGGTAGACAGTGTGAAGTTCCATGTGGAGGAAAACGCAAAAGTCAAATGCAGCATTACGAGACCGGGATGTTTTCTCTCTCTCTCTCTCTTTGGTATCTCTCTCCCTCCCTCCCTCCCTCTCTCATGAGTGGGCTGCTGTGAGGATATTGGGCAAGCCTCCACTGTGCCTCTCCCGTTCCACAGGGACGTCTGGAATCATGCAGCACATATACCGTATTACCCTTTGTAGAGGCACCCACTCAGTTGGCGTGGGCGGCTGCAAATTTTCAAGGCACTGGGATGCACGCAGTTTGTGCCGTATATGTTTAGAACAAATATAGAGCGTGGTTATAAAAGCAAGCAAGCAGCAAAACGCTCGGTGGGGAAAAATAAATAAACCTGCGACATATTCAGGGCTTGGTTACAAATCCTGCAGAATTCAGGAAGTCCACTGGGAGATTTCTCTAAGAGATCGAGTTTAGTAGCTGCTGCCGAGTAAATATTCAACACTTTACTTTGGTTTCTAACATATTCACTTCCTCTGATAACATCCCTGTGCATACTAGGCAGTTTAGAGCAGCTGTGCACAAAGATCCCCCTGTTTAAACCAAGTGTGTGTGTGTGTGTGTGTGAGTCTCCCTGAGATCTAGACAAACTCTTTCCTATAAAACACACACATACACGCAGGCACGCACACACACACAAATAAATAAATAAATAAATAAATAAATAAATGACCTTGCTCACGTTTGAATTTACTTCAGTATGAGAGTAAACCTTCATTTGACTGATTTGGTTAAATGGTGGAATTCCATCATTTCAACTGAAGACATGAAGAGCATGTCAATCACAGTGATCTGATTTCACAGGAATGTTTAGGTGTGCTCAGCCTTCAGCGGCAAGGTGAATGAAACAGGACACACACGTTGTTTCCTGGTACCTTTGAGTTTTGTTTCTGTCACTATTAATACAGACAAGACACCAGGTCACTATTCCAAGAAACACAGCATGAAAAAATACGCGATATTTCCAGGCCAATGCTCCAGTTCCCTAAATCGTCACCCTTTCACAACTTTGGACAAAGTGGGTCAGAAAACACAAGAGACATTTTTTGTTATCTTCCTCCTCCCCAGCAACAGATTTCTTTCTTTCTTTCCTTTTAATTTTATTTTTATTTTTTTACCACAGCCTCCCCTGCAGGGAGAAGCTCTTTGACCACACACAAACACACACATATAAACTGTGAGGGCTGGTCATGCACGACCAGGAAACCACGGAAAGTCAGACAGACACAAGCGCCTCTGTGAGACAACGGAGACGAGAAGCTGTGAAGCTGGGCTGCGTGAGAAAAAGACAGAAAAAGAAAAGGTAGCGAGGAAATTCCACCCTTCCTGCATTTCTGTACCACTTTCAATCTTTCAGCTGATTCCAAAGTTGTGAGTTCCAGTGCGTGCATCCCGAGCATCCTATAATTTTAAATATGAATGCAGACTTTCTCGTGACTGATCACGAAGAGGCAGCCAGCAAAAATATTTATACGCAATATTACCATAGAAACAAGCCGATTTCACCCACTCCTCCAGGTTAAGGAGGCACACGCAGTAAGATGACAGCAGCTCATCGCTCCAAACCAACCAATGATCAATAGTTATTCTTTATTCAGTACTTTAATACTCGAATAACAGAATCGTTTCAAGTTTTCTGTCAGAAGATTAATAATGTACACATATAAAGTGTGATTGTATATTAAATAAATTGTAGTTTAGGACCTTTATATTGTATAGTATTGCATCTTAAGGATGGTAGAGTTTTGAATAGTATAATAATACTATTCACTAATTATGTTTCTTTGTCATGACGGGTTGATGGTAACATTTTAGGAATCATTGCCAAAATACCGAAAGACAAAATCTTTCCAGTTCCATTAGCCCTTGAAAAGACAGACAGGCTCTAGTATGCAGACTAGTGAATATACAAACTATGTCCCGTCCTCCAGGACTCTGCATGCAGGCTGCTGCATGTATAAGACAAACTGAGGGTCTCTGACAGTAAGGGCATCTGCACATGTTCATGTGAAGTCATTTAAAGATGATTAAAAGAGCGCTGTGCTCAAAGTGGGCTTTCCATTGTTGCATAGCAACACCTTGAAATATATGTGCATGCCTCCCCGAGCAGCTGTATAACGAGAAGGGACGGATCCTCCGGTCGCCAATGCTGTGTTTGCAAACAAGAAACGTGTCTTACTTTCTTTCTGCGCGTGGACGTGACACGCAGCAGTTTACAGAGATAAGACGATGTTTACGAACATGAATAACATCCAATTTGCTGTTCCTGTTGTCCTGAGGTGCTCTCATGTGCCTGAACACCATAAAACAACCCCACCGACCAGTGTGGGTAGAAAAATGAAGGCAACTCAAACCTTTCATTCCTACCTTTGTGGTTGAAGAGCCCCTCCATCTCCATGGAGGACCTGGAGTGAGCGATGCAGAGCATGGCGCAGGGTACGATCCCCTCCTGGGCAGGGGAGCGGTCTGTGGTCCTCACCAGGCACCAGTCCGGCTTGTCGTGGAGTCGCTCCAGGACCTCCACCGTCTGGCCTCTGCGCACCGTCAGCTCCCCGCTGCTGCCACCGTTACTGGCCACAAAGTCATGGATCACCACAGTCAACTCACAGCCACCGGACAGCTGAGGAAGGAGGACAGAGGACAAATTCGGCACTTGCTTCAAGGATGTTATCATGGATGTTGTTAGTTAGACCGGCTGTCGACGGGATTATTCCAAATCTACTGAACAGATTTCTGAGGACTTTTGCAGAGATCATTCATGTTATGTAGCATGTTGAAACAAGGTGTTAGGTGTGGCTGAGATATATGCTCTATGCACCCCACTTGTGGTGGTCAAACTGTGTGCATAAAGCAAGAAAGGATAAATCATATGCAATGAGTCACGCTAATGTGAAACTGTGTGGCCTCTCTTTAGATGTGAATGGGGGTTTGTCTCTGTGTCTTGGCTCAGTGGTGGGCTGGCCACCTGTTCAGGGTGCACCTCCATTCTCCCCCAATGTCAGCTGGGATTCTCTCCAGCTCCCCCTGTGACCCTCAAAGCAGAGGCAGTAGAGACAACGGATGTGTCTGTGTGATAAACTGTGATCAGTGTGCTGATGAAGTGACTGAGAAGCTCAACTCCCCGTGAGAGTAGCCTCGTTTCATCCTCACTGAGAACTGAAGCACAGAATACAAATAAACAAATAGAAAGCTTCTGTTCATATCTATCCCATCCAGCCAGACCTGATTACCAGCTCGAAGGTCAACACAGTGCGGCTCAGACCATAAACTTGTCTGAAAAGCTTTTAACTGAGCACCCCTGGACCGGTCAGGATGCATCTGCTCGGGCATCCACACTCTCCAGGTTAAGAAAAAAATGATGATGAACAAAGAGCACTGCTGAAAAGTCAAAGTGTAAATGCGCTGATTACCGGGTGACTCATTCTAGCGCAGCACAATAAAACGTCATTGTGACGATCCAACTCTTCCGAGGTGAAATTAGTCACTTTGCTTTGAGACATTTCTGTTCCAGGTTGCTATCGATGCTTTGATCTCATGAGGAACAGGATTAAACACAGTCAGAGGACACCAGAGGACGCGCAAATGGCCTGCCACTCTTACAAAAAGAATGGTCTTATTTGATTAAATATCTAAGCCAAGTGCAAAGATCCGCCTCTCTGGTTTTCATCTGACCAGTAGCGACAGACCCCCAGAACTATAGTTGTTATGAAAATGCAATTACAGTTCAGGAAAGTCACATAAATAATTCTGAATTAGAAAATCTTATCATAATCTGTAATTATCATGTCATTTATTGCCGTGATTCAAAAATCCATACTTTTTATGCCTCCGCAGATTGTTCCTTCATCACACTGTGTCAATTTTGACAGCTTCCTTTCTTTTTTTAATTATTGAAATAAATTGCATCAATCATTTTTTCTTGTATTCAAATTAATGCAAATCACAAAATGTACATATATATATATATATATAAAACCTACCCTTTGGTAGTGCGGTAAAGCCAGAGAGCTGAGGAGCTGAGAGATGGGATTTGAGCTCCTGTCCTCCAGCCTCTCCATCGTTCTCCACTCCCTCATTGAAAAAAAAAAAAAAAAAAACTACCAAAGAGCAAGAAAACTACGAAGCAGTGCCACTAATGCTGTCCTAGATCGCTACGGGAAGATGCTCACTAGTTAAAAGGAAAATCAAGTGAATGTGCTGATTTTTTTTAAATGCAGTATCCAAGTAATTACAATCTTAATTCATAAGAACAACCCAAGGTTTGTAGAAGAATCTCTGCGATCCACTGGACCAGTCAACAGCACTCCTCTGTGGGTTCTAACAATCAGGCTACTAAAGCTCAAACGATCCCCTGTTGGGTGTCTCTTCTCTGCAGCGGTGCAGTTAATCCATCCTCATCTTTAAACAACCGCTTCCACAATTTAGCTCACTATTATCCATTTACCAACAACAACAACAGCTTAAATACACCGGAGAAGAAAAAAATTAACTAAAAAAAAAGCTGCGGCCGCCCGACTCTTCCAGTCGCTCAGAGAGGGAGATCGATGTGAGGACATAAAACTGAGCTCTCCTGTCTGCCATACAGACGAGAGTCCTCTGTGAACAGAGCGTGGGAGGCTGAAGCTGCTGACACACAAGTCAAGGCACTGGCACGCACGCACGCACGCACGGACATCAACACAAACACACCACTGTCACTGCCTCCTGAATGAGAGGGCTCACAGAGAGGCATTCACAAAGTGAGGATGAAAAGCAAAGTTTATCTTTGCATGATATCATTGAGTGTTCCGATGGCTTATGCATGCCAGCTTGTCCTCAATGGAAAAAGAGCAATCGCTAATGAGTTGGAGTGTGCGATGGACAATTGGTACCCTAAGCTAATTTTCTTATTTCCCCGTCTGCAGTAGTAGTGGACGAGGCTGACCTGGGGAAAGTCGCAATCAAGTGCGAAAACTGACAAACTCGCCACTGTCATTTATAAGTGGTATGACTTAAAAGTGTGAAGAGGCTTTTCAATGTATGTGTGTGTGTGTGTGTGTGTGCGTGTGTGTTTTACAGTTGCTCATATTGAGCGTAGGAGGACAGGCCTTCTGTGGTGCTATTACCAGATATAACCATGGCCGACTGTCCCTGTTTCCACTGAGATATGATTCTCTCTCTCTCTTACACACACACACACACACACACACACACTGCTTTAAAGCTCTGTCAGATGGACTGTGTCTTCCTCCTAACACGCAAACAAAACAGCCTAACAGGAAACAACTCAGAGAGAGTTGCTTTCACGTGAGTTTGTGTGCGTCCACGGTGCGTCGTCAGAGTTTTCCTACCTTGTCACTGTCCAGTGTGTTCTGTGATGTACGTGAGGCAATGGAGATGGTATCTGGTTGGCTGCTGGCGTCTCCCTGGCTGTCCAGTTCTTCTCCGTCCCTGCTGGCAGGAAGTATAATTAAAGAAATTCCATTATTATTGTTGTTATTAATCAATGAGATTAAGTATGTCTTGGACATATTCTATCCATAAACTGACATTTAGTCATGAACAGCACAACCAGATCTTACCGTCTGCCCTTGTGTTTGGCTGTGGTGGCTTTGGGGATGTGGATGGGCTCCTTCAGAGCTCCACGCAGGTGCACGGTTCGCTCCTGGATCACCTCCCGGATGTGTTTGATCCAGTCCTGCTTGTTCTCCAGACTCGAAGCCTTGGACACATGATCAGTGTTAAAACTGTCTGTCAAGAGACGACCATGCAGAAGGAATATATCCAGTAATTCAGCAGCAAATGGTGCTGAGCTTGGCTTGAATATATGAATTGTTGACCTATGGCAACGTGGCAGGTTGCTGTTGGAGATGTGAGTCATTCATGTATTCGATTCACACGCGTGTACTCAGACAATGACGACAACAGCCTCACTTCCACACAGACACCGCGGAAATGTATTGTCGGCCTGATCTACGTCACTGAGCCGATGCATGAACGCTGCATTTAGCACATGACTACCCTCTCTCTGTGTGTGTGTCTTCTCCTCCTTCCCTTAGCAACCGGTGGAACCAAGGCTGCCGGTCATTGGCGGTTATGTAATAACACAGACACTGTCACACAGTACATGCACGCACGCAGGGAAGCACAATTTCCTGTCTTCCTCACTGCCAGTCTCAAATGGAACACATGCAGCATCTACACACACACACACACCCGGATTAAAGCGCTACCGCTGACTCACGATGTGAGAGCTACCGAGCTGCTTGCGAAGCGGCCATGGTAATAATTCTGTGTGATGAGTGAACAAGTAGCAGAAAGTAACACTCCAGACTCCTACGGGGAGTGAACTTTCTTGGCTGAGCAGAGGGAACTATGCAGGCTTCAGTGGGAGGGGACTACATATATGGAGTTGATGCTTCCTCTTAATGAGAGCAAAACTTGACCACTCCTACAGTAGGGAAATTGTATGTGGGTCCATTTACATCTCAAAGAAAAAAACAGGCACATTTAAAGCACCGATGTCTTGTGTGCACGACTTGACTTTAAAAACACCGTTGGGTCTTGGCGGAGGTATGTGCTTATATGTGCTATTTAAAACACAGAAAATAACAACGTTGAGTCCTTTAACTGCAGAATTGTGATACCTTGAGGACGATCTTGTTGTCTGAGGTCGGGGTCCTGCCCACCCACAGGGCAAACTTACAAGGATCTCCCTCCACGTGCTCGGTCACTCCGAGCTCCGAGGTCTGAGGAGGAGACAAACGTCACAAGATTGAGAACCTGCTCAGCTGGCATCTTCTGACCCGTTTCATCAGACGTCATATTTTTAAGTTCCTCAGCTCCAACTCTCCAGGTTGGGTCCAAAATCAGACACGCGTTGCCATGGTTATCTGTGCATCTACATTAATCATCTTCTCAGTTGGAATCAGAACCACTTACAAAAAGCTTGCTCTTGTAGAGGTATTTGCTGCGCCCGTTGGAGTCTTTGACCTCTTTGCTGAAGACCAAGGACATCTCGAACAGGAAGAGGTGTCGGTCGCGACCTTTACGAATAAGAGTCTTGGGATCCCACACCTGGAAGGAATCCTGGAGGATCAGCTCTCCCTGGGAGTCGATATTTCCGTCGAAGCCTGAAAGAGTGACGTGAAAGAGTAAGTGGCCTTTGAGTCTGTGTCTTTTCATGAACATGCGTGTGGGCGTCGAATGGAGAGAAGCTGGGTGAAGGTATGTATGACTCACAGCTGAGTAATTGGGGCTGAAAGACAGAATTGAAAAGTGGTGCGAGTTCATCAAGGAATACAGAGAGATACGTTTCATTCAAGAAAAGGCAAGGACAAGTGTGCAGCTGTGGGAGACAGTGTGTGTGTGTGTGTGTGTGTGTATACTCTTACCATCCAGCATAGAGAGGTGCATGGCATCATTAGCTCTTTTGGGGACGCTCAGCATCACTTCAAGACCATCCTTAATCTCCCCTTTGCCCTCCTCACAACACGTCAGCAACTCCTGCAGAGGAAATAACGTACACATATTAATGTTAACGCGTTTAATACAGTCGGACCAGATTAGCTTCTGTTCATGCACACTGGTGTACCTTGAGAAGAAGCTGGTACTTAGTGATCCTCTGGACTGGTTTGATCAGGTAGGAAGAGATGGAGTTAGCGAGACGATGCCTCTGCTGGATTTCCTGTAAAAGAACAAAAGGGGGAAAAAAATGAAAATACTGAAGTATTGATGAAGCTCTCTAGATCTCTATTTCCTGTTGTTCTATTTTAACTACAGAGACAGTGTGCAGAGGGCGGGATTTGAGATGTCAGTCAAAAACCAGCACCACATGTGCAGTGCTGGTCGATACTTACATCAAAGTAGGGTCCGGCATGCTCCAGGATGAGCTGAGTGGAGTCAGGATTGTTCTTGCAGTAGTTCACGTACATCTGGAACTTATCAGCCTGAGCAGCAGAAAGAGCATCAGTATTTTACTCACAGCGAATCTGCAATCCTGGACGCTGAACATCTCATGTGCCATGTTTATGTATTCGATGTAAAAACAAACAGACCACAATCCCTGGCCTGTGGTTTTATGCCCCCACTAACCAGAACAGTTTCAGTGTGCATAGATTGTTTGCAGTCATCTGACCACTGAAATAACTTAATCAATCAGTGAGTCCGAGTGGAAACGTGTGCCAAGATTTAAAAGGTTAATAGAACTGTGTCCTTGAGATAACTTGTCCACAATAATGAGACAGACAGACGGCGATCATGTATACAGTGTGCACAGATGACATGAAGATCTCATACCCAGGTCACGAAACAATGGCCGACATCCTCCGGAAGCTGCTCGTACTTTTCCAACTCCTTAAGGAAGATGCTGTTTTGAGACAGAATGAATTATAGAAGGAACAATTACAGGCTGTGGTATAGTTTTAATCCTGAAAAATGAAATATGCAATTTGAAATGTGGAATTAAAGGTCAAGGGTGTAGAATTTAGGGACATCTAGTGGTCAGGTTTCATGTGAGAGAACCTAAGACAATGTTCAATTTCTGCCAAAAATCCCTTTGACCTAAATCTCACAGAGTGATCCTTTAAGAACCAAACTCTGAGACGCAAACAGTGGTCAAACATAAGACGTCACAGTTCACTGCTCCACTGACTTGTGGTGAAACTCGTAGAGGTCCTGCATGTTCCCAAAGATGATGTGCTCTTTGTTGACGATACCAGGAGGAATCTCCTCCACACCGCTGGTCATCTCCCACAGGTATGTCTGCAAACACACACACACACATTAAACACCTAAAAATGTAAGAGCATCTGATCATTACATGATGCAAACTTTAAAAATTCATTTTGGATCTTGTGAGCAACACACAGCTAATTACAGGAGGAAAAAAAACAATCAAATTCACAAATATATATATATATATATTTTTTTTTCTTAATTTAGATGCTGTTTTCTGTTCGCGTTGTGTGTGTTTGTGCAGCGCGTCATCATACTTACATCCATACATTCCCGCAGGTCCCTGACGTAGGCTTTCTCTGTCTGAATGAGCTCAGCCATTATAAACCTGAAAGGGCAAGTGATGCATTGTGAGACGAGACAGCGACGACCACCAAACACCCGATGATGACGGCGCAGCTCAGTGACCTTTAACCTTATCTTCCCCGTCCCTTCATTTGTTAAACATAGCAGCATAACAGCATAATGTGATGTCAACAACTACTGAATCATCATGATCTAAAAATTAAACCCCACTGTGGCTATACGTGGAGGCATTATAACATGTTTATGGCTGGAAAACTAAATTTTGAAATAAATGTGATGCGGTTTGGTCACATTCCCTCTTTGATTGGTTGTGTTGCATGTGCCTGTAATTGGGGAAACATCAGGCTCAGTCAGGTTTGGACAGAAAAACAGAATGCCTGTCGTGCTTGTTTTGGGCTTGGTTGGGCTCAGACAGAAAGATGCGGCCTGAGCCACAATACTACGAACACTGGAAGAGTATTTCACAGACCATCTGTAGAATCCCTCTTGTGTAAACGTCTGTTATCAAACTAATTACCTCAGGCACTGATTTTATGATAAAAGCTCATCGCTGCTCTGCATCTTCTGACATCAATTACATCTCAGTTTGTTTACATACTTAATCTGATTTGAAGAATCCAGAGTTCATGACGACATGCTCATGCTGGGTTAGTGGGTTAATTTGACACTGAGCCCATCAATTTGAAGTGAAAGTCGACTGCAGCGACGAAACCCCAAAGTGAAGTTTAACGCGTTTTCATGCGTTCGCTGGAAACAAGTCATTATTCAGACCGGCCTCTGAAGAGAACATGTTTCATTCATCAGTGTGCAAAGATCAAATCTCTGTTCCAGGACTTACTCTTTCCTCCGTGCGGATTTCCTCTTCTCCTCGTTGAGTTCGTGTGCAGCATCCCTCAACTTGACCTCTGACCCCGGAGCACTGGCTGGGATGATGTCCAACTGTAGCTCTTTGCTCTGCAAACACAGGGAGACGGCGGCTATTGTGTGGCACGTACCGGGCGTGGTATTCAGCAGTCAACACGCCAGTTAGCGGTGCGCTGGATTTCTCTTAGCACCAGCTCATTAAAAATAAACAGCTGGGGATAAAATACCAACATGTGGTGATAGAAGGCCTCTGTTGTCTAGATGTAGTACATCCGACCACCTGGTGCAACGTCTACACTTAAAACTGCATTCAAATTAAAGCCAGGCAAAGTTTCTATAACATTATCATATTGTTGAACTAGGGCCAACACGTACAAACAAATCCGTGACAACGTATCAGACAGAATGAAGTTGATCTCTGCTCCCTTTTGATTTCCATCCCTGGCAAGTACTCACAGCCTTGTTTGAGTCCGAAGAAATGCCGAGTGCCGTTTCCAGGCAGGTTCGGTATTTGTCCATGCGGAGAGAGAAGTCCCTGTAGCGCTTGTCCACCGAGGACACCCATTTCTTTATCTCCAGGGCATGGGAGTGGCCCTTGTCGCAGAATCCATCGGCAAGCTGGATCAACAGCTTCACCCTCTCTTTGGTTTGCTGTCAATAAAAAAATAAATAATCAGAATTCCGTGAGTGGATGGAGAGAGGTGGACAGAGGAGGAGCTGACGCTAGAGGAGAAGGTAGATATGAGAGAGACAGAGCGAAAGAGAGAAACAGAGAGAGAGAGAGTGTGTTACGAAACAGGGTGTGCTTGATGGACACAAAAGCTTGTTCTCTAACACAATAACAGTGACACAGCAAAGAGGAGTCAGGACAATACCCTGCCGAGGGACTGGGCCTCACAGAGGAGCGCAGGACTGTGCCAACACACAGATCAGATCAACAGGCGACAATAACACGCACACAATCAGGGAGCCCAGAGCAAGTTTAAAAACACACACACACCTTTGCTGTGATCTGGAAGTCTTCGTGCTCCTTCAGCAGCTCCTGCGTGTGGTGAATCCCGGAGCCTGTGGACGTGTGCGTGGACAAATAAAACTCCCCAGTGTCGTGGATCCACTCCAGGGCCTGAGGATGAGCAACCAATCACAAGTGATGTATGACTGAGTAGTTATGTTTGACTGAGCTCATCATCATCAGTCACTCATATTCAATGGACCATTTCTATACAGTTGGTCTGATTAAATAAACAAAACTTCTCTAAAGACCTTAATTGAATAAAAAGTAATAATGTTATTCACTGATATCCACTAACATCCATTTCATTTGATAAAGAGAAGTAGATTAATTTAGTTAGAAAAAAGTACTTACAGCGTTTTAAATCAGGCTTTTTGTATGTCTCTATACATCTCTAAATCATTTTACAAACTGGTATATCTTATACATTTGTGAGTTTAATCGTTCTGTAATTCTCCTTTTCCTTTGACCTCATTTTGAATTTTACTCACTTTTATTTTGCCCCTATTTTTAGTATTTCATTAATTGTTTTTGTACTTGATTCTGTTCTTCTTTTCAATTCTGCCTCATCATTGAAAGTGATGAGGGACATTTTATTTGAATATTAAGTGATGTATAAGTAAAGTTCAACTGATTGTTAAACTTTCCAGGTCTTAATCATATTAGATTAGTTTATATCTTGGTCTGCAGTAAAACTGTAAAACATTTGGTCACAGTTGATTAAACATGGCTGTCTCATGTCCCTGCTGCTGATTTGATGTTATTGGTTGTGCATTGCTACGACCTGCACTGTGCTATTTACCAAATAACCACAAGAGGTAGCTATGAGACTGGTATTTAAACAGCTTCAGCGCTGGTATAGAAATTGATTTTGCCAGAGATTCTAACTTACTCATCTCATGAATAAAGATTTTCTCACAGTCGTGATTTAAAAAAAAAGCTCAGTCTGCAAAGTGAGAAGACTGTTCCAGTGTTATCTAACTGTAGATCCTCCTAGCTCTGAACCGTGGCTCATTTAAGACCCTAACCCTAACCCTATGACTTGACCTCTCATCCTTCTGAAGCTCTGAACTTCTGCTCCTGTGAAACACAGAACGCTTCAGCAGCTTTTGAGTGACGCTCAGTCAAACACGCAGTGTTTGCGCTGCCACATAATGATAGCTGTCTTTGAGACTGTCGTGTTGTGTTCCAGCTTACGTCACTCCCAGGATATGCGAAATGTATCATTAACAAGAAAACACAGACCGTGTGCTTTATTTAAAAAAACAGAGACAAATCAACATGGTGGCTGCAGCTGCACAATTCGACAGGCTGATTTAGCTCGAGAACAAAGTCGATCCGGTCATCTCACAAGGAGAGGAAGATTTCTGCTGCGTCTATCTGAACTTAATCAAATGTACTTGTTCAGTCTGGATCGTCAATATTAACCAAAATAACCTAAACCTAAATAAGGGGGGAGGACTTTGGGCACAAGGTCCTGAAACACTTAATACAAGCTTTTAACCAATCACGTGTAGAGTCTATGATCTTTACTGCAGCCCGCCACTAGGTGGAGCTCCAGCTGCTTGACATACTATACGAGTTTTATAGCATTTTGCCACACCAGCATTGATTTCAAGAATATGAATAAAACATTCAAAAAAGAAACTCATGCAAACATCAGAATGTAAATAACATCTTATTCAGAAAGTGAATAGTCCATGTAAACATCTCACTGAGAGCCAGGGAACAGAGTCAGACACACACCTGCTTGGCGCTGCGTTCAAACACCACATATTGCTGACACTGGTCCAGTCTCCTCTTCCTCATGGTCCAGAAGTGCAGCACTCGGTTCTCCCTCTGCAGCAGCTCATTCAGGATATCTGATGAAACAACGCAAACACACACTGATAAATAAAAACATTCCAGAAGTCCGTCACTGGACGCTGAACTCACGGCTCCAAGCGTCATTCTGGGAAGAAATTGGGATCTAAAGCAATAAACATATCTGCAACGATTGCATGCAGAGGTGATTCTTTTTTAGTACTTGTTCGACTTACTCTTAACCTGAGTCTCTGGGGCTTTGACGTGGGACAACATGCCGGGCATGTTGACACCGTTTCTGTGCAGGTACTTCAAGAAGACGTCAGCGTTACGTCTGGCTAGTGTACAGGCCTGCAGGAAGGACACACGTCATTCCTCTGAGAGATACGACCTCCTTCATTAAACTCAGTGGATCTTTCCATATCTCGTGTCTCACCTTGAGGAAGGCCTCTTTCTGCTCCAGATGCTTGCTGATCATGGGAGTGACGTGGTCGGAGTCGCTGTTCGGGCCCAGTTTGTCAGCACCACCGCACCAGTCCTCCTCCCTCTTGTACTCCTGCTCGAGGCTCTCCAGCACGCTGCACACCTGAGACGGGGAGATCACGGAGCATAAAAAAAAAAAAAATACTGCGAAACGTAGCATTAACCTTCACGCAAAATGTGCGACTGCGCATCCCTGAGAATCGTTCCTTTTAACCGTCCTCCGACTCAGAGCTTCAGGTCCACTAACGCTGAAAAGTGGGGAAGGTAATTCCCATTTTTATTGCAATTTATTGCAGCATTTCTGCTCTAACTCACTCAGGTTTCAGACTGCCTGACACATGTGAACACGTGAGCCGGCACTAGCTCCCACACACCTGCTCAGAGGTCTTGTAGAAGGCCACAGACGCATTAACCAGCTTCAGTCTGTCCTCCATCTTCAGCATCAGCTGCTGCCAATGATCTGCCACCTTTAAGGTAAAGAACAGAGCAAATAAAAATCCACCTTAAAAACAGCTACTGCAGTTCTAACAATGGTATTGTTGTTTTCTATTATTGATGGGTCAAGCGTTGTGGCGCTCTACCTTTTCTGCGCAGTCTCTGATCATGTCCATATCGTAGTGGTTGGCCTGGAGCAAAGCCTCGGCCTTCTGCTGTACCTGCAGCGCACTCTGATGGGTTTTCTGCACAGGGGTTAGGGTTGAGAGAAGAAAAACAAAACAATGAAATTCAAGAGCTGCGCGAATCTCTAAATCATAACGATTGCTTGGAAAATATGATCCCAGCTTCCAGTCGCCCTGCAGTTTTCTGCAGAGGGTGGAGGAGCAGGGAGCTACCGAGGGAAAGCTAAATAAATAAAGGCAGAGTCTGATTAGAGCTGCGTCAAAGATTGGCCTGAGGGGAGCAATCTGGAAAGGAAATGAGAAAAGGGGTAAAACAAAAAAGAAAGGCCGGTCCTTTTTGTGATTTGTCAAAGCGGTTAGTCTGAGAAGAAGTCTTTTGATCTTGCAGGACTCTGGAGCACTGGAGGGAAGGAGAGCAGACGGAGATACAGAACGAATGAGGTATTTCCTGTCACCTTTGATAATGTTCACCTGGCAGATTTTATTACGTCTCCTGCTCCTGCACGGCATGTTCAAGGACAAAATAAACTGCTCCAGAGACTGCAGCCGCCGCATTCGCGTCTCAGTTCCGGTCTCACGTGTGCGACGATCATAAACACAGCCTTCCCGTGAACGTGCGCACATGTGAGCTGTGTAGAAGTAGGTCAGGCACGGGCCTGCGTTTCAAATGAGCTAAGGCTTGATAGAGTTCAAAGAAAAGGCACCCCACACATTCCGTGGTTAAAGAGAGCGAGGGAATAAAAGAGAAAGGGAGGCAGGGAGAGCGAGAGAAAAAAGAAAAAGGTGGAGATAGAAGTTATTCATAATTCCATTTCATGTGCGACTGGTGATAAGAGAAGGAGGAGGAGGAGGAGGAGGAGGTGCATTGAGACGTGGACCTGAGTCGTTTATAGAACGGTAGGAGGCATCGGGGCAAGGAAGGGAGGGAAGGAGGAAGGGACTGAGGAAACATGACGACAAAGAAGAGGAAAAAAAATATTGCGCCTCTTTGATTTTACCTCTATTGCATGCTGGAATTGTTCGTGCTCCTTCTGCAGCTGTTCAGCTTCTTGCAACGAGCTGGCGGTGATCAGGCCGGCGTTCAGCATGGACTCTCCATTACGGATCCAACCCAGCACCTACGACACACACGCAAGAAATGCAATTTGTAACTACTCCATCTTTCTTTTTTAATGACCAGAATTAGTTGCAGCCCTTATGTGAAGAAAACATCTTGATTTAATTGACTAATTAACTCCAAGTGTGAGAGTGTCCTCCAAATCTCTCACCCTTATTTTTCATCTGCCTCTTTGCCTCGGCAGCTCTTTCGGGAAAATCTCGCTCCGTGCCGCCTGACTCTTTCATCCTTAATCTGTCTCCTGTGACAAACTTTTCTTCACCAACCGCTGCCCCTCCCCATTCGCTTGCGTCCCCATTTAAATCCCCGCACTCTCTTCAAATCTCACCTTTGCGCGCACGCATTTCTCCCCTCTGCGTATAATCTCTTTAGCTGCCACACCCCTGCTGGATGCACACAAAATCCCATTTGTTCATTGTTTTGCTGGCCTACTTCTCTCAAAGACACCCCTCTCTCTCTCTCTCTCTCTCTCTCTCTCTGTGTGTGTGTCTGACTCAGCAAAGCACATCTGCTGTGTGGGTGACGGGCAGAGGTGCAACTGAAGCTCGGCTATAAAAGTGATGATGCAACGCAACTCTGACTCGTGTAGTTCGCCTTCTTCCCAAAGTGGGGCTTTAACGTTTCCATTGCATTTTCTTGTGGCCTGAGGCAATACAGTTATGAGCGGCTGAATATTGGAGGAGCTCAGTGACGTGCGCCTATGATTCATAGGCATGGTATGGTCCTACAATTAGGTCTACCTAACATATTCCAGTATTTCATTTGCACCTCTGCTTATCATCTCAATCCCTGGTCTAAAGCTTTGCTATTTCGTAATGACAGAGAAACAAGGAAGAACCTCTGGGTGTGGGGGCAGTAGCGTGGGGCGTGGGGCATCATATATCTTCCAAGTAACACTTGCTGAGTCCAGGCTTGAAGCTCTGGAACAATTACCTGATTTATTTCAAAAAAGCATTTGTAAATTATTAGCATTATTACTGATGATCAGGAGTCACACGCCACATTCAAATATTGGCTTAAAAGCGTGCAGTGGGAAGCAGGCGTTAGCTGCGCAGACAGCTTCTGTAACAGGCCGTGGCTGCAGCCTCTCTGTGGGCAGAGCAGCAAAAATAACATCACACCGTCATCACTGTCAGCTCAGTTGCGTCCGTGCATCTGCTGTGAAACGCTTCGCTCAAGATGACGCTCTTAGACTCACTCTCCTATCTGCCACCACTTCTGCTACATTCCCATTGATTCTAACAGGAGCAGACACAGAGCCTGTTCAGCTGAATCACAGATAACCAGACTTATACTGACGCTGGCTCAGTGGTTTTGTTTAGTGGCCTCGATAACTTACTCTGAACAATTGTCTTGCTTTTAACTCTGCAGCTGAACACAGGGGATCGCTAGTCGAGATGTTCTTCACTGACGCGACAACAACAAACCATATCTTTCTTCCCTTTGTTTAGCTTCTCTCTGGTCCGTTTGTCTCATTTAACCCTCAATCTCAATTCATCTCCCTCTGTGGCTGATCTTGACAGATGGAATGAGAGAGAGAGAGAGAGAGAGAGAGAGAGAGCGAGAGAGAAGGGGAAGGGAACGAGAGAGTTTGTTGACACAGGATGAGTCATCGAGTCGTGCTCTCTTACAGACAGAACATCCAGTAGCTCTATTAGCATCTCGCCACTCTGCTGCAACAGTCAGGGGACGCTGTGGCCGTGAGATGACCGTTTGACCTCGTACAAGAGAAAGAAGCACCATGAGAGAAGATGTGTGTGTATGACTTGTGTTTCCACCCGTTCCCTATGCAGAGCCACTTTTGCTTCATGGATGCCCCTTTTAGAAAGCCCCACGGTCTGCAGTTTCACCCTCTCGTCCGCCCTTTCTCTACGCGTACCTGCTTGACTTCAGCCTGCAGATGCCGCAGCTGGACGCACTGCTCCAGGTGCCTTCGGTGCTGCTCCGCTGCCAGGTCCAGCTCCTGCTGCTTCTCGTGGAGGAACTCCAGCAGGTCCTGGACTCGCGTGGCCATGTCCACATCCCTGTCACACAGCAGCTCCACCCCTGCACACGAGGGACATTCCACCACAATCCATCTCTGCCTCTTTCATTCATTTTTGGGATTAAATGGTTCAAGATTGAAGAGTTGCAGCGATTCTGTTCACATCGCCAGCGCACACTAAATCCACACAGTCCACATGAAAGCTCTGAAAGTGTTCTTTGTTCCTGCCATTTGTCGACTGATTAAAGCTGAATGGCTCGTGATTTCACATGTAGTGCAGGACAATGCTGATCTTCTGCGAGATGACTTAATCATGTCATGTTTTTTCACAGCAAACGTTTCACGGCAAATTTAGCATTTGCATAATCCATCCTCGTAATTTGGTCCTGCGTTCCTTCACAGCGCCGTGCGCCGGGCGTGCAGCGAACTGCGTTCAGTTATAACTTCCATCCTGAGTTTAGCTACGCAGGTAATGCTCCAGCATCATTAAAGTGGCCAGGTGTCTATCAGGTGACTGCACAGGCAGATCTTTGAATTTCACGAGCTAAATTTGTACTGGGAGGTGCAAAGCACTTTTTCCTTAAATTACATTCTTCTGTCCTCCATTTATCAACTGCCTCATTTACTCCTAGCATCACTCTCTCTCTCTCTGAGGTGAGGGGTTGTGTTCATGTCACTCACCAGAGGCCTGGACCTCCGTGACGTACTGCAGCAGCTCTTGTCCCTGGTGGATGACGTCGAAGGTGAGGTTGTTCATGGTGAGCGCCTTGTCGGCATGATGCTGCAGCCTCTGCTCGGCCAGCGTCAGGTCCTCCGTGTCGAAGTCACTCATCTGCTGCGACAGGTCCTCGTTCCATGACTCCAGGTCGGAGATGATCTGAGGGAGGGGGGCGAAGAGGAAATACACATTTGGTTGGATTTAACTTGAAAAGAAAGCAATCATTTTGCTGTGTCCCCAGCAAAATGATTTCACCATCATTCAGAGGTGTAAATCACAGCTACATTAGGAACATAGCATAGTCATTTAATTATCCACATATTTTTCATTTTTGAATAGCAACTCAGACAGTTTACAGTCATTTCTCTAATCCAACACCCTGACAGCCACTGTCATAATAACGGATCACATATCACTGGCTGGTAAAGCAGATGTGCTGAGATGTCGGTGCTTGTCTCTGACTGCCCACGCACACTGAATCATGATACTGGGCACAATAATCCTGGAAACATCCAGCTCTGTCTGTCTCACTCTCTTTTTTAAAGGGAGAGCTTCCCCTCACCTTGACTCAGAATTCACCCCCTGCCCTCGGGGGATAAAGAACATAAAGCGAATGAAAGCGAAGAGTAGCAGACAACCTTACTGAAACCTATTGATACTACAAATCACTTTGAATAATAACATCCACTTTTCTGTGATCATTTTGGGTGGCGTACCAACAGATTCCATCACTTCCTTTTGGTGTTGACACTTAATGACTCTGAGAACGTTGAAACTTAAGTTAAGACTGTGTCAGAAATGTGCTGAGTTACTGCTCCCTGAGAAGTGGACATTATTAGATTATTATTGACTAACGACATCATTCACCTCCAGACAGGAAGGTCCTGTGAGTTTAAACCCTGAGTAAAGGGAAACAGTGACGCACATAGAGAGACAGAGACAGAGAGAGAGAGGGACATATAGGACCAGGTCTGCATTCATGCAGTTCAGGATAAGATGATAAGCAAATACATTTAATCATCCATTATTATAATCATGAAGGGAAAACATTAAATCTGGTGGTTTAAATCTCTTCTGCAATGAAAAGCATTGTTCTCTCTCCATTTACTGAAGTGTATTTGCCTTGTGACAAAGTACACCAGGAATCTGGGTACACGCAGCGTGCACTAACAATAATATAGTTTCACAAAGTGGCAACAAAGCAGAAACTTACCACGGACTCATCTACACTCTGCTCTCCTCTACGCTTCAGGTTGAGTACAATGCCCTCAGTGTGCAAGAAGACCATCTCCCTCAACTACCAGCTCCGCAAAAGCAACTAATGGAGCAAAGTCTCCTCTTTGACTGGGTTTTCTTTTTCGCCTCAGTCTGGCTCAGTGATAAAGTTATGGACAGAAGAAGAGAGAACTGTGAGACGAGTGTGTGTCTGCTCTCAACCTGTGCCCTCCCCTCAAACACACACCCCCAACTAAGCCAGGAGGGAGAGTCGTGTGTGTGTGGGCAAGGAGGGGAGGGAAACAAATGCCTTCTCCGCCCATCTTCATGTTTGAGCACTGTGTCATATTAACCCTGTGTCTAAGTGAATGTGTGTGTGGCAACAAAACTTCTCTCATCACATGGAAAAGGAAAGGAGAGGTAAGGTGAATGTTCTGAATGCACACTGAATACAACTGAGTTCCAAGAAGTGAGAAAACATATAACTACATTTTGTGTATCCAGTCCACGTGAGAGCCTGACTGATTCATTGTTGAGCATCTTTACTGAAAACTATTCAAGAACCCAGGGCTCTTCAGATCAGCCGCAATTACTTTCCACATCTTCATTTTACTTATATTGCTCTCGTGGAGCTTCCCTCTCGGACGGAGTGTAATTTAACCCTCAACAAATCGCATTTGATTTCCACGATAAACATTAAGCGGGAGGAACATTAAACCAAACTTTCTTCACGTCTGAGCAGCGACGGAGAGGAGCATTCGGCATCGCAGTGGGACATTAAGACATTAACAGATACAGGAAGAGTAAATTGGAATGAGTCAGTGGCTGAGATGCGTCAAGTGGAACTAAACGCCGGTTTAATGCAGCAGGCATCGCTGTGAATTTAGCCGAGCGCTGAAGCAGCGGGAGTCCTCGCTACAGGACTCGATCTCTCTTTTATGCTGTAATGCTCCATCAGCTCAGAGTCACAGTCATTTCAGTTTGTCCCCCGCCACATGCACTTGACTCCTTTGTGTTTAACAAGACAACATTATTCATTTTTATCACACCCTTTCCAGTTTTTGCCTTTGTTGTTTTTTTCCCGCCGTAAATGTAAAAACCTTTGCTTCCTTTCATCGATGCTCCCTCATCTTCGCCCTCCTCTCACATTTGCCTGATCACCGAACGATACAAAGCAAAAATAACTGCTCGTCACACACACACACACCGAGCCTCCTCCGCCTCCCGCCCACTACTCACGTCGATCGCGTCCCTTTCGAAGATGCGGAGCTGGAGGAAGAGCTCCAGTTTGATCTTCCTCTCCTGGAACAGCTCCTCCATCTGGCCCTGCGCCTCGTCCAGCTGCTGCAGCACGCTCTCGATGTGCGCCATGGAGCTGTTGTGGGGGGTCTTGTTGCTCGAGATGGCCGAGTCTCTGTGGAGAGGGTCAAACATATAGGAGTTGCAAGGACAGTGGAGATGACCGAGGATATGACATCCATCCTGAGAGGTCCAAGCTAAAGTCGTCCTGGTCTTAGTAATTGTTTTAATGTGTGGAACGTGTGAACAAAAAAGGCTCCATGTTTTTAGACAGAAATCCTCAGGAACTTAATGAAAATAATAATACCAATTATAATATAATTTTAGGATTTATATTCCATGGATTTCCTAATCTATCATGGGAAATCCCATTTATGTCTAACGCTAAAAATCTAAAACCTCTTAACTCCTCTGAAATAATATATATTAGAGATTACTGTGTGTGTCAGTGAACTGCAGGAGAGTGGGCTGCTGTGGTTTATACAAAATGCAATATTCTTAAGTACAACACTGGATAACAATGGCAACCTGAGCTGTTGTATGAGATCCTCTCCCTCCTTTATGACATTGACAGTAGCCTGGAGCGTGGTCTGCTGCTGCTGGCCAAACCGCTTGATCAGCTCCTGCACCGCCTCCACCGCCTCCGCGTACACATCATCCAGCAGCTCCTTCTGAAGCTCCTCCAGCCACGTCCACAGCTGACAGTGACGGACAGAACAGGGAAAACGGTTTAAACGGCGTTTGCACCTCTCAGAGAGGAGAGAGCAGCGGGAAGCAACCAAACAGACACCTGCTGGCTGAGGGCGCGAGCTGCCACATGAACAGGCCGACGATGACTGGAGACCAAGCTCTGCTCAAAGCTGGTGTTTTGTGAATGGTCATCTTTGTAACGGATTAGCCATCTGGGTGAATTGGCTCAGGCCTCTAAAGCCCTGGCACGCTATCCCCACTGCAGGCGAGAGACCGCCGGCGCTGCCGACTAAGACAACACGGCTAATTTAGATATGACTGCAATCACAGATTACACTGACATGTACTGTATAAGTGAAATCACTGACTATAGATTTTTTGAAACATTTATTTTCATTAAAATGGTGGTAATAACTTTAATTACACTGTCTTTCATCCTTTTTCTTTGTTCCTAATTTAAATGGTAATTTTTAATAATTTACTCTCTGATTTGAATTGTCATTATAGCATTTATCTTGTTGACACTTAATGTTTTGCATTCTTGTTTTTATTTGTCCATCTTTGTGAAGCACTTTGTAAAGGCTATTTTTAAAAAGTGCTCTATAAATACATTTATTATTATTATGCATGACAATCATTGCTGAAGAATCCTAATGTAGTTCATAGAGAGACACACACGCACACACACACACACACAGTGACCTGCACCAATGTGAGCTGACAGATGGGGTGAAGGAGATTAGTCCATATGGACATTTAAGACTTGCTTCATTAGTAACAACATGAGTCTATGACAAAGTCTGAGTTTATGTAAACAGGATGCTGTGCTCAGTGTCATTTCAGTGTGTAGACACTCATTCATCTACAACACTGAGAGTGGAGCAGTTACTACCACATCTCACTTCATTCCCATGCTGTCCTGTGCAGTCTGCATATTTATTTTTTAAGCAATAGGGTAAAATCATTTTAAGGAAAGTGTGATTGTCGTTATTACAGAGGTGGCGGAGGCAGATTGTCTTTCGCTGTGCACTGCACAAGGAAGCCCAGATGCTTGCAGTGGCAAGAACAGAAGTGTTAAGAGCAGCGCTGCACACGCCGTGATGGAAAAGCTGAATTCTTCTTGTCTGCAAGAAGTTAACTACTTTAACAATTCAACACAGACAGTTCCTGTGATTGTGGCAAAATTAACACGAAAACACATTACTGGCATTTCAACAGCAGAACTGCAAATATCTGATAATATGTATTCTGACGCATCCCTGTTTTTTGTAGGGGATACTCCTTAGAATATATGGATTCATCTGTACACATATGTGGACACATTTGATTACAACTCTTAACAATTAGATTCATCCTTGAAAATATTTGAGGCAACAGCAAAAGCTGAGCTAGTGGTTGATTGTGGACAAGATGTGTTCTTAATGAGAGTCTATTTACACTGACAAGCTGACATGAGACCAATAAACTGATATTCCTCTTCCTCCCTGGCTCCTTTGATCACATAGAATTATTAGCGTGGAGATTTAGCTATGACAAATTAAGTGGGGCTAATTACGACGAGCAGAGGAGATACACACCTCTTTGACATGCGTGTGGAAGGCAACAGACATATCCAGCAGGACCTTTCGCTGCTCGACACGTCGCACAAAGTCCTGGATGCGATCTTCCAGCTGATGGGCAGCCTGGTAAATTTCCTCTGGGTCACACTCTCCAGTCTGAGCGAGCTGCTCTGCTGCCTCCAGCAACTTGTCGGCATTGGTGTAGGTATTCTGAAACAGTCAAGGACGTACTTTTCAAATGTGGATCATCTGAATGAATGTAACATTCAGACTGGCATGTTCTTTCATTGATTCAATGCTCCCACTTGCAGATGCACGATCTGTTCACTCACCTGCGCGACCTCCTCAAAGTCCTCGTGTCTCTTCTGCAGAGCTCTGGCTCTGTGCAGAGACTTCCCCACACCTGTGTGCTTACTGAGGAAGGCCTCGCCATGGTTTTCTATCCAGTCCAGCACCTTGGAACACACACACACACACACACACACACACGTCATTTATATTAAGATATGTCCGCGCAACTCCACGTTATAATCACATAGCTTGAGAATGCAGTACAGATTTTTAAGCAGTAGGGGGTGCCGTTGACTGAAATGGCTGAACTCTGAACACATGAGGGTTACACTCCTCTATAGATGTCATCCCTCTCTCCACTCATCCCCCTTTTTTTTACTCATTTTCCTCATTTGCTGTCTGCAATTCTTTTTTTTTTTTGCTAAACAGAGAATTCAGAAGCAGTGCACTGTCAATACTTGTGGATGAGATTAGCTACAGATCATTGCACGCAGTGTCTTTATTATCTATTTAACAGATGGTTCTGGATCGGTTTCTGCGTGCGGTTTTTTCATGACGTTCTCAAGGTCGCAGAGGGAGTGACGGGACAAACGCGAGCATGTGACACTGAATGTGACAGTAAATTGCGTCACCATGGAAACCACTATCAAGAGACGAGGGTGATGAAAGGGCGGATGGAAGAGGGGAAGGGAGCAAAGAGATGCAGCTAGAAAGAGAGAGAGTGAGGGGGCAGAGAGGCAGACGAGAGTTCATGCCTGAAGGGTGGAAACGCAGAGACGACAGTATACAGCGCCTCAGTGGTGTTGATCTAAGAGCTGTGACAGTCACACAGAAACAGAGAAACTCGCTCTGACAACTCAGGAGGAAGTGATATAAGCTTGTGTAGAAGCTGGAGCTGATATATTATATCTTTGATATTATTATCCAGTGTGGATACAAACAATTATCCCTCAGCTAAAACTGTTGGAAATATGCACTTCTTTTATTGGATTTCCAAAATGAGTAAAATACAGGAAAGCCTGAAACCCCCATGTATTCTTTTATTTAATTCCTGATGTTTTATTTTCCTCACTATACATGGCAATGAGATTTATTTTGTAATTTCCTTTGTTTTATTTTATTTACTATTTACGACATGATAATGAGAAAATTCCTATCAGGTGTGTGTGTGCGCAGATGCAACCGTATGTGTGTTTGTCTGAGGTGCTTACTTGCTGCACGTCCTGCTGAAACACACACAGCTGCAGGCGCTGGTGCAGGCGAACTTTGCGATGCTGCCAGATGTTTTCCAGCTGCCTCTGGTGATGCAGCACCTCGTGGATGATGTCCAGGACATGGTGGACGGCCTTGGAGTAGTTCGCTGACGTCATTAAAGAGTCAGCACTTCCGGGGGTCAGGGGTCGTTGCAGTTTGTCAAGGAGAGACTTGCCGTCCTGGCTTACCTGTCAAAGTTTTGTTTGTTTGATTTACACTTTGCTGGATCTCACTCGAAAATGACAAGTTTTGAGAGCTTTGTCCTCAGTCTGTGCACGTGGGTGTGCACGCCCACTGACCTCAGAGTAAGCAGTTGTAATGTGCTCGTATAATCCCTGGTGATGGTGGATCGTGTCTTCCAGATCCTGCAGCTCAGACGGCAGCTCTCCTTCCCCACACGCTTTACACCATGGCTCCACTTTACTCATGTACTGATGTACAAAAGCAAAACAATAGATGGGTTTTAGTCTGTTAGAAGCTGCACCAGCACAAATAACTTCAACTAAAGCCAAAAAAGTCTCTTTTTATCATTATTTCTTTTAAAGTGTATAAGACTCTAATGCTGATGTATATCAGAGACAGAAACATGCTCCACCCTCTGATTACACAGGACAGCATATGTAAAAACTTTGCATATGTTTCTGCAAATAAAATGTAATAAAAGAACATATTTTCTATATGACATGAAGCTTCTGTGTATAACTGATGTTTCAGTTTTGCAGACGAGGTGACGTTCTCAGAACTGCGTCCTACCTGGTCTGCTTTCTGATGGAAGCTGGCGGACATCTCTAGCAGGGTGCTACGTTCATCTAGCGCTGCGGCGAAGGCTTTCCACTCCTGCTCCAGCTGGCCTGAGATCTGCTGGATCTGCTGCGAGGCGTAGTGGCCCGACTCCAGGAGCCGGTTCCCCACAGACATGATCCGATTGATGTTCACGTACACATTCTGTGTTGGGGGACGGACAGAGAGAAGCCAGATGTCAAAGATCAAAATACTGAACAGGTTTTTAAATATAAACACATTACAGAATCCTTCATGTGTTTCTTGATTCTTCACATGTTCTTGACGGAGAAAGTTTTAGCTTTTTTTTTTAGCTGTCCTTAGCGGTCAAGAGTCAGGTCTTTCAGTTTGAAACCAGGATTTATTGATTTCAAATCCAGATTTTGAAACGCTTTCATTTCAAACCCTGCAGTCGTAGTCGTAGAAAAGCCCCTGCATGTGTGTAGATTTGCTCTGCTTGTACTCGGGTACTTTGTTGCTTTGATGGATTTCCTTTGCGCTGGAGTCTGCCCTGCTTCTGTGTGAGTATTAATCTATTCTTTTTGGGTTCAACGGGGTTTGTCAGGTTACATTTTCTTAAATTTCATGTTTCTGTGCCATTATGTATAAAGCTAGATTCTAAATGATTTCTATAAATTGACAAAACTGTCTTTATTTAACAAAAAAAACTTGTGATTATTATATAAAATACAGTATATTGGCTACAACTTCTATTTGGGTAGACAATATAAAAACACACACAGACACACCCATTGAAGCATATACCCCAGTGTGACAGATGAAAGGAAACCCATTTGCCTCTTCAAACTTCCTTTTTTTAATATATGGGCTCCAAGCTGTTTTGCGTAGATAGGCACGGATCAGCAAATGCTAATTAACAACTGTGTTAACAGCCTGTTATTATTCTATTCAATTACTGCTCCAGGAGCCTATTATGGCTCTTAGTCTGCTTGTTTCAATTACAACGGGGAGGTGAGATGAACCAAACAGCAGCTAGGGTCCACAGACAGAGGCAGCTGACCGCTCATCAAAGCTGCCCTGACAGATGAAGACGTGAAATAGGGGTTTCAAAGTGGATTTTGAATAGATTTACTTTGGCTTTCTGTCGTGCAGAGACCTGTCCAACATCCAGGAAAATCTTGACACCGGGTCGTCAGAAGCACCGGATTAACTCTGCCGCTGGCTCGAGGATAAAATAGAGACGGCACTGCGCTAAGAAGTACGGGTCACATGTGAAGCCAGGGGAGTCCGAGTGCTCTCAGATACACGGCAGAGCAGCAGTGCACAGTGGAAGGACTGTAATCCTATTATATACTCTTTAAAGACCAAACACACATTAACTAACACTCGAGAAAAATATCCCCAAGATAAGTCGTATGTGGAATAACAGCACAGGAAACTACGGCCATTTTTAGAAGGCACAAACGCTTCATACGCTCACACACATACACACTGCCACTCATTATGAGTGTACAACAATACAACATGAACAACTGTTCACCACACACACACACTTTTGTATTTCCATTGAGGCAACAGGAAGGGGAAATGCAGTTTCCTGTGGAAGAATGGGTGGAGGGGGCGGTGGTTACCCGGCTGTTGTTTGTTTGTGTGTGTGTGCGTGTGTGTACTGTGAAAATATGTGACTTTAAAACGTAGTTCCAGCCGTCCTTTCCTCTGCTGGCTTTGGGCGGTCACTGATGCTGACCCTGGACCCTTATGGAGTCATAATGCATATTCCCAAGCAGTTAGTAGCAGCCTTTACTTCCACTGTGTAATGTAAAACACCCTCTTATTATTGATGCCTCCTTGATTACAGTGGCGAAAACATGGGCCGGTTCACTGGGCACAGCAAGGTTCTAAGAATCTTGACAGAACCAGAGCTCTTGTGGAAAAGGCGTATGAGTGGAGGGTGCGGGCCAGAAGCCCTGCTCTCCCCCTTGGCTACTCTTTACATTCATTACAGTGAGAGGTGTTTTGTCCAAATCAGAAATAATGGGCTGAACGAGTTTGGCAAGTTTTTTTGTTTTCCTTCTTATTACATCCATTTATATCCATTACCGTGCAAACAGGTAAAATGTGCCTCTCTCCGTCAGGTCTCTGTTTGAGACACTCGGACCACCAAATGAGGAATTTAAAACTCTCAGTGGGCTGACATGAGTTAATATTGTGCTCATATGCTGTGTAATGGTCACCAGCAGAGCTCCATTGACACACTCATGGGACTGGAGGGCAGGAAGGGGTGTGGAGCAGAGCAGCAGAGGGCAGCACTCAGCTGTGGGAGGGGCTTGTAGACAACATGGGTAAATTATGTGACTAGCACGATGATATAATATAACAGAATGGGGCGGGGTTTGGAGTGAAAAACAGCTGAATAATAATATTAAGGAAGACAGCGAAAATGCATGTGTGTGTGCGGGGGGTGGGGGTGCACAGTGGTGTGAGACTGGGGTGACTGACAGTAACGATGATAGTTTGTGATTACATCTTCTGTGTGTGTGTGTGTGTGTGTGTGCATGACGGAGACAAAGGCGGCGTCTCACCATGCAGTTCATAGCAAAATGGTTGTGCTGGGTCTGCAGCTCGACGGCGTGCTGGTGGTTTCCTCCAATCTCTGTGTAGCTGGTGAGGAAAAGCCCCTTGTTGTGCATGATCCAGTCGAACATCTGCATGTGGGCGACAAGAGGAAGGAAACGCTGATCATCACCGAGCACTGACTTCTGCAGACAAGTTTATGATGCAGCTCGTCTGCAATCAGCAGGGATACGTGAATATGACTGGTGTGTTTCAGTTAGGAAAACATGGCAGCCCTCTGCTTGCTGCATTTCCCAGGATAGAACATAATAAAAAAAAAATAACGGAACAGAGCAGAGAAGAGAAGAATAGGCCTCTGACCTTCTCAGCGTCCTGTTCAAACAGTCTCAGCTGGAAACACTGGTCCAGCTTCAGCTTCCTCATGTGCCACAGCTGCTGCAGATTCTGCCGCGTCCCGTGCAACTTATCCAACAGACCCGTCACCTTAGCCACCAGGTTGTGTGCGTCTGCGTGGAATCCATGGTGATGGTCGTTGGAGTCCCCGCTGGCTCCAACAGCCCGGTTACCGTACCCGCTTTCACTGCCGCCACCGCCACCCCCCGCGGTTTGTAACTGCAGCCTTTGCAGCAGCCGCCGTCCCTGCGTGTCCAGCTCCTCTACGGACGCCTTAGTGGCCCGTTTTTTCAGCGCCGAGTGCTCCTCCATGAGCCGCCGCGCTCCCTCCAGGTCCCGGGGGAGGTCGCGCTGTGACAGGGTGTCCTGGAGCTCTTCCAGGCGCGCAAGAGCACGCGTGGCGTCGCTGGCGAAAGTCTCGAATGACAGCCGCACCTGACATGACAGGTAAGTGTTGGACATAGGCAGGAAACAGACAAAAAAACTTCCAAAAAACATAAGAACAAAAAAGGAGAGCATCCAAACCTCGATCCAGTCGTCATGGTTGTACTCTAAGCTGCCCTCAAAGTCAGCTGTCAGCTGGGATTGGTCCACGATCTTCGATAAACCTTCCAAGGAGACCATCACCGTCTGTTGTGCAGATGTGTGTGGGATGGATGAAGTCAAAAAATAAAAAAATAAAATAAAACCAGGGTTATAAACAGTCACCCTCAACATGTTTCAAGCTCATCAAATGCTAACAGGCCAAAATATTATTTCCCACCATTGATCCTAGATTATAAAAACATTGTGTAGAACCAGAGGCCTCGTAAATCAACCGCTCAGATAGGTGGTACGACCAGAACAAACATTCCAGACATTTTACGCAGCGTTCGTGTTTTCATTAATAAGAAGGAAACACAAAGATATAAAGTTCTGAGGATTGTAAAAACAGAAACTGTTGATGTTCCCTTGTTTTCCGTGAAAACAACCTCCTCACGATCGAGAATCTGTTCTGCCTGGCTCGCTCGGACCAATCCATGTCAGGTATTTGTCTCCTCAGTGATAAGAGCTAGAAGTGACGGACCATACCAATGCTCAAGAATTGGATGGTTCTTTTTTAATTAAGCCAAGATGTTTTCGCTTTTGCCCCAATTACCATGACGGACAGTGACAGACAGATGGTCCAACCGCTCCCCTGCCAAGAACTGTTTTGATATCAGCTGCTCATTTCCAAACAGTTTCCAACAAAGCCCTCTCAGGTGGCTCCTGTGACAAACCATCTGGCGTCAGGTTAGAAAAAAAAAAAAAAAGCGGCATGACAACGCAAAATTAAAGAGTCAGCTTTGGGACTGCACTTCCTCTGAGTGGGTGATGTCAAAGAGACTTAAAAACGGAACCTGTGGTAGTTATCACACACACACAGGGCATGTTCTAAAACAAATGTTAAAGAGTGTCTTGTCCAAATCTAACTCTCTAAGATGGAATACTTCCACCATGTCCCATATATCCTGTTTCCATAGTAACTGGGTCAGGCCTAAATATACCAGCACCACATGCCCACACGGGACAGAACAGTGCCGCTGTCACCGAGCAGCAGTCCCGTTAGACCTCATAAACAGAGACCTGTGGGGATGCTAAACTAACTGACGGTAACGGCTATGACAAAATGTTAATCTTCTAAAACACTGACGCAAACAGAAAACATTGAAATCATTATAAACCTATAAAAGCAAGGATAACGATTCACGTGCAACAACAAGAACAGCCAGAGTAAAAATGTTAAAATGAAATGGATGAGAGAGAGAGAAAAAAAAAACATCACTCACCTCAAATTCAAACTTGGAGCTGCCAAAGTTGGTCCTCTGCTTCTGCCAGAAGTTGTCTGGCTTGATGATGAGGGCGACGTGGATGCAAGAAGGGAAAGACTCCTGCAGGATCTTCAGCAAGGGCTTGATGCTGTCCCACTTAGAACCACGCATGTCCACGATGACTGTGAAGCCATGTCGGGCCACCTCCTCGCTGCAGAAACCCAAATAAAGAGGTCAGGTTTCAGGAGAGGGAGCAAATGAAGACACAGGCAGCAGATTTAACGTCTCACTGAACACGGAGGGGACAATATCAACATTTCAAACCGTAACAACGTGCGGGACAAACTCCATCATGTGACACTGAATGAGCAAGAAGGATCGTTGTCAGTCCATCGAGTTACATCATCAGCCCTGTGCAGGCAACTGGAATAGACCCTACAAATCTGCACGGCAAACAAAGTCTCACAGTATTGTAATTCGTTTTGTAAAGCGCCTATTTTAACTGTGAAGATGCCAAAATGAAAAAGAGAGTGGAAGCAAGAAATCATGTGTAAATCTCCAGAGCATCTAGGAAGGAGGGGGGGGGGAATAAAAGCTTCAAGCGTTTAAATTTCCACTGCTGCTTACCAGGAGACCTGCTGCTGTAAAAGTCCATAAAAGGTTGTTACTCAGCGTTAAAGGCTTTAATCTCAACGTGTCTGAGCGAGGACACAGCGAGGAAACAGACGCTGGTCCCGCTGCTCTAACTCACTCTGACCTCACTCTGAAAACACATCGGCAGCCAAACGCGTATAGAAAAACAGAGCAGGGAGGAGAGAGGGAGAAAAAGAGAGGGGGGGGCGGAGGGAGAGATGTGACAGACAGAAGAGAAAGAGAGAAATATTTGGACAAGGGAAAGAGCAAGCTAAGGAGGAGGAGGAGGTGGCTGACCTCCTCCTGAGGTAGAGACACTTCCTTCCCTCTCTGTCTCACACTGTCTGACTGGTCACCTCCTGCAGGTCTTGCCCCCTCCTCACTTGTGCATCTTCACTGAGTTACTAAAGAGCCGGGGGAGATTTGTTCCAGTGTGTCCAGATTCACGGCACAGGAGACCTGCTGCTGTAAAAGTCCATAAAAGGTTGTTACTCAGCGTTAAAGGCTTTAATCTCAACGTGTCTGAGCGAGGACACAGCGAGGAAACAGACGCTGGTCCCGCTGCTCTAACTCACTCTGACCTCACTCTGAAAACACATCGGCAGCCAAACGCGTATAGAAAAACAGAGCAGGGAGGAGAGAGGGAGAAAAAGAGAGGGGGGGGGCGGAGGGAGAGATGTGACAGACAGAAGAGAAAGAGAGAAATATTTGGACAAGAGAAAGAGCAAGCTAAGGAGGAGGAGGAGGTGGCTGACCTCCTCCTGAGGTAGAGACACTTCCTTCCCTCTCTGTCTCACACTGTCTGACTGGTCACCTCCTGCAGGTCTTGCCCCCTCCTCACTTGTGCATCTTCACTGAGTTACTAAAGAGCCGGGGGAGATTTGTTCCAGTGTGTCCAGATTCACGGCAAGAGTATAAAAAAAACTGCATTTTGGAATATGGTTTTAATACGTTCTACTGGGGCAGGGCCAAAAGCACTTGACAAAAAGCAGATGGCCAAAGAGCACATTGTGAACACAGAGCTGTAGAGAAATGGCCAAAAATCTTCATATATCCAAAATGTCAAATTACTTTTTCCTCTTAGTTTAAAGATGGATTTTTGTCTTTCAATGAAAGTTTTGGTTTTAAACTCAGAGATACCTAAACCACCGAAACATCAGAATTAATTCAATTACCTGTTATATCTCCTCACTGTGTAACATTGCCCTCAATGAAAAATCTATTGATATAATTACTGTTACAGTTTTACCACCCAAACCTGTTTAAATCATTAACAATACAATAACACAACACTGAGTGAAGGCTGCATCTGTTCACACCAGAGACACTTGTTGATGTAAAGAGCCACTGTCCCAAAATCTGCACAACACATGGGGGAAATAAAAAAAAGTTACAACTTTTTCTGACTGAAATGTGCAGAGACGGATAACACCTCAATCCGTGTCTTACACCACCTCTCACCTAGACAAGAACAACTGAAAGACGGAACTTGAAAGCTCTACACCTGCAACGCAATAGATGTAGGTGTTGCACAGGGGAGATCAGAACCAGTGGGATATAAGTCTGCAGGTTTCCCTCCAGCCCGAACCAAAATCACAGCTGACTCCGGAGCCTGGAGCGAAGTGTAAAATGTGAAGGAAAGATGTTTCTACACTTGAGCCTGCACTGTAACAACTCTGCAAAAAACATCCTGTGGCTAAATACAGTGCAGTGCACTCCTGGAGGAGACCCTGGCCCGAACAACAACACAATCAAATGGTGAAACAAAACAGAGGAAAACAGAGTTTCGGACTGTGGATCTCCATGCAAGTTTAATGGCTGAGAACTGACCCAGCCCAACCAGACACAACAGAGAGGCCGAGCTGTTTGAGTGCTAACCTGCAGGAGTGTTATCTTTTTCTTTCTGGAGCGAACAAGGAGGAAATGAAAAGGGAATGGGGAGTGGAACCTTCACAAAGAATCCTAAATAAAACAACCCCAGCTCTGTGTAGCCTCAGGTTGTGCCTCTGCGTTTTAAATCCAAGCAAGGTGGGGAAATACGGAACAAAGACAGAGGGATGTGAGACTGTTTCAAATTAACCCCAAGAATAAGGTCTCCAAGTCAACATGTGTGTGTGAGCATGTCTCTGCTACCTACCTAGGAATAGTAGCCAGGTAGGCTATGAGCCTGCGCAGATCCTCGGGTCGTATTCTGTCATGGTTGCTCCGTGCTGGAAAGGTGAGAACGGGACCTCCACGTCTGTCTCTGCCGCCTTTGGGGTGAAATCGGAAAACATTCACTCATAACATAACATAACTGCAGAGTTTATTTGGTCTCAAAAGTCGGGCGTGTAGAGTCCACATCCGCTCAAGCACAAGCCAGACGAGGGAGTGCTTCTGCTCTGCGAGCACAGAGGACAGGACTCCAAGCAGTAACGCATAGCTTGTTGACAGCAACGATCCCCACATCTTTCGCCCTACATAAAAACGAAGACGTTTGGAAGATCAGAGATAGTCTGGGGAGCATCTCAAGAGTCTCCAAAATTCGACTTGACGAGCCAGCCACTGTCAGATGGAGCTTAGCATGTGAGTCTACGGGGGCGAGGGGGAGTTTGTGTACGTCTCAACATCGTGCTCACAGAACCTTAGTTATGCACGGAGCATAAACGCTTGCTCACGGAAACTGTTCTGAGCGCTCAGAACTTAAGACCTGAGCAGCCATGAAGAGCAGATACTCATAGATTTTGAGATATCCAAATTGAACTTTCAGCTCCCCTGCAGAATAAATAGACAGAATAAACAGGACTACACGAGCTTCAGAATACAGAGTGAGAGAAGGTGCAGCGAGAGCTGCAGCGCTGTGTTGACAGAAGCCAATTTGTGTGTGTGTGTGTGGGGGGGCACCATCTGTGAATATGTCCACAGTTAGTTATGACTGTACTGAGTCAAATCAAAGTCAGGGGTCAAATTACTCTCATAACGACAAGGCTGGTAATAGCCGTTCAGTCAGACTGTGGCAGCAAATAACACTGACTATTAATGACCGCAGAGGAAAAAAAAAAAAAAACGCCTCTCCTCAGACTGGCTTACAATCAGGGCGAGGCCTGTTCAGTTAACAGTAATGAGGTGAAGGTCGGGTCAGAGGCACGACGAGCCAGAAACAGAGAGCAGAGAAATGAGCGAGTGCACATAAATAACCCGACAAGTAGCAATTACGATGAAATTGTAGCATTCAACCAAACGGTACCCGAGTTGAAATGTAGTGATAGCTTTGAATTTGTGCAATAAATTAACAATTAAATAAAGCTCATATATAATCTTCTATGTTTTCTTTGAAGAAGTCATTTGTTCAAGTGCTCATTTTTTTCCTGTTTGGTTTAAATTCATAGTTATTTGATGAATGCTGGGAAACAACATGACTGTCCAGCATGTGTACTGGGGGAGGTTGTGGCCGTATCCCGATAGCTCAGTGTGCAAGAAGAAGGCAGAATATCTGGAATGTTTGAGCTTCATTTAGTGGGAGAAGAAGATATTCAGCACTGAGCTCCTACATATACAAATACATGACTCGTGTAAGAGAGAAGTTGTCATAATGGAAATAGCATGAAGTTGCTAAAAAAATAAATACATAAATAAATCTGACCTGAGAGAAAGGCGACCTTCTCCTTGAGGATGGGAAGCACATCAATGGCCTTCATATCCTCATTACGATGAAACCCTACAACACAAAGAGACACAGAAACATCAGCCAGGCAAGAGACAGTTCATTGGTACACAGACACAAAATAAAACTAACATCAACAGAAAACAAAATCATTATAAAAACTGTGGGAATGGGAAAACAAGGCAAAAATACAATTGTTCCTTTAAACACAATAATGCAGCAGTTAGTGAAAGAACACATTGGCCATAACAACCACAGCTTTGACCACTGGATATACTGTATATGAGACTGCAAGTGAACTGGGGAGAGTCCGCCTCTCTGCAGATGCAGTTAGCAGATGATGTCATCAGATATCCCTCGAGAACACTCTCACACACACACACACGCGCAATGGAATCATGACTTCTATGGTGTTTATCTTATTGGGGGCTGGATGCGTCTTTGAAGCAGAGATGAACACTGTAGAGGAAAGAAATTCACACAGCTCCGCGCTGCTTTGACAGTTTTAACATAAACATTTAATCACTGTGGCTACAGATGGAAATGAGCTGACTGGATTGCGGCTAGACTGCCGCGTAGTGAATCACCCTCAAATATGAGTTTAACTGCCTCTCATGCCACAACAGACGACAGTGATAACTCTGAAGTGAGTATTTGCTTTTGAATTTATAAAGATAATGGGAAGGAGATGGTGAAAGGTCCAGGATGTAACATTTAACTGAAATGGACCTATTTTCATTTCATGCGCTTAAAAAGTAGAAAGAATAAAACAAAATACATTAAAATGTTTTACAGTTGTGGCTATGTTAACTTGTAAAAATATTGGGGAAAATTTGACATGACAGAACACAAAGTGAAGACACTGTCACGGCACTTTACACAGTGACACATTCGCACACACACACACACTGTCAGTGTGTGGTGCGTGATATGGCCCTCACAGGGTAAATTTCAGGTTCAGTGGTGGCAGACTGAAACGTGGACTGGAGGTGTCAGAGATTAAACGGACCTCCTGCTTAGCGGACGACTCTGTCTGCCTCCTGCGCCACAGCTGCCGAGCCATGGAGACGGGGACAGATTTTAGCTGATGGTGATTCAAGAGCAGAACTCAGACTGCAGAAAGACACAGAGCCAGCTAAATAACTCCAACAGGTTTCGACGGCTCCTCTAATATCGATTGCAGCGACGGTCAGAGGGAGTTACAGGAGCCGCACTCAGGCTTGGATGACAACACATTAGCCGGCTGTGGGAAGTGGCCTGACTGGACACAACCCGACTCGCGGGATAATGTGCCCAGCAGGATGGTACTGAGGCAGCTACAATGGTCTCATTCTCTTTCTCTCCCTCGCCCGACATGGAGAGGGGCTGGCAAGAGCGCGGAGAGCGAGAGGGAGGCAGTCCCTCGCAATTAACACTCACAGGTTTTTATTATCTCCCCTCTCTGCTGCTGACTGTCGCTTTATGATCTGCTGCAACCATTTCTCACCCAATAACCTTTGATGTCACAGGCACACACACACACACAGCCTGGTGAGAAGACCGAGCATGACATCAGTTGGAAAAGGGTCAGAAACACTGACGTGTGCTTCTGGAGACAAGCGTTTGAGTGCATGCGGCAAACACCGACGCAAAAAGGAAACAATACTTCTCTTGCACTTTGTTGTGTTAGCACTCGTGTGTGTGTGTGTGTGTGTGTGTGTGTGTTTCCTGTGAAGTGTGCCCAGACACATTCCTCACTGTGGTGGTTTATATAAGGCACTGGCGTTGGCTCAAAGCCCACACTGACCTCTGCTAGACTGCTGCAGCCTGGCTGAAACTGCAGCTTGCCACCCGGGCCAGAGGCCGATAAGACTCTCGTGTAAGTTGCCCACTTAACGCTCATGCATTAGGTTTTGAAGATCAGAATGGTGGAAAAAAAAAACATTTCCACATAAAATGTTCTATGGTTGTAAAATAAATTGTAGAGCTGCAAAATCTAAACGGCTGCTGGCGAGGAGTAAGTTGCTTCAACAGTATGATGGCTCATTACTAACGGGTGATGTCAACACAGTAAAATAAGCACCGATGCGCTGAGTGCGCACACACACACACACGCACAGAGAACTGCAGAACCTTTCCTAATTTTAGTCTGGTTTAAATGCAGCAATAACCCCAATGATATCCCACAGAGCTTAAGCATTCCCTTACACACTATGATTCATGAAATCCCATCATCACCTCCTGCTACAGCACACCAGAACACACAGGCGCACACACACGACAATCTCCTCCCTCCGCTACACACAACCCCTCATTTACAAATCTGCCGAGCATGAAATAAAGCTGCTCAATCACGGGCAGCTTGTTCATAACACACGCGCACGCAGAGCGATCCATTTTTCTGGCAGTCAGAGAAACACCGGGCCGAGGAATGAGGCTTTACACATCAAGCTTTTCCTCTAATTAGTTTTAAATAAGATGAGATGTTGAAATGAGATTAGATGAGGGAGAATGTGAGAGGAGACAAAAAGATAAGATATAAATATAATAAAATAATTGTATGTATAAAATAAATAATAGTGACCCAATCTGCACAGGATGACAGGATCAGCTGCACAACGTGACAAGAAGTGGATCAGTTAGATTTACAGGAGGAAATGCACGAGTGGTGGCTGCCTGTCAGTCGTTTATAACACACATGCAAACACAAACACCATCCCTCCCTCACACACACACACACACACAGACACATGCTCCCTCTGCATGTTTAGTCATGGAGACATGGCGTGCACACGTCCACGGGACAATGACGGCCTGTCAAGTGGAGTATCTCTGTGCTTGACACCTCATAATGCATCATAAACGGCAGTGCTCGAGCTTTTCAAGCTACCATGTAGGCGCCGCAGCTATTTGTCATCGCAACCAGACGGCTGCTGACTTAGTCAAATGATTTGTGTCTCTCACTGTAGCCCCCCCCAACCCTTTTAGTACATATGCAATAACAGCTCAGTGTCCAAAACAATGGAAGAAGGAGTCTGAGGGGAAATGTATTTTTGTTTCCTGGTCTCTGCTAGAAATAGAAAAAAACAGGCCATGGGCTCACTCATCTAGTTTCATTACCTGCATGTCATGGACATTAGTTGTCCAGCCATGTGCCTGCTTGCAAACTAGAGATACAGTTAACCAATTTTTAACTAGTGATGGGTGAAATGTGTCTTTTTTTTTGGCTTAAGAGTCAGTTAACTCTTTTGCTTAGTCAGTGACATTCTAGCAAATCACACCACCACCACAGAATAAAGAGGCAGAAAACACAAAAAGCCGTATCTCCCAGAGTGACAATACATGGGGCCGCAGGGTTTCCACGCTCGGTTTTAAATACATTTCTCCCATTTTTAAGCAAACCCCAAATAACAATTCTCTCACAGCTCGTGCTGCGGGTGCAGTGTGTTCAACTGGCGCTGCTCTGTATGAATATAGAAAACAAACAGATGGGATGAGAGCGAGCTGACACAGATTCACTCCGCTCAACCTTCTTCTCGTCTTGAACTCAAAACAGGATCGCGCCCTGATTCCTGTGGTCCTGTAGAGCCAGCACAACAGGACACGGGGCAGAACCTGTGCCATTCCATTTCCTTTAACCCCCCTCCTCCAACCCCAGGCAGGAAACACTCACATGCCGATCTGAAACACACTACTACAGAACAGGCTGTGCCTGTGCCTTGTATGAATTCTTCACACCCCACTCTGAAAATATCCTACGCTCTCATGATCCAAACCAGGTTTCATAATTGTTCCTTGACCATTTTAATGAACTGTAATAGAGAATGAATGTGCTAGTTTATAGACCCCCCCGGAACAACATTGTGTAGGAATTTAAGCAGCAATCTGTTTGGCGTCCATGCACAGAGCCAAATTTGTAACCCCAAAAATGAACTCAAATGCGTGACTCGTTTTTCCACAACTCGTCAGAACAGACGGCTTCAGTGCACAGCACCAGATCCCTTTGTTTCCAATCTTTGTCGACCACAGGCGAGACTGTACATGGTGCATCTGCACAGGCTGGCACGCTGCACGATGCCAATCCTCTGGCTCATAACCTCGTAACCCCAAACCCAGAGCGATTACAAGCCGGGCTGTATGTGTGTTACGGCAGAACAGACGGGGCCTGTACACATAATACTGCAGAAATACTACGGGACAATTCCCCTGGCTGTCGTTCAGCGAACCTGATAACGCACATTTTCAGCTGCCGGTCAGGATAGATGCAGCGAGATCCAGAGCGAGCTGTCAACGTGGACAGCATTTTGTGGCCGTGATGTGCCCCTAGCAAACGCAGCGAATCTGTTCTCGTCGTTTACCTGTAATAGCGGCTGGATAAAAGTAAGCCCCCGTGGACTTTAGAGGCTCAGCTACGTGAAGATTTACAGGACACATGACTGAGATTGATTTCAGATGGCTCCTTCAGACTTTGGATCTGGGTCAGAGCCCAGTGTGTGAACCTCACTGCAAGTTTGTGTGGAAAAAAAGAGAAGTGGGAGGTGTCACGGCTCAGTCTGGTTTGGCTCAGTCTGGCCTCACTGGGACCAGCTCAGAATGTGGGGAGCTCTGAAACAATGGAGGTGTGGGAGCGGACTTGATTAGTCAGTAGATGGAGAGGCTGTGTGTGTGTGTGTGTGTGTGTGTGTGTGAGAAAGCGAGACCTGTGCTTCTGTGCAGCGGTGTGACTAACACCCTTTGAAGAAAAGTGGTGCTCTTGAGGGACAGAGACAGAGATGTGGCACTTTATCAGCTTTTTGGGCTAAAACCCAAACAGAACCCAGGCAGAAAGCAGAAAACTTCAGCACAAAACAACAGTGATAAACAATCTCTCAGTAAAAGCAGAGATTCCTGTCCAGATTCGGATAACTGCAGCTCATTTTCCACGCAGTGTGTGACTGTGAGAGGGCTCTATGCGCGCTCTATCCCGGCGACTTCTGAGTGTTAAACCCAGGCTGCACGTCCCCCGTGTGACAACCTTGACAGGAATAACAGCTAAGGTGCGTTGCCGTGGTGCAACAGGGTGATAAGATAAACACAGTAAGAGCTGCGTTGTTTCTCTCTCTCTCTCTCTTTCTTTGCATCGCCTACAGCCAGTCCATCCCTTTATTTATTTACTTTCCTTTGGTTTACGCACACAGGCGGAGAATCCCCCTGCATCGGGCTGTATATGAAGCCACTTCTAGCCGCCTGTACTTTAGTGACCTTCAGCCGGAGCTGGCTGGGGGCCTGGGGACTGTGGCGAGCTCAGCTTTCATCAGGTTTCTCATATTGTTGTTACAGTGTGGCTTACAGTAAAAATAACACTCTGCCGCTACCACAACCAGTCGACCTGAATATAACCCCAAAGCACAGCAAAAGAGGGTATGAATAAGTCATAACAAAAGGGGATGGGGTAGGAAACAAAAACCAATCTCTCTGGTTCGGCCCTGGCACGGCGCTTGTAATGGCAGACACATTTCACACGCCGCGATGTTCCGTGCTACCACAATGTAAGAGCGACACAAAGAAAACAACAAGGACCCTTCACCCTTAGAGTTTTTAGTTTGAATTGCTTCGGCGAATTATGACCAGTCCCTATTGCGACTCGATCATTGACCACAGAGTGATGTGCATATGAAACGTGCATAATGGAGTGTGACAAAACAAAACCTTTGACAGAGAAAGAAACACATCCTCACCTTCATTTATTCTGCCGATTAGGAGCTTTCTGAATGAGCGACTCAGCATTCAGAGCAGCGCAGAGAACACAGAGCTCTCTAAATCACGGCCGCACCATTCTCATTAAGTACAGTGAGCCGCAGAGGGGCAGCGCGGACATAAACAATGGTCAGCAGTCTTATGGCCAGTGCATGTGAAGGCAGTGCACTGAAGGGCACAGTCTGAGCAGTTACAGTGTTTCATAATGAACTACTGTGCTGGATGTTTGTGCACTCACGCTTCTCCTCACTCAACAGACCTAGAAGTCTGTGTTTTGCTCCATCGCTGCACTGCATCGCTCTGTGCAACTCCTGCTGCCATCGATGAATGAGTTCTGTTGAGAGTGAAACTCAATTCCTTGATCACTCCATTTGTGCACCGAAATTGATCCGTAGCCCATCTTTCCACCAGGTTTTGTGGTGACCTGTTATATACTTGTTTCACAAAGTTTTAAATACATCCAGCCTCGTTAATCCCTGAGATAATATCAAGGGAGCCCTATGCCACAGATTGAAAGACATTGGGGGCCTGCGAGGGAACAACCGTGAATAAGCACATTTCACTTGATCTGTGTGTGATTGCGCAGAAGAAAATCACACACAGCTCTGTGTGTTGCTTCACCAGTAATGTGGTCCAGGTTGTAATCAGCCTTGCGGAGTCTAAAATCCCTGTGTGTTGTTATTATGGCGCTACAGCTGTTTTCTTCCTGTCACTTTCGCACCTCACTGAGCCTGAATAACAACATCATCTCCGTGTAGCCTTCGCACGTCTCCGCTTTTCTCTGTTTCTCCTGTGATGTCACAGCGCTCTAAGCTCCCGCTCTCTCACCATTCTCCCCTCACTCCGCTGACTTCTAAAATACTTAGTGTCCCTCCCAGCCTCACCACTGGCAACCGTCGGCGTCACTCGCCCTAAATCCTAATGCTGCCTCGGATGAGAAAATGTGAAGTAGCAGCAGACACTTGTCTTCCTGTCATTATCAACTCGCCTCACCTCGAGTTTGTACCTGATCACCTGTCAGCCTGTCAGAAGTTGAAGAACAAAGAAATGGGACGTCTACTGTTTTACTGCATGTACTGAGTCAGAAAGTCTGCGCCAAAGTTTGATGGATCCGGTGACGATCGCTTCTGGTTTCTGTGAGCAGCAGTGTCTGTTGTCGGTGACTGCTTTGCTGCCCATTGATCGAACCATAGAAGTGAAAAGGACAGATATTTTACAGTGCTTAAGTCTATGAGGACAAAAGGTCCACTTGTCCCAAATGACAAAACAGATTGAGAGCGCGGTCTTCATCACGAGTTATGGCTTAGACCCTGTCACCTCAACTTTTATCCCAGGTTCTCGGGGATATGTGCCTTGAATGCAGCTGCACCAGGGGGGTTGGATCATAAATCCTCCCTCTGCTCGCCTTGTTGTGATCTCATCCTGCAGAGCTCTCCTCATGACAAATAGCATCATTTCTCCTCCTCAGCGCCGCAGAACACTCATCTCCTCACACATACGCATTCATTGCCCCTGCGGGCACAGAGTGATGGTGGCTGAGAAGAAGAACACTCTGGTTTTTATTGAGAGTGATCACCGCAGTATCTTCTATCCATCTGATCGAGACGTCAAGGCCAAGATTGTTGTTACATTGCAAAGGTGAGATGAAATATTTCATATCAAAGCAATAAATATATTTCTTTTCTCCAGGGAGTGTTTATGCAACAGCATTTTGATGTTAGACCAGCTGCGTTGTTTTTAATGATCTTAAGAAGATATTGCATCCTGTGAATGAGATTTCTGAGTAAGTTAAAGTCTCATTCTCGAGAAAATGAGACTCCAGTCCTAATTATATAGCAGGCCTATATACAATTGTGTTGAAGTATCAAAACAGCAGAATTGCACAGAGCCTGTATATGGAACCTTTTTGATGATATATTATGATGCCTCAGCCACACCCCCAGCACGTACCATCCAACCTTTTGTTTTTGGGATGTGCTCTGCACCATTGTTGGATGAGAAGAAGCCAACATTGCATCATTGCACATCCAAGGAAAGCCCAGGTGCTGAACCTGTTTTTTGTTTTCTCCACAAAAACCACAAGATGAACCACAGGCTCATTTCAGCACTGACAGACACAGAAGCCACTCAGACTTAAATCAATGTAAAAGCTGCTTTCAGCCATGCACTGAACTCTGGGTAAGATCTTGAAAACCAAAGGTGCTGCATGTGTGAAAATGTCTGAGTCAGTTGCTCCGGAGAATATCCAAGCAACCCCATGTGACAATACAGATGATGAAGGTTCCAACTTGGACAGACAACCACATCTGAGAGGTTTTGGTGATAAGAGCCGTGTCCATGTGCTGCAAAGAAAAACATGGCATTTTGGCCACAGAATGTATAAATCACGTGCTGCCTCCTGGTTGATATATGATACATGTTGTATTATCATCTTCTACAAAAACTCCCATGGACATTTCCCTTACATATATTTAAATTATTTTTTGAATTCATGCTCTATTCTTGCCTTAAAGTTTTCTTTTCCTTTTAATGCACCTGTTTCCCATTCGACCTGTTCCAGCGTCTCCGGCGGTGCAGGCTCTTTTTTTTTTTTTAAGTATGCTCTCAACATTTAGGAATTGTAAGCTGTAATGCATCCCTCAAGTGAGTGTTTCTTCTATTAATACCCTATTGTGGTTAAAACTGTTTTGTCTCTATGCAGCACAGGTTGAGCAGCATGACCTATATAGCCGACTGAAGCAGGGCATCTTCACCATGAGGGGTGTAGGAGAAGTGTGCAGTGTGCGCACATCACGCGGTGGCCTTTTGTGTGTCCCCCTTCCCTTCCTAGAGACGCCCCCTTTAATTCACTCATGCACATACCCACATACATTAGCAGTGTGTGATAGCTTTTACAGAGCACTGAAAGATACTTTCATAAGGGAGCAATCAGGAACACGAGCTACAGCAAAGCCTCACAATATTTTGCTAAACATGAGCACTCACTGCCTCAAAAATAACCTAAAACCTAAATTCAAAACAGGAACGTACATGACTCTGGTAACTGCAAGCTTTGTATATTGGCTTACTTTGCAATGTGATGTGTTCCTGTTTGTCTCTCCTGAAAAAACTGCAGACTGTATTAATGCATTACTTTAAATGGCCTGAATAAATTTAAAAAATATTTTAATTAAATAATTTAATTATTTCGACGTGCAACCATCATCATATACACACCAAAATTCTGCGGTTTACAAAGACAGATTCAGCTTCATTTGCTACTTTATTAGTTTTTGAAGGAATTTTAAATAAAATACAGCACAAGATGATGAAGATAACAATTATGTTAATGTATATCATCATATATGATTTACCTATTAAATGGCCTTCTTAAATAAGTGTAGAAAGTCAATGATTCAAAACAAATCTTTTCATTATTGGTAACATATTGTAGCTAAACAAATATTGGTGAAGGCAAAACTCATGATAATAATATGAAATCAGAACTTTTCAACTGTAATAGGATCTTTCCAGTGAAGAGAGACAGTACAGGAGTTACTGTGAGGACTAAACAACAAACAGCACAACTGAATATATTTCTAATGGAGAATACTACCTGAGAGTCTGATCAGAGTTTTTCCAGCCTGGGCGTACTGCCAGCTGTGGTTATCCAGCACTGCCATCGCAAACCAAAACCAGCACCAATCCGTCCAGACCTTAGGCTGCACTACACAGCGGTTACCACCCTATGTATCTTTACTAACCATACCCGACCGTGGCGAGAAGTCGACAACGGCGTCGCCATATATGGCAGCAGCCAACGCCCTGCCACCCAGGGAGCTGCAGAAAGCCAAAGGCGCTGGCAGCTCCTCTGTTTTGCCTTCACCAACTGGCTTTTCTTTGCCATGTCCCCCTGCATGTCACTAACCCCTCCCCAAAACAAGATTTAGTAACGAGTGCTGCTTTGCATTAAACAGTTTCTTCCCTCCGCATGTGCCCGGCAGGCTACTCAAAAAACAAAAAAAAAACAGTTAAGCCTGCCAAACAGTTGTCGCTGGTGGATTTGAGGGGGGAAATAGGCTTTAATAATGATTGGTTGTAATCTTCTCTGAATAACACTTTGACTCGTGTGCGTGAGCGTCTGCATGCGAGTACGAGGGTCCCCTGAGTGCAAATAACGATCTGGTCGTCATTTTTACAAGTGTATTTGTCAAGACTACAGTTACTATGTACCTTATAATGAAGTCAGTTCTCAAATAAATTACTTCAGTATATATAAATGAGGTTTGTTGCATGAACTGAAGGAATATTAATCATCTTGCACTAAAGTTATTTAGGATGTGTAACTACTGAAGACTCTGTCTGCCCCTTTGTTACAGAAAAATAAAGTTATTACAAGAAAGAATGGACATCCATGCTCAACTGATATCAAATAATAGATCTAGCTATGATGACACTCCCTGGTAATGTGTTCATGCACATATAATCACTGGCATTGCTTTTAATATTTCATCTATCATCTTGACGTCACAAAACCTGAAAAAACACTCAAACAACATCTTTGTTTGGGCATAACTTAATAGAGGCCAAATTATCTCACTGTCCTTTTATCAGCTTGGTTAAATCGGAGTCAAATAATCCACAGTGCACATCCACTTTCATAAAACAGTGGCTTGTTTGGGAGCCAAAAATCTTTTCAGCCGAGAAAACAAAACAAAGAGCTCATTCAGTGTTAATTCAGAGAGAAAGAAATTAAGCTCATGTCTGAAGCTGGAGGGTGAAGGGGGGGGGGTTATTCTAATTTTGTGAGACAAACTCTGAAATGCTCTTAGCATGGGAGTGAGAGGACGTGGAGCTCAGAGGCCACAAGAAGTCGTGAGGCAGCATAGTGAAGCTGTTAAAACTTATGACTAATGTCATATACGCTCATTTACTCGACAGCACTGTCTCTCTTGGAGCACCTACCAACTCTGTGAGCTGTCTGATGCGGCTCCGCAGTCAGCCGGCCTTTCCTCTCCCTGAGAAGGTAGTGGAAATGGAGCAACATGGTCAGACCGGCCATGTCCAGTGTCACAGATAACCATCCAAAGTGAAGCTACACGACGAGGAGATTCCTAAAGGATCCCTGACACTGTAGAGAAGACGCGCACGGTTGCTGACTGAGTTTGGTTGATGGTGCGTGAGCATTGACCGCCTCCTCTCTCCTCTGTGAGCTGAGAAGAGAGGTCTGTCCTGCTGTTCTGTGTGTGTGTGTGTGTGTGTGTGTGAGTGAGCCAGGTCACATATCTCACTGATCCTGCTGGAATAAATAACCGAGAAGGATTGTCACCTCTCAGAGACAGACGGGGGGAGGGGGGGGGGGGGGGGCAAGTGACTCAGCTGTAACAGGGATTGAGACGAGAGACGCTGTAGCAGGTCAGGGGGGGGGTGGCAAGTGACTCAGCTGTAACAGGGATTGAGACGAGAGACGCTGTAGCAGGTCAGGGCTTTGCAGCTGTAAATGTCTAGCTGTGTATTTATCATAACACCTGTGTTATAATAACCTCCAGATGTACGAGGAAAAGATTGGGCCTGAGGCAAACTACACAGTCGTTTGAAGTGAAAAGAAGTAAAACATCCCCTGCAGCAAACAGTTCTAACATGATCCCCTCTTTAAATGCCCTGCCAGCTTCAATTTCATGAACTCAAACAGTATTTGTGGGATATAAAACGTTAAAATGTCAGTGCTTCCTGATCTTTTCAAACACCACATCATCGACCTAATAATTCCAGAACTCTGCCTGTCTTTAGCTGTTAGATCTTACAACAACATAACATTTGGCGAGTGTATTCCTGCTGGTCCTAGGAAGTGAACGGGACAGGTTCAATATGAATAAACATTTTTCTGAATGTTTACACTATGTGGCTATTCGAAACTATTAAGAGAACATACATTAAATACATAAAAGGTCTAGCTTCGTACATATTCAGTTATTATATAAGTCAGGACAGTTCTGTGAAAATTACCCAAAATGTCCTAATTCAAACTCCTTAATATGTTACCATGAAACTTGGTTCAATGATCGGGTATGGGACAGAAACAAGACACTTCAGGGGACTGATGTCTCTAAACATTGCAGTAATAAAGAGAGAATACACCAGTGGGACAGAGATTCTGTTTGGATCCAAAACACTGAAGCTCACTGTGGTTCTCTGAGAAGCCTCCCTGTGACACCCATGCACTCACTGTTGCCTGTAGCACTGTCACTGAAGCAGAGATAGCGAAGGAGAACAGGAGGAGAAAGACAGCGAGGGAACAAGTGGGTGTGAGAGGGGTCGACACCACGGAGAAGAATAAAAGCCCCTTTCAGCATCAAGCATCCACGCGCATCTGTCTGCTCGTAAGGCCACAACAGTGTGTACAGTGCAGACTCGCATCAACACATCAATGAAGAGGAGAGGAGGACGCTTTGTACGGCTCAGGGAACGCCATTCAACCAGCTTCCTCTGGCCAAACCGTGCCCCCGATTGTCCCGCCCGCACAACAAAACCAAGCCAATAAACCACAGCGGGGCCAAATGACACCTGACAGGCGGGGTGCAGAGGAGGGGCAGGAGAGGGGTGTGTGTGTGTGCGTTCGTGTGCAGAGGAGGAGCACTGTGTTAACAACGGCCTGAGGAGAAAAGAGGACAGAGAAGGAAAGAGGAAGGAGGGACAGAGAGAAAGAGAGAAAATGTGCTTGACACAACACAATGGCGGAGCTGTGCTGCGGGCCGTTCAGGCGGTCGTTCGCCCCAAAGCAGAAGGGACCAGATGTCAGCGAGTGGGAGAGGGAGGGAGACCAAAGATGTGTTTCAACCAACAGTCGTTTTAAGCACTTCTGAATCAGCACATTCAAAATGAAGAGATAAACAAAACCAGTGTTCAGTCTGGAAGCATTTTTATGAGGTCACGTGAACTTTAACCTCTGATATCTTTGAGTGCATGTGACACCAAACGTTGAAGACATTCCCTTAAGACAAACCAGAGGAATCATGTTTAAGGGGACAAAAACATGTCCTTGACCTTAGACTAACAAAACCGACTCGAATTGAAACGGATTTAAAAAAAAAAACAGCTATTCATCTTGGCTCTGCAGGTTTAGCTGCACGTCTCCATCATCTCACCCCCCCCCCCCCCCCCCCCCCCCCCTCCCCCCCTCGAAAACCCCCCCCCCCACTAAGTGTGTGACCATGTGAGAAGAATAAGAAACATCAACCATTTCACAGCAAAACTGTGGTCAGACAAACCATGACCTCAGCTGACAGCAGCTTTAACAGAGCAACAGCTGAGCTCTGATAATAGGATTATTTACTCCCACGAACAAAACTCAACATTTTAACACGTTGATTGACTCGCAACACAGTCGTTAACACAAGTGCTGTGTTGTGTGCTCTTTAGACATGCTCTGTGGTTTCACGGAAATGAAGCCTCTGTGAAACACTGGGGCCCAACAAATAAATACAAGGGACGCTGAGACAACACAGCAGTGATTAAGCCTGGATTGGCTGTGTGGGATTGAAAAACCAAAGCATAAAAACCTGAAATGAAGAGCAAGACACCCGTACTCCTTATTTTATAAACAGTATCTGTGATGAATGTCTCTATCAGGGTGTTGAATGATAAGCAGGGGAAATAAAACCCTGTGGTTTCCCATCCAAACACATCCAGCAAAACAGTCTGAATGCTCAGAACTGAGTCCAACTATTTTCGTGTGACTGTGTGCATGAGTGATTTTGTGTGTGTGTGTGTGTGTGTGTGCGCGCATGCAGACACTTGCAGCCATCTAAAAACAAGAAAGTTCAGTTTACGAGATCACTTGTCGCAGCCTCTTCCAAGAGGAAGACACAAAAATTGACACATGCAAAGGTTTTTAGATTTTCACTAGAATTGTCCTCTACAAAGACTGAGGTCGTGCTGAGTGCATGCACCCAGCGGACAGAGAAAACTACAGGCCGCGGCTCCGCGTCTTTAGCCCAGGAGGCAGCTCGTTGGGCCTGTGGGCCATGCCTTGTTATCACAGCTCGGGAAACAGCGGGCGTAAGCAAACATGGAGCCGTGGAAATGTCGGATGGAATATCTGACTTCACATGCATGGTTGCCCACATGCATGTGTGCACAAACACCCAGGGGGGGTCACTGAGAGGGGCCAGAAGGGTCATATGTTTGCCCCCAGCTTTAGACATTGACAGCAAAAGCTTATACTTGCTCTAGAGAAATGCTCTCATGTCAAACACTCTAAATTATACTTTGCAGGGACCACAATAATAAATAGAGAAGTAAGTGGGAGTGTGTTTGCCGCTTGCCAGTTGATTTACAAAAGTGTTTCTACAGAGGGAAATATTTCACACCAATTTAGCCGAGGGAGCAGCCAGATCTAATCCCATCTAGTTATTTTCATATTTTGTCGGGCTCCTGAGTGTCTCTACCGTCATGTAAGAGAAAAGGGGGCAGGGTTAGTGTGGGCTGAGAGAGATGAGAAGAATAGAGACATGCATGGAGAAAAAGAGAGAAGCGAACACCACTACTGACTGGTTTGTGTCTGGTCCCAATTTTGGATGCTCTCCTCAAGCCATTTAATTGAAGGCCTTTTTATGACGTGGAGGCCTCAGTCAGCTCTGGGCAAACAACACACGACCACATCTGAATCGGAGCTCCACCCTGAGTGCATATAGATATATACATACACACATACATGCGTGCGTGCTTTCTGCTATTTATCTGCAGGACTTTTCCAGAGAATGAAATAGGACGGAAGTGTTTAATGTTATATCACAAACAGCACAGAATGACAGGACGTCATTCTGAGGAGAAAGAGAGAGCGGAGGGTGGAGACTGGCTCATTCCCTCCCTGTAGTCTTTGCCTTGCACAGTAGGGGTCACTGCAAACTCTGATCAGCGAGGCGGCGGTACATGAGCAGATAAAACCGTAATCTGTGGGAAAACATAGCATCTACGATGTCATCAGGAGCTTTCTGCAGGATCATCCTGCAGTGTGATAGATTCAGTCCACCAAACACTCCGCCTAGCACACTGTGACTTTAACCTGTTTAAAATCAATCCTGCTGGGGGAAAATATTACCAGGTCAGACATGTTAAATACAGGTATCTGAGTTATTTATCTGCTCAGTGTTGCTGCGCTGAGAATGCAACATTACGCATTTTCCCTAAAGATGAAGAAAGTGACTGGAATAAGACTAAGAAAGCATCACAACATCCCTGACCCTGATACTCCCATCATCCAGCTGCAGATGAATCCATATTGGCAGGCTGCTTAAATATTAAATGCTTATGGGTCACTACACTTTTTTTCCACGGCCAAGAGCATCATCTCTCAATGTCTATGCACACGAGATGAGGTTTCAGGATATCATTGGGAAGGCAGAGAGGACAAGAAGAGATTATTTTCTCTTTATATCATTCTTGAGATCTTGTTGTAGAATAACTAACAGTTATGATAAAAAAAAACAACAATGCTGGGATTTCTGCAGCGGGGCTGCATGGAACGCATCTGCATCTCATTTGATATTTTATGCGAGTATTATGACCTGCTTACCGTGATGGATGGAGCTACTCAAGCCTTACTAAAAAATCAGTGGTTTAAACACACAACATGTACCTTCAGCCACAAGGGGTCTTCAATTTAAATGCCTATAGTTGATGAAGCGAGGGATCACGGGAGTTTTTGGCCTCACCACCGTTGCTGAAAAACCTACATAATGCAACACAAATTATGCTCACGCATGAGGGGATAAATTGAAATTGTTTTCACATTACGCAATAATTTCACAATGAATGATTTTGCAGGATAATCTAAGTACACGGGTCAACAATATGTATAGCACCATCGAAAGCATAGGAGATTTGGGTCCAAACTGTCTCCTGAGTTTTCCTTTCACACATGCACAAAACAAAACTCATGCACAACAGCAACTAATTCTCTGCACGATTCATGTGAGGCGGTGGTGCAGCGGGGGGGGGGGCTGGATCATGTGACTCTGTTGACAGCACATCCACTACACAGTCTGCTTGTATCCCTACAAGCCCCTGCTGAAGTTTTGGTTGCATCCTTCTTTTAGGTATTGTACCACGTTTTCACATGAAGATATTTATATTCTTTTTTTTGTTTGTTTTAGTTAGTATGTTAGATTCTGCATGCTTTCTGCTGACTTTCCTCTAGGGGGCTGGGAAAAGAAAGTCTGCAGAAACTTTTGCGCTGTCATTCGTGTTCACACGTTCACCTTCATGTCTAATAGCTAGGAAACATATCACTCTACAGTCTACTGACTGTTTTCACATTCACCACCATAATCCTGCAAATGCCACTCTTGGCCTGAGTGGCTGTGGTTCAACGAAACACAGTTTGAAACATCCAACCATCCATTGACTACACTACATATTGTGTAAGGGTCACAGGAGAACCTGTGCCAGTCCCAGTGGACATTGGGCAAGAGGTGTGTAACCACCAGGACATGCTGCCAGTTATCACACTCACATTCGTACCTTTGCTGTCTTTACTCCAGTCCAATAATATCCCCGAAACTGAAACAGATTTGTCTAATTTATTGAGAACTACTGCAGTCGTGATGCCAACATAAACTAATGACGATGACCAAATCCTCCTCAGCCCCTCCGAGCTCTTACCCACCCCCACCGGCCCTGATGTAAACACAAACCTTGCATGGGGAGAAGCACATGACTGGCATGCATTCATTAGTTAGCTGGCAGACCAAAAATAGAGCTGTTATGATGCTGTCAGAAAGTGAGTCTAAGTATAGAGCAGAGAGCTTGAGACAAAACAAATGCTACTGGACAGCTTTCAATAACGTGACGTAAGCATGTTGCATGGACTGGAACAATCTCAAACACGACGATTATCAAATCAAAGACATAGTGATTTAATTATGATCACAACCTGATCGCAACAATTTTTGCAAATTCAGATGTCATTCCCCTGAAAAGTGGCCCGACATCGTTGCTGAGGCAATTTGTTCTCGAGCTCACATTAAATTATTCAGCAACTGTCACTGTAAGATCATACTCACAAGGTCCAGCAGACAGGATCTGGATGGACATGTCTTCAGCTCGTCTCTGCTCCCTCTGCACTCATACCCAGGGAACTGACCAATGAAGCAAGAAGCACAACAGCACGAGAGGAATTCCATCCATGCACGATCTTCCAACGGATAAAATACTTGTTTTAAGAAGCACATAAGTTCCTCTCCATCATCCCGACTGCTTCAAGTGAACACCTTCAGCTGTCACCTTTGGTAAATGGGATTCATTCCCACACTAGATTTGCATCCACTGCTACAGATTAATTATGGATCAAGTATCCTTAATAAAAGAGGAAAGAACCAGCATCGTTAGGCTCCATACATAAATATCTTATTTCTACCTGGGATGTCACAGCAACAGTCAAACTGCCACGCTGCTGCTTAGAATGAAACATCTATCTCCAACACTCCAGCATAAAAAAATAATGTGACGATGCTGCCACTGCCACACAATCCTACATCATATTCCTCTTCTCAATGAATCAATGAATGAAAAACAAATTTGAGCTCCTGCAGCAGCACGACCGTCAGACCCTGCAGATGTGTCCGTATGTGAGGATGGAGAGGGCATTGTGGTAATATTCCCCCTGTCCCTGGAGCAGCCAAGTATCCTTTATATCCCCTCGAATCAAGGAGCGACCAGTGCACACACACACACATGCACATCTTCCCCCGACCGCCCCACCCATTCTGGCCTGGCCCCTCCCCATGTTGGCTGTCTCCCGTAAGCCATTGGCTGACACGCAGGGGGGAGGTTGACGCCGATTGGACGGGTGGTGGAGCGGAACTCAGCTTTCCCCCATGCATCAGTGCTCTCCAGGAAAAGACCAGGGTTGGAGAGAGGGAGAGAGAAAGAGAGAGAGGACAAAGATGATGATGTGAGAAATAGGAACTAAATCAGGGCTGGGGGGGAGGGGGGAAGAAGAGAGGTGTAGCGAGAGAGGGAGAGAGAGAGAGAGATAATGAAGGGAGGATGAACTGGAAAAGAGAGAGCTGGATGAAAATGATCAACATCTCCCTGCTCATCTGTATTCCATCCAAAGACTCTGCATGTACAACATCCCACAGAGAGCTATAACCACTCATATTCAGTTTCACCATCACCATCACCACATCTTGCAGGATGGAATCATTCCGATGTGAATCTGATGTTGACGTTGCAGCAGAACACGCTGTCTTGACTTCGGGGGAAATGCAGGCCACAACAGATGGAGCCTATCAGCGTACAGCAGGGTGGTGTGTTTATGTATCTAACATATGTGTGTGCGTGTGCAGAGAAGTGCAGGGCTGGGGATGAGGAAAATCATTATCGGTGGACCCAATCAGTGAGTCGGTGCTCACACATCACTGGAGGTGTGTAATGTGTGTGTTGCTCTTGTCTTCCTGCAGGGCCTTGATGTGGGTAACGCAGCCTGTACATGTGTTGCGTAAGACTCTAGTCGAGCAGCACAACATGCACTCATCGAAAGGGAGTGTAGTGAGTTTTAAAGGTACGACAGTTTTATGACTAATATTTGTGGCATTCAATAAAATAGGAGACTATGTAAGATGATTGACTGTGGCAGTTATAAATGGCTTGCTGTCGCCTCTGATGTCCCATGCATTATTCATTCTTATGAACTTAAATGTATAAATTTTATTTTATTTCAAGCATTTCAATCAAGAGGGGACAAAGAACACATTGTCATTATTTGTTAAGTTTTTTTTATATATATATCTATATCTATATATATATAGATATATATAGATATATATATATATATATAATTGTGTTTTGCCTTCAGCAATAACAGACAGCATTGTTAACATCTCCATTGGCATAACCTGAAACTTTGTACATGCATTTATTGAGCATATTAAAGCTGTTTATTAATCTCATTACAAGATGTGCATGTTTTTAATACTTTAATAAAAAATGTCAATAGAATTTTTCATCCCTTTTAAGAACTTACTGTCTTGATATTTGCAGCCACAGGAAATATTGCTAAGCCAAACAGATATGATTATACTGATATCCTGTGACAGGAGGATGCAAGCTGTGCTCATCCTAAAACCAACACAGCCCCAGCTCTACAGCAGGATCCAATTAAGGCCTCCTGCACACAGACACACACACACACAGGAACACACAAGGTCAGGATGCACATGCAAGATACACAAAGGTGCACACAGACACACTCAGAGCCCAGCTGTCATGGCTGTGAGACATCACAGGAAGTCGTACCAGTGTTCCTCTCATTAATCCCATCTCCATTGTGTTTTTGTGTGTGTGTGTGTGTGTGTGTCTTAAGTCATCAAAATATATGTATTTCATGAATAGCAATACAACATGAGTCCTATATAGATATAACACAACATAAGTGACCTACCTCTTATTTGTAAATTGTTTACTGTTTATCAAGTGTTGGCCTCAATTGGCATGATCTTTTTAATCCTGATCATAATCATTTTTCACCGTATCATCCAGCCCTAATCAAAATCTTATCATTGGATGAGCACCAGTTGTGCCAGTTACCCCAGGGATATTTTCCCAGTACATAATCTGACACCCACCTCAGACATTCTATGCAAACTTTCAGTTTTCTTGCAGTCGAAGCCTCACTGACACAGTCAGGTGTAATCTGATTTCACACCCCTCTATTAACAGCGGCTGGCGAGTACATAATACCTGCCTCAATGCAAATCATGGTCGCTACTTGTCTGATTACACGCATGCTTGAGAATCAGTGGCAGCACCTTGTCTAATCTTGTGGCATCAGACGAGCCACGATTTAATGACGCTGGGCCAATCTAGTTAAGCTGTGATGTTGAACAGACAGCTCATGAGCCGCCGAGGTAACCGTTGCCAACACTATTTCTACTCATTGCTCTCGTCCATCCTTTGCCTGTTTCTCAGTGCTTATATGAGCTTTAAAGTTTATAAGTTACTGTGAAAACAGTAAGAGGATAGTGAGTAAACAAAATTTACACAGTCAACCAAAACATTCACAAACACAAACATAGCATCCACACACACACACACAGAGTTGAGTTGAGTCTTTGACACCCTGGCCTCTGCAGGGAAGAGTAAAAAACAAAAATCCAATGAACTCCAGAGAAAACCACTTCCTCCCCTTTCTAGTGTGTGTGTGTGTGTGTGTGTGTGTGTGTGTGTGTGAGAGTGAGCATGCCTGCATGCCTGTCTGTCTACCCGCAGTGCACATGGTGAGCATTCAAAGCCCAATTCAATAGGAACCTCACAGTGAGCTCAGTACGGGCAGAGATGAGAGACCGAGTTCACAGCTGAATTACACTGAGCAGAAACATATGGAGCGAAGGAAAAGACGGGACGGCAAAGCAAGAGAAGGGGGAAAAAAAGGAGTGAATGAAATACCATAATTGTCTATGCCTTTTTTAACTTCCTATTCCTTTCATCTGGCTCATGTTTCTCCCCATCCACATTCAAATATTCATCTGTTGTTTTCAGCTCGGAGGCCCAGAATGAAAACACTTGTCTAATTCACCATTCCCTGCACACTTAATATCATTAGTGCAGCAGAGATCAGAATCAAATTGACTGAACTGCGCATTTAGCTAATGTAGCAGATTATTTTGGGCCGAAAGCCTGAGTATATCTGGGGACCGGTCCAAATATTTACGTAAGCACGTTTAGTATGTAAATCCATGGGCAGGCCAACTGGTGATTTAGGGTTGTCTACTAAAAATACATCCAGATTCTAAGTCACAAAAAAGGCTTGGATCTTTAGTTTGATGGCATGAGCAAAGCTACTCCAGTTTTTGTTATGATAATGTAAACTGGGGAAACTTCAGATGTGGGTATATTGTGATAAATACACTTAAAAAGCCCTCAAACACCAACCAACATCTGGAGTTTATCTGCAATGGGAGCGGATACAAGCAACATTCACCAGCTAACGTTACAATCAGCCCAGATGGAATCATGACGTCCAGGAGAATGTGCTAATTTTTCTTCTTTCTTTCAGCAGTCCAAACAAACCCTGCACAATGCCATGACATGCGCCATGCTCCATATCATGCAGTACAACTACAGAAAAACACTGGGAAGACCGCAAAGGTCAGCAAGCTTACAATTTCTGGGATGTTGGTGATGTTGACCATGACTCATACGAATAAAAACAAAAGGCAACCTCCTCGGCAATGGGAAAGTATGTTTACCCACGTTTAAATAGACTGCACGCACCCGTTAATTTGGGGGTCAACTATGTGTGTGCGTGCGTGAGCGATTAAAAGGAATTTTCCTGCATTCAGATGCAGAATCTGTCTCTGCCCCTGTGTGGCACTATGTGACATGAGCAGAACAGATGAGTGCTGACACAGAGGTTAAGCAAGAGCCTTGAGATGCAGAGACGTCCCTGAGCAATGATGTATGACCTATGAGGTACCAATACTACAAGTGCATGAATTCCATTAACCGACATTTGTTTGGACCCACTGATGGTCACCCAGTCCTGCTACATATTCAACATATTCTAAGCCCTATCTTTCCATCAGTGAATGCAAAGATCTGGGCATCAAGTGTAGCAGTGCTTTGATTTATAGTCTCATATTTGACCTCCATAGGCACCAGGAGATCACATACCTCCACCAAGACATCATCATATCTCACCATGTTAAAGAAAGTAAAATAAGATATCCTGTTTCTCTGTATAATCCAGGAGACCAAAATGAATGGGTTGTACCAGTTCCCTCTACAAAATGTAATGGAAACCAGTTCAATTGTTTTTTAGTATTCCTGCAGAGAAAGGGCCAAACACAATGTCAACGAAAACAAAACCTTTGTTGAGGTAATGTTTCAATAAGTCAATGATTAATCTCATTTGGTGACTTCAGTGAGGGCTAACCCTCTGGTGATCTGCAGCCTGCTCCCTGGATACCATGTCATACATTATTGCTTATAACTTGTAACCCACATAGAAAATAATGTCTTGCTGAACAAAACAATGTGTGAATCTCCCAAAAGAACAATCGCTCTCTGAACACATTGACAAACAAGCTGAGCATAGATTAAAAACAGGAAACATCCTGATGAGGTGACGTCAAGTCCTTTGAAAGGAAGCAATAAAGAATCTAAATCCAGCCCATCTCAAAGAGGAGAGAGATTATGACAGTATGTAGTATATTGAATACTAATACACACATACACGTGTCCTTCATTCAGACATGAGGACAATGAGGACATATGGTCAGGCAGAACAGAAAATGTGCCAAATCAGCTCATAAACAACTGAGAGGTGCATTAGTCTTTACTTTGCACACCTGCAATTTTGTGTAACAGTGCAACATTAAAGCCTCGGGCAATCTGCTAAATCGACACTTAATTCAACAGCAAGTTAATTTTGTTTCAGAGTAATTGAAAATGAACAATGAACCATCAGCCACAAATGGCCACTACAACCTGATTACCCCTGAAGCTCGTGAGTTTCTGGATTATCACTAAGAGAATATGGACAGGCGCCACAGCTGCAGCTCTATTTGACTGCGATTCAGCCTCAGGGATAAGGTTCACTGGCTTTTTTGGGCAAAAGGCCGATGCACAAGATTTGGCTGGCACATGCAAAAATCATTTCCCATTAACGCCCACTCGGATTCTGGCTCATGTTAATAATAGGCATGGCAGTAAATTGAAAACATCATCCCTGGATGACCCAATTGGAAAACATCAGGTCAAAACTGTGTCAAATACATGAGGGCTAGCAGAGCTAAATGGAATGCTGCCGGCTAATGCCACACGAACGCTCACATGAGAACTTTTGTTTTTTAAATGTTATGCGTCCATTCACGCACACCTCCTGCCAGCTTATCAGGCACAGATTACACCAATCCTTTCAATGTACATCAATCTTTTTCACAGAAAAGCTCCAGGCACTGTCAATGCATTTGGGGTCCAAAACAGATTAACCCAATATTCTATGGCCAGAGAACCAGGCCCATGTCATTTGGCTTTAATCTATGTGAATGACCTAATATGGGTCGATTCACAGTCCTGCTTGTGCCCAAAAACAAGTCACCCTGGAGAGTGACTCAGTGTATTTTGAGGCTGCATGTCCTTGGGGTATTAAGGAACCCACAAGGTCACAGTCGCGCATCTGCCACAGGCGAGTTGGAGTCCACTGGGATTCAAAGCAGAGTGAGCTTTGATGAAACATAACATTTTACTTCAAGTGGGCATGGTACATGGTGTTCTCGATGTCTCAGCTCCGTCTTCTCACACATACAAACCCAGTATCTTATGTATGGGAGTGTTTCGTGTCTGCTCCACAAGTTGTCTTTCTTTCTTCCCAAACACAAAGACCCAGTTCACGGAGCCCTGAAGCTTCCGAAATCACAAGCATCATTAGTTTCCCGTTTTCTGTTTGATGTTGCACATATTAGATCAAGTGCATTGACTGACAGGACTGGTCAGACAGCCAGATCAGATACCGGGCAAAACAGATCATGTGTCCTCTTACCTGAGGTTGGACCTGGGCCATCCAGCTTGGATTCACATTTTGGAAGAGAGCAATCTAAAAAGAGGCAGAGAGATACAACCTTAGAAAAATCAAACAAATAGTGGTACCTCAACCCAGAAATCAGAGCTTTGTGACTGCAAGGGACACATGAGAGAGCAGCTCTTTGATCAGGGTCTGGATGGTCCCTCACTGAGCTTCAGCACCATTAGCCATGCTGCACGCAGTCGCATGTGTTGATAGTGTGGAGCAAGTCGAGAATGATTTTTTTTTTTTTTTTACACATTCAACAGAATCTCAATGTTTGTGAATGTGTAGATCTCAACTATACAACACTGTCTCACATGGGCCATTTCTTTAAGCTTTCTCCTTGCCCATATGCTCTTACACTCACAAACACATTCCCTCCCTCCCACACACACACACACACAAACAGGCTCATGCATGACTCTCAGTGCACCGGCTGATAAAGTCAATAAATCATTTAGATGCAGACTACAGCAGATGGATGTATCTTTTAATGCCTGGGGAATTATCTTCAAGGGGAGAAGAAATGTTGAGTATTCAGGCAGACTTGTTAAAAAGCAGAGCTGTGTGTCTGCTGCGTGCTGTTTGAAGCTTAGAACACTGGAGTTCAGACAACGCTGGGCTGAAGAGCAGCGCTGGAGTCAGTGACGTCACTGGGATTGATTCACTATGGGCATAAGGTCAAATCACTGCGGTTCTTTTTTCCTCCCCTTAAGTAAAAAAAAAAAAAAAACAGATGTGGGATGTGTTCCATGACGACTCTACTTTTTTATTTTAGACTGGCATGCTTCATCTATTTGACAAAGTGTCTTTCTGGGTCACTCGTCAGTGGGACACTATAAAGTGGCACGAGATAAGAGAGAGGAGAGACAGGGGGTATAGGGACGGGGGGGCAGCTTAGCTCTCCTTCGCTCTGACTTCTCCTGGCCGCCTCTCTGAAAGCAACAGCCTGGCATATGCTCCTGCCTGGCCAGGATTACAGTAAGCACCTGTTCAAACGCCCAACGCTTGAGTTGATAAGGTGTTTGTTCCAGCAAGAGTGACTGGCCTCTTAGTGAATTTCAGACCCTTCATATGTGGAGCCATTCATGTTTGTTTCCAGTAGTGAATTCCTATCATTCTCAGTGTTACATCATCTGATCAGAATGGTGGAGTTCACAGGCAATGGGGGTCGGGGGGGGGGGGGGGGGGGGGAAGGGGGGGGGGGGGGGGGGGGGGGGGGGGGGGGGGTCATTATCAGCATATGCTACCAGGCAGGTAATATCTGGCAACATGGTCATAGGACAGGACAGGAGGAAGCCAGGGGAGGAGAAAGGGAGAAGTAATCTTCTTCTTCTTCTTCTAATTCTTCTTCCCCTTCTGTTGGATTGATTGGCGGCTGGCATCCAGTTTACAGGTACATTGCCACCACGTATTTAACTTTACTTTATCATTCGGCTCTCTCATTCAAACAGCTTTTTAGAAGTAATCTCCTATCAAATAAGGTGAACAAATAACTCACAGAGCTTATTCAACTTATTCAGTTGCTTGTTCCAGTCAATATTCAGCTAATGCTGCTAAATGGAAAACACCATCATGCTAATATAGGGAGGATGAGTCAGAAACGGGTAAAAAAAAAAAAGAGAGTGCATATCTCCAAGGCTAATGCCCTATCCCACCATGTGAAAAAAAGAATTCAGATCGGCACCGGAGTTTAATGGGTTTTTCCCTCGGGGTATGTCACTATCCTGCCCAAAAATTTAATGGAAATCGGTTCAGTAGCTTTTGCATAATACTGTTGACTGACAAAACAAATAAGGGCCAAAAGTCCCCCGAAGAAACTACATTTAAATTCATTAGCTCTGGATTTGAACTAAATTGCAACAAACATCAAAAAAAACATCAGCACCCTTGAACAAAATTCTTGAAACAAATAGCTGAATTTAATTTTAACCACAATGCATTCATCCTTGGCGTGTTTCTTCAAAAATGATGTGAAACTTGTGCGCTTAATTGTTTCATCTCAAGCTTCATACAGCAGTGAAGTGTGAAAATACCCTTGATTTTTAGTCAGTATTTTACCCGCAATAAGCATTCATTAAAACAATAAACAACAGTTGCCACAGTTACTACACTGCAACAAAAATCAGCTGATTTTCTTCTGAACTGGGACCAATTTGAAAGTAGGTACATGTGCCAATACAGTAGGATGGGGATGTTGAGCTTGATCCTCAACCTATTTTATCCGCAGCCAGAGAGGCCAAGCGGCAGTTTAGCCTTCCTAAGCCAGAGGAGCACTGGGCTGGCACCGTTCACGCGACGGCGATCAGAGCCTGCTGCCGTCTTCAAAGCAAGACGGAATGTTAGCGAGCGTGTGTTTGTGGGAGAAAGAGACTGCACAGTCCCTTTTGGACAGACTGCGTGCAGCTGTTGACAGAAGACAAGCACTGTTGGCGGCACGCACAAGATCACACATGTATGCAAACACACACACACACACACACACTGCAGGCTGTGCTTTGATTCTACCCATGCTGAGTTCATGTTCTGCTTTATTCAAACGTTCTGCTTTCCTACTTGCTGAAATAAGAACTTAGCGTAGCTGATAAAAGAAGGAAAACAAATGCAGAAAGCACACAGGAGTGCACAAGTCTGGCTTCTCAAGATGCATGTGTATGCATCTGATTTTTTTTGCACGTTTCCCTCGAAAAATACTTTAAAAAAAACTCCATACGAGAACAGAAACTGGCTTGATAATCAATTTTATGGATGAAAAAAACATGGCACACATCCTGACACTTGACACACTGCACCAACATCTCGAGGGGGAAGCTCTTAAAAACCAGTCAGTCTCAGAAGTCAAGAGGGGGGCATGGCCTCACGAGTCTGTGGCTGCTCTTTCAAAGCGCTACTCGTGAAAAAAAAAGGGAAAAAAAAGGCCCAACACATTGTGGGAGGCTTGTGACTTCAAATCTCAGATCCAGATGCTTCCTTGGTTAAAGATGTCGATCTGGGGGAAGTCGGGGAGGACTGAAGCATCTGCTGAGGGAGTAGCAAGAGAACAGTGAGAGGGAAGAAATGGGAATGTCGATGAATCATTCATATATATTTATTTGGTGGCGTCTATATGTTAAAAACCTATGATCATAATTTAAGTGATTGATGGCAATTGCTGCCACCTGCCTTAATTACTGGAAGAATATGATGATGATACTGACACTGGTCCGATGAAAGGACTGAAATCAGTATCAGGAAGAGGAATATTACAGTGGAACGTCTCTGGGAAGAAGAGAAGGGAGGTATGCATTGTGGAGGCTTACTGGGAGACCTGCATGAATATATGACAACCCTGAGCGGAGGCAAGGTATGAGGTAATGATGGTAGGCCGCGTAGGAGCGGAGTGGAGGAGGTGATGAAAGGAATGATAAAACGAGGGGGAGTCTGCAGTTGACTGATAGAAGTTTCCCTCTTATCAGATGAGGGATTTGTCGGAGACACATGGACCAGCCCACAGCCTATTTTTATGACCCACAATCCTCCTGTGTCTTCATCTCTTGCTCGTTCACCCCTCATCTCTCCATCCCCCTATTCCTTGCTTCCATGGCCTCGGGCAACGTGGGTGGGATGCACTGATTTATACCTCTGTGCATGTGTGCGTTCCGTGTGTGTGTGTGTGTGTGTGTGAGAGAGAGGTAACATCCGACAAACACATTACCAACCTATTTGAACATCCTGATAATCAACCAAGCTACCAACCAATATCTTTCATGTACATGGAGGCTGATTCCACTGATTATGACCCTGATGACTGGATAGAAACATATTTAACGAAACAATGCTGTTTCAGGTTTTAGAGCCAAAACTCCAGCGGTTTTATTTTCATCACTTGCAAACATTAACCAATAAAAATCATCTTGAAGATTACATTTCTATATTCTGTCCAGAAAATGAGAATCAGCTTCATTCGACCTCACCCAAACTGGGGTGATGTATTCATTCCCATTGTTTTAAAGAAAGAATCTCCAGGTCTCTGTCCGTGTGTCTTTAACGTGACCCATGGCATAGATGTACACAACAGTTTACTGCAATCAATAATTTGGCGAGATGGAAGGGGGATGGTTACATGTGTACAAACATAAAGTGTATAACAACTCCCTGGAAAGGTCAAGAGGCTCTGATGAGATCGATGAATACGGACTGGCTGTAAAACAGGCAATTACCTCGCCATGCTACCTTCTTGATTGTTTTTGCCATAAAAGCCTCCAATAAACAGGAAGAGAGGAAGCATCCCAACATCTGGTCCTTGCTGGCAGCATATTATCGCATATTATTATCTGTTCCTATAGAGTCACGAAAAGGAGGAGACAAGTGACTTACTCCCGTCTGTTTTTATGCATCCACTTGTGAGATTCTGAACTTATTGATCATATATTCAACAACCCTCCATCTGTTTTTAAAAGCACTTAACAGATATTTTTTGACATGGATTATGATTGCTTTACGGAAACTTTCAGAAAAAGATGTGAACTCATGGTCACGTGTAAAAACAAAATATATTCTTTATTTTCTTACTTTTTACTTTGTGTTTCTGTTATTAATAATTAAACAACAAAATTAAGAAATACAACATAAATGCTAAATTACAGTTACATAGTAGAAAATATCAAGCTGTTGATCACCAAGTAAAATGAATAAGGCCCAAGAGTGAAACCCAAGAAATGAATGTACCAATTTTTTACAAAAATAATAATGTTTTATGATGGGGCCTTTGGTCACAGCAAATAAGTTTCACAGAATGTAGAAACCCTTTTTGGTTATTTCGGTGCTGCCAAATTCTCCATGAAAGCACAATTATTTTGAAGGCAAACCACTCCCTGGCTCTCAGTTGCCACAGTATTACAATGACATCTGGACCTGTTAAATATTGAGCATTATAATATGAAGCTGTTTATCGCCTGAAATACTCCTTAATGTCAAATTCACAGAGCGGACTATCTTTATTTTGAACTTTATCTGCCTTTCAATGAACATAAAATGAAGTACCTATTTCTATTACAATAACTACATGTTTTTAAAACTGCGCCTCTTTTCCTCTTTGGGTTGAATAAATGAGATGGACGTGCTCTGGCGCTTTAGCAGTGAAGGCAATGCCAATCTGAGCTTATAGTCTCTAACTCTGACCAACTGCCAATTAGGCTGCCCCTGGATGCAACCAGAAGGTTTCAGCCTCACGGAAAGCAGAGCAGCCTGCATTTTGCAGGGTGTGCTCCACCCAAGCCTCAGCTCTATAATTTGATGAGTGAAGGCTTGTTTGTCGCTCTAACTATGTCGTGTCTTCTTTTTTTCCCCAGGGATCTCAGCCTCTTCCCTCCATCCTACACTTCCATGCATAATTCTGCCTCTCTGCGTCTTCACTCCTCCCTCACTACATCCTTCTCTGTGCCTTTGCACTGACTCTTTCTCTTTTTATCAGCACTACGTCGAGTGAACATCCTCGGCTCTTGCACCTGCTGGAGTCCAGTCCCCGTCTAAACGATTACATAAGATTTCTGCTTGAGTATGCAAGACACAAGATAACATTTGGTCATTATGCTTTCAGCGACTGTGACGGCGCTGGAAGAAAATGAAGAATGGCTGCTCAGCGGCTCAGCGTGTTCATTCCAGCCTGCACTGGCTCAGGCTACTGGGTTCACTACTGGGCACAGAGGGAAATGGCTCACTGCGCTGTCAATACTGACACCGCCATTGGTTTCATCTCTATCCTCAATGCAAGAGGCACTGAACGAAGCAATTATACACAGCATGCTTAAAGAATTGCAAAGTTACTATTGTGCTTTTAGATCATGATTTTTAGTAGCTTTTTTTTCCATCTAAAAAAGCAGAGGGGTTTTCCACTATGTCTATGACACAAGTGTTTCATAATTATTCTCTCGAGAACTGCAAAGAGAAAGTAGACGTAATCACTCATGCCCCTGCCTATTAATTATTCTCCTGGTATAAAAAAAAAAAAAATCTATTATTTAACACTGCAGACTGCCAAGACACTCTTACATGTATAGTTGCAAGTCTGTCTGCATTAGTAATGAAAGGAAACTGAAGCCAGTTTGCAGAAACCCGGGGCCTCTAAAAAACACTGAGTGTCACGACTGAGGACCACAGTCTCATGACCGGTGTGTTTACGACTCTTGTGCAAGTCGTCTCAAAGCAATTTTAATCTCATTCCAGCATACAGTTAAGTCGTCTGCTTTCATGTCAATTGAGTTTCACAGTGTAGCTCGATGCAATAATGCTCCTCCTCAGGCCCAGTAACTCCATTACATGTCACTCAAGAGACTTTTTAATGGGACTTAATGCTTCAAAGACAAAATATAGCGTTGTGGAGATGTTATTTTTGTTTTGCTGCGATGGTCCCATTGCGTGTAAATATAGTGCATGGTGGTTAATCTAAAGATATAATGCATCACTCAAGTGTCAACGGTGACCGGATGATTTTATCTCATGCGGAGCTAATGGCTCTGGCTTGAGGATGTAATGAGACAGCTCTGTCTGCAAAACTTCACAAGACATTAAGATTTGCTGAAAGACAGAAACTTGCACAGTAGCTTCAGGATTTTTCCAGTGAGCATCTAATACGGTAGAGACTATGAGAAGTCAGATCTGGATTTCCTGGCCCAATCAAGTTGGGCTCCATAGTGCATATTATGTATTTTCACAGCTGTATGGAAGTGATGATTGCTGGCCTGGCTCCTGCATACAGCATACTTCACCTTTTTATCTACCAGACTGCTGTCATTTGAGCAAGCTCTTCACACTACTAGGAAGTTCTTTGCTGCCTTAAACACAGTTTTTCCCTGTGGCAGAACAGATTTGCATATATAGAAAACATTGCTATTTTATTTATTTTTTTATTCCGTATCAGAACATCAACTTGTTAGCCGACACATCCCGACCAAACTCCAAATTATTGCATTTTGCTGTGCCTTTCTGCCCAGTAGATGGGAAGTTCAAATGGTCTTGGTCTTGCAGACCTTTTTTTTGACTAATGACATTTCGTACAGTGGACATATCAAGCTTGAGGCACTTTGATGTTTTTATGCTCAGTGCTTTGAAGACATCAACTAGCTTCACTTTCAGATCCTCACTGAGCTGCTTAGAGAAGCCTGTTTGCCAAGTCTTACCAAAAGGTTGGGGAGGTCCGCTGATGACGCCAACTGACATTTCGTTACCTAACGAGTGCCGATGAGTAAACTGAGGCCTGAGGAGTCACTGCACAGTACACAGATCTAATTCACATGTGCACGTGTTTCTCACTGTTGGTCTGTTTGCGGCAAGTGGGCGTATTATTTTCTTCTCATTTAAAAATAATGAAAAATAAAAGACTGAATTGAATTTACTCTGCTATATTTGCTGCTGCACCAACAGCTGGAAGATATTTGACTACAATATACACCACAACCTCCAGACATCCTAATATAATTCCTGACCGATCCACAACCAGGCAGCCCTCTAGATACGAGCAGCTTGCTGTGATTATAAACTACCCAATATTTGGAGTTCACAGGGGATATGCTGCTTAGCTCTGCGTGGGCTGTTGGTAATTAGCAGTATTTTATTGAGCGGTGATGCCTCACTTTGAAGAATGCTTAATCAAAGTGAAAATCAAACTAGGAAAACAAAGAGCCACTATCATTGGCTGTGTTCAAAACAGAACCAGAGACATGTTTTCTGGTCTAATAGTCAACTGATTATGCTATTTATCTACGGGTGGTAAACAACTAAATATAGCCAACTTATGAAGAGTGCTATTGTATCCCTAATGCTTTCAAAAAGCTTTTATTGAAAACACTCGCAAAGCTGGGGTGATACATATGCCTGGATAACTGAGCACGAGAGGACTGAGAGACAGTGCTCAAGAAAGCAGCTGAATGTTTCGCAGCTTTGACCTGTTGCAAAAAAAACTAAAACATTAAGGATTGGATTTTGAAACAAGGCATGAGCAACCTGGAGGGTGAGTCAGCCGCTGAGCTGTGATCTACATCAACAGTGTGGGACTCAGAGATGCAGGTCCATCTGCTCACTGAGAAAATCAAATCGGGCCGAGAGGAACATCAAGTACTTTTAAAGGCCACAGATAGATATATATATATATTCATTCAGATCAAATGAAGTGATTGGCTGGTGTCTGTCATTTACCGACCGCCCAGCAAATGCACTGCAAATGACGATAATCAGAAGGTAGAAGGCATTGGGGACGCGCTTGCTAGCTTTTTCACGATTACCAACCCTAGCTTTAAAGAATAGACTTGCAGTCGATGTTTTAGTAGAAATCACCCAAGCAGGCTGCCATCTCTGCTGCTTGGAAGCAGTCAGCAAGCTCGTCTGTCTTCTTCAGCGGAACATTCTGCCATGTTCTAGCCTTCAGCGGCTAACTAGGGCACCGAAGAGTAAGTGGAGACCGAGCAAAACAAAACACACTCGCACACATACACAAGAGCTCCAGAAATAAAGTGCTGGAGATCAACGGGGATGAGCAGCTGTGTGCCAAGATTTCAACATGCAACAAGCTGGCTGCAATTAAGGAGCCTGCTGGAGAGGCTACGGGGAGCAGGACGGTCATTACGACTGGTGCTGCACCGTTAAAACTACGAGATACATCGGCCTGCATGAGTCTGTGAGAAGTACAGACACATTAATCACTGACAAATCTTGTATTTAGGCACACTGCAAGAGTGTATACATGCGACTGATCCTTAAAAACAACAGAGAACAGCCGTTTAACAGTAAGTGAAATTATTAAACTGCAGAGAAAGGAGCGATTATTAGAAAATGAGGAAAACCCGATGGTGAGACGTGCGAGTGCTCAACTATATGAGATCAACAATATCCAAATGAACAGAATGATGAACACCAGAGGAAACAATATCTGTAGAAGTCTGCTAAATGAAATCCAATTACAAGTGCTGAGAATGAATGAATCCATTACCACAGAGCAAGCATCTTGTATTCTGTTCGTCTTTCCAATATGTCAGTTTTTGTGAACCCACTGCAGCGGCACAAAGACAAAGCTGTAATTAAACAAGGCGACGAACAATGTTTTAAAGCAGCGGCTCTTATCTCAGCTGGAGACGCCTACTGGACACCGTTCTGGCCGCATTTAGCACTTTTCTCTCCATTATTATGTCTTATAAAAGTTTCCTGAGGCCGTAACCTATTTCTGTCTCCATCATGAATACTGTATGAACTGTGTTTGCCACTACATAAACATCCAAGCAGTCCAACTTCCCCGGTGAGCCAACTTTCCAGCCTGATACAACACGACTATAGGAAAATGCACTGGCAGGCATCCAACCAACCATAGGAGAGGCTTTAGCATTGAATACAATTCTTTCTGACAACATTCCTAACCGTCTGACTGGTAGAGCCAACTCTTAGAAAATAAAATGTGTGTGCAGACTCTACAAAGTGTGTGTGTGTGTGTGTGTGTGTGTGTGTGTGCTCATGCATTTATTGATTTACATGCACGAGCGTCTGGAGTGTGTGTGTGTTCCTGCTCATATGGTGACCAGCAGACCCCCTGGCACCAGGTGTCACAGGGAGAAACAGCTGAGAGAGAAAGACAGCTGCTGCTTCTTCTGCCGTGTGTCAGAGGTGGTCCGCTCTAATGGGGGCGACATCTTTCCCCAACGCTGGACCGGTACCCCTTTTTAAAATTTAAAAAACCCTGCCCTCCTGATGCCCTGCGTTGGATTGGGTTGGAGTGGTATTTTACAAAAATCGATGGGTGTGGGCTTGTATCAAAACAAGAAGCTCAAAGAACAAAACTCTTGTCAGAGGATCCTGATATCTGCTCGGTTTTCAAAATATCCCAATAAAGCACATCTTGCCTCAGGTGAAACTTGTTATCTGGTTAGAATGGAAAAGACATCTCAATGTTACAAATCAGTGTGTCACTGTTTCACACTGTCGAGCATTCTCACAGTCATGTGAAATCCCTCCTACCTCTACAAGTACAGGCATTCTCGATGTAAGTGTTGTTGTTATTATACAGGCTGATGTCATGCACCCTGCAGTGAAGCCCCCTGGGACATCGTAGATAGTGTTTACGTTTTGGATGCAGGCCCACCCTTATTGTTGTGATGACATCATATTATTAGACAGGCCCAGTGCACATTGACTGCAACCTAATCGCCATATGTGCGTCAGTGGCCTATAGGCTCCGCTCGTGCGTGAGATCTGGGAGTCCTGTGCTCAGAGTGATCCCAGGTCCGCGTTCGATCTGTGTCTGCGGGCAAAAAAAAATCGATCGTATTGTCCGATCCACATGATCCAAGAGGGTCGTGACGGACCGTGCCGTTCCCGTCCAGCCCCGCGGAGACCACGGCGGGGCTGGAACCAACGCACACCTTGTGCAGCCAGCGTGGTCCAACCCAAAATGGGGTCAGTGCCTCCACTAATCACAGGCGCATTATTTCCGGAGGTGTTGTCATCTGACGCTGCGGGGTGTCAGGGTCAGCGGACTGAAATGTGCTCAATAAATACAAGATGTGCTCGTGTCGCTTCTCTCTCTCTCCCCCCGGCACGTCCAGCAGCGCAGCGGGCTGCACATCTCCCCTCCCGGTGACACCCGTCTGTGGGGCTTTTGTCCACAATGTGACAGACCACCACCACCACCACCACCACCTCCACCTCCACCCGTCATCACAGCGACACCTCCGCCGCGGCTCTCCCCGAGCCAGACTCGCCCCTTCCCGACTTACCGGATTTGAAAAACGCCGCTATGTCTGCCGCGTCCTTCGCAGCCTCATCCAGCCCCTCTCCTGCGCTCATGGCTGCGGGTGGCGTGCGCGGAAGGAAATTAAAAAAAAAAAAAAAAAAAAGAAGGAAAGATGGCTTGGTAGAAATCCTCAATGGGCTCCCTGCTCGTGGCGAGCGCTGTGAGTGCGGATCGCGACGCCTTTCATTGAACCAGATCCGGTCAGGCAATCTGGGCTCCCTTCATTAAGCAGCGAGAGACCTCCTCCTCCATTTTGGCCGAGGCGAGGGGGGAAAATCCTGGCGACCGATCGGCGGCGCTCCCGAGTTGGGACGTGAGGGAGGAGGAGGAGGAGGAGGAGGAGGAGATAGAAGAGGGGGATTGTGAGAGAAGGCGGAGGTAAAAAAAAAAAAAAAAGAGGAGGGGAGGGAGGGCTATTCCGTCTAGAGGAGGTGGATGGGGGGTGGGATATCCTGGGATTCCGTTTCGAGGGGCTTTTGGTGCATTGTGCGCCACCCAATTTTTAAATGTGCGCCACTGCACAGCTGCAGCGACCCCCCCCCCCCCCCCACCTCCAGAGTCACTCACTGCGGTGCTGATGTGGGCTGCGTGGGAGACGCTCCTCTGGATTAATGGCTCCAGATGTTATGGGAGATGGTATAACGTCACACAACATCTGGGATACCCTTACAGCCAGTGTGCACCGCAGCCCTGCTCGTGCTAAACCATATCACCATGGCTGATTGATGGGGGGGGGGTCGGTCACTGGGTTTGTATCATTTACTGGGGGTGGTGCTGCTCATCGCTCCAGCGATGATAAGTCAGCTTTTAATACCTGCAGAGAAGGACACTGATGGAGAGATATTGTTTCCGTCTCTCTTCATCTCCTGGCGATGAAGATGATGCTCCAGCATGAGGTCATTTGCCCCACAAATCTAACCCACTTCTCCCTCGGCAGCAGCAGTTCAGTGGTTTTTAACCCGTGACGGTGAACTGCTGCCATCTGCAGGTTGTCTGTGGGAATTGCACAAGCCGTCCTTTTTAAAGAAGGTCATGTTCCATTGATATAAACACAGGCCTGAATCAATAGTCTGTGAGCATGGCTGCAGTGAGGAATAATAATATTATATATATATTATATATATTATATATATATTATACCTTTTGTTTATTGGTTGAAAATGTATCAGAATACTGATTTGCAGCAAGCATGATTAATTAGTTAATTAATTAAGGGGAGACACTAGAGTCAATGTCATGGGCAGCTGGTTATATAAATATAATTTCATTGAGACTTTTCACTGTCATTCGTGAGAGTCGAACTGAGGTGTTTCTGGACATTACAATGATAGTCAGCACAACAAGGTATAGAAACATTTAGAAAACAATTGAAGATTGGAAGGTAATGGAGCTATATTTGCTGAGAAGAGGCAACATGAGGATCATACTTCACATGCATATATATATTATACCGTTGTGACAGAACTAACTTTAGTGGTAATGTGACTGGACATTTCTTTCCCCAGCTTAAATTGAGCTGACTGGAGGTGTTGATGACTTGCCTCTAACTTTCTATTTTCTCCAAGGCAGAAGTTTTGGAGCCGTCTGGATTCTATAACTGAATTTTAACAGTCACAATAAGACGGTTATGAAGTCTTCCCACCCTCACCTCCAGAAAATATCCAGGCTTTAAGCAGTCATGCCTCAGCAGAATTTGTAAAACTTTGTCCATACTATCAGGCGGCTGCAGGTGATTCAGAAAGCTGCCGCTGGAGTCTGCACTGGAACCATGAAATAACTCCAGTTCTCATACGCTCACACTGGCTTAGTGTCTGTCAAAGAACTGTCTCAAAGCTTCTGCTATTGGTTTATGAAGCACTGAACGACTGGTCTACTGTTACCAATAAAACATTCAGATCATTACGTCATTCCCTCCTAAACATGGAGAATCAGCATTTCTACCAGATCTAAATTTGAATTATTTAAATATTTTTTTATAAATAGTTTTATTTTTTCTCCCATAATGCCTTGAAGCAGATATTTTAAAGCATGTTGAATCCTGTTGCTAAACAAATGTCCCATGAGTAAACAGCTACAGATCCTTTACTAAGGGCCATCAATTTATCTGATCTAATCCTAAGGCAGTTTTTAAAACTTTGTGAAACTTTTGTAGCAATATTTGATGTTGACGCAATATTAGGACCAAAAAAAAAGGAACACAAGCAAGAGCAAACTAAAAACTCAATGATTAAACCAACATTCAAAGAGCATAAACATGACCTGGTTGTGCCTCATCACCATGGGAAGTAGTGAAGAATTTAGCCTGATTTGAGGTTTTATCACAGAAATGACTCATTAGCGCTCCTGTGACATTGCCATGTGGTTTAAGTCCTAGTTAAACCTTCACTGATCCCGCATGAAATGAGTGGCTCTGCTTCACTGCCCCATTACGGCCCTCGAAAGCAAACCGTGCCTCGTTGCCTTGGAGACCACTAACAACATCACCGCTGAGGGCTGGCCGCTGACAACGTGTTATTTCAGGAGGACCACGAACAGGAAACTCAAACCACCTCCGCGGACCCGCAGTTTGAGAAAGAAAGGAAAAAAACATTTGTGCGACGAGGGGAAAGTACAGCCGAGTTCCCGCGGAATGTTGGAGCCATGTCCTTTAAGGTCAGCTACAGGATCCGACCCGCCCAGGCTCCCGTCCCAGTGGAGTCACTCAGTGAGATGCAGGTTTGAGTCCCGAATCATGCTCACCGCTAAAAACAAGCCCGATTAAACCATCATGCTTGTTTGAATGTAGAGCCTATATGCGCCTGTTTTAAATCAGCTCTCAGAAAAATGTCAGACATTGCACAACCGGTGGCACTGCACTATGAGCCACCGTCCACTAGATGGCAGTGTGCTCGTATTATACTGGGTGTGAGTTGAATCGATGCTCTGAAAACACTTGCTGTCCAGTCAACTTTCAATCAACTAATGAGTTCATGTGAACGGTCTTAATTGAAATAATTATTCAGTATTAGAGTTGATAATGTTTCCGGCATATTTAAAAACAAGAACTCCACCTTTTCTACTTCTGGTGTTTAGATTCTCCCTCTTGCTTCACTCAGGTCCGGATGCAACATCCTGTATCCAGGATCCAAAATCAGGATGTAATCTCTCCATGTACTTTAGATTTCATCATATCCATTTAAAGATAATGATTTTTGGATCATTCCTTCATTACCAACCCCAGAGTAAATAATAACTCTAAGACAAATATTGTACAACCCAGCTCACTATGATATGCATGTCCTATTAGTATGCTAAAACCATCAGAACCTCGGCAGTAGCCAGTCACTTCAGCAATCTCAGCGGATCTGCTTCATTGATTGCACGCAGTGGGTCCACTAATAGAATTTCATTTCTTCAAATTGAATCAGTTTTGACTCATTTTCATGCTGTGCTGATCCAAAAAAAGAAAAAGAAAATTAACATTTGCAGACAAATATGGTCCTGCTGCATGGCATGGATTAACACAGCTAATCCAGCATAGTGGGGATTGGTAGAAAATAAAATAACTATTCCTTACATGTAGATTTTTTTTAATTATTATTATTATTTAGTCAGACAGATTGAGATAAAGTAAAACTAAATGACTAGAACAAGTCAGCCAACAAAATCAATAAATAGAAATACAGTGCAAGTGAAAATACAAAATACAGGCTCCTGAGAGCTGCCTCTGTGCGGGTGTTTGGAAACAGATGTGTAAACTCTCCATGTCTGTGTCAGTGTGAGCATCCTCGTGGAAAACCGCGGACCTCGCTCTGTCTCTGTCTTTCTCTCTTAGATCTCACCAACCCCCTCATTTATAATTTACAGTCACTCTCCTGTTTCATGGCAGCTCGCAACCAGACAGTTGAACACAGAAAATCAGTCATGGGGTGGTGAAAAATTGATGACTGTGCTGCTTTTAAAATGCAAAGCTTCAGAATCATTTTTTTCTATATCAACCCATCAGTCTGATCCGCACGAGGAGAGAGCGGTGCTTTTCATCTGCTCGATGCTGCAGTAAAAGCTAATAGATTTTCATATCAATTTGTGGGAGGTCTGTGTTTGTGTGAGTGTGTGTTCTCTGGGTGAATGATTAGGGAAAGCGATAATCATTTTCATTACAGTTAAATTATTTTCCTCTGAGAATTTATTGGCCCTATAGAAAGGAGAGCCCAATTTTATATTGCTTTGAATTAACTGTTGATGTTTTCATCCTCATGTTTGTTTGTTAGCAGGCTCATGCAAAAACAAGTGGACAGATGACTACAAGTCTTGCTGGATCATGTGGTATTAGTCAGAAAATAATTCAATACAATTTGGTGCAGATCTGGATCTCTAACAAAGAGGACATGCAGTGTTTTGGAGCATTTCTCTCAGATTTCCCTGATGTTGAGGGGACAGATATTTGTATGTGCAAGTTGAGTCGAGGTGATTTGTGTAGTTTCATAAGGGGATTGTTTGGCTGACTGTGCCCTGTTGAGTGCTATTCTAGCTGCTGATTAATGATCGACTAGCAATCTTTGCACCTCTACTTCCCACAATGCGTGCAATCAGGTCAAATACTAAGCCTGTGTATTTATTGACCCGTGTCACAGTTGCACTCCTAACTGTTATTCCAATGAGGATCAAATCTCACTTTCTTCCTTATACTTATTTTGAATATAAATGTTACTGTGTTGAACTACAAAGTGAGAAACCAAAGAGCAAAGACAAACCAGCAATGCAGCGATGACAGGTTATATAATACTCATATGCAACGTGATAAAAATATCTCCTGTCAATTGTGGGACATCTGTCCTGTATTTAGAAAGACGAAGAGAAGGAGCAGGGACAGAGGAGCAGGACACATCAATGTGGTACGTGAGTCACTCCTAGCATTACGTTCTGACCCTGCAGCTGAGCACAGTTTCAGTCACTTAGCATACAATGCTCACATTCCAAGAGGCATTTACAGCAAGAACCCTGTTGTCATTTAAAAAGGCGACAAATGCTTGTGGAGGTGTCACCTCCAATACCTGCCCCACTGCAGTATATATTCTGCACCTTGGTATATTTTTCAGTGTGGCCCACTGGATGTGTTTTAACAAGCTTTCCACCCCCACAGTCCTCCCCACTCTCTTCATCCCATTGTTGTGATAGACTGTAAGGTGAGAGCAGGACCTTCATTATTACCCTGCAGACAGGTGGTCATCCAACACCACATTATCTAGTCAGCGGCCCCCTTTTAGCCGCAACACGCTCATAATTTCAGGGCAGTTACCTTTGTCACATGGCAAATAAGAAGCCTGATTGCTCACAGGATGAAGCCAAGCCACTTGTTCCCTGTCTCGTCGTCTTTGTGTGGGCGCTGTAATTCTCTAATGTCATGCAATGCAAAGCCAATTACGAAGGTGGAATGACTTGAAAAGAAGTGTCAGTGCGCGAGGCCGCTGTCGACGATGCTGCCTTTTAAAGCAGATGATCAAAACAAGGTAAGGTGACCCGAAAGTTCTGGAGTTACACACTGCTTGGCTTGTTAACACACTACATGGGCCAAATGTAATTCATCTTTAATGTGTCGGGAACGGCGGATGTGTTTGTATCAAAGCAGATGGTGGGACAGCTCGAGAAGGCGTGAGCAGGGAGGATGTGTGAAATCTCTAAATGTTCTAGTGTACTGCAGGTTATGCAGACTCTATGCAGCCAGTGATGACCGATGTCTATGAATACCTCTGTGATGGGGGAAATCATATCATCTGTGTTTGTTTGGTAATTAGCAGGATTCAGGATTTGTTTCCGCTTTCTTAACATTGTGAGATTGGGCGTGCCAACATTTTTGTTGATATCCAAGAGAATTAGTTCTGAATCTTGTTGAAAGAGTTTGGCATCAATACAAATAAATAGAAATATCTGGATCGAGTAGATTTAAATGTGGTTTCAAAGGGGTGTAAGTGTTTTTTAGTCGCCGTATAAGAACAATCAGGGCAGGAAACCTGCAGATACCACAAGTGTGGCTGAGAATTATAATGTGACCTTAGGATTGTTCCCTTGGCAGAGCTATTAAATTAAATAAGCGCCACATCATTACAAACCTTGTCTCAAGGCACTTTGCATAGTAATGTCAAGACCTTACAATATTATAGACAAAACATGAAATAGTGACTAATCAAAATGCAAGCAGCTGGCGACTGAGGAGAAAAAGGAAACAAACCGTCCTTCTCGCTCTCCTAAGTCTTGTTCTCATTTACTAAATGTATTTCAGGATTTCATGCAACACATGGCCAGAGTGAAATCTCTTGAAATCCTTCTTTATGTTTTTATATCGATCATTAAAATTATTAAGATCAGAGATGTTTCTGTATGTAGTTGTTGCTGCCGCTCTGGTAAAAAAATCACACATCCATGAATTATACATTTAACACAACATATAGTTTAATTAAAATTCAAGTCATGTTACTGTTGACCTACATTGATTTATTAACACACCCATTACCATCCCAACAGGATTACTACACAAAAACAAATGACTAAGTGCATTCATTAACAGGACATTGATTATGAATAATCTGTTCCTGCTAGTCTCACATTATACACAGAAAATCTAAACTGTTCGCCTGCAGCTTATCCAGATCCAAATTATAAATGTGTCATTTGAATTTCAGTTGAATCAATATCAGATAAAACAACACGCACTAACATCGGCCTGTCATCGTGCACAATGGGAGTCTGCTTGGTAGCAATCAGCATGCAGCAGCCGAGTCAGGCTGACCCTGCACATCATCAACAAACAGATTAAAACCAAACTTTCAAAAATAATGAAAAACAACACAGTTATTTAGAGATTTGTTTGGCAACTATCTCATCAACTGACATGAAGGAGGTGAGATTTACGACATGTACTGCAGCCATCCACTAGGGGGTGATCAAGGGCACGTGGCGCCACTTTTAAGGAACTGTCAAGCCGAGCATCCTTCTAAACTGTCCGTCCGTGGCCTCATCCACCTTTAAGCTCCTACGCTCACACACCATTCCTTGCAGTGATGTCTGAGTGTAGGAGCTGTCACAAGCACTTGACCCACTGTGTTTAAATGGTCCGGCAGTGAAAACTCATACGCTGCTGACAGGAATGGCCATTAAAGTTAAAACAGGTATAGCCTCAGCTCAGATGGTCACTGCTGACAACTTGATAGGGCTTATCCCTCTATGGGCGAGAGTATACGCCTCGCCTCTGTACATGTAGATGAGAGAGTGATAGCAGGTGATAGAGAGGATAGAGAGGGATTGAGCCGGAGAGGAGGTGAACTGTCATGTCACGGGTGTTTGTAAAACAGCTCTGGAAACGAGCGGTTTCCAAGGTCATTCAGGTAAGATTAAACACGCAGCACGGTTGTTGTTGTGGTGTCCTATCTCCCATGTGTTTCCTCTGGCGGCATCTATCAAATATATTCAAGTGGTTTGAAATTAAATGGGCAAAATTAACTCAACTGCTTTATCCCCAACTGCAATTCTGATAATGGCACCGTGTGTTAATTCTGTTCCCCAGAGGAAGCAGATTAAAATGGGCTAATCATGAACTGGTTATCAGATGTTTGACAGGGAACTGGAAACCAATAGTTCTGAAAAGCTTTGCTATTACACAAATAACCAGACCGTATTTGTGTCAAACTGTCCTGCCGCACATTTCTTTTGTCACAGCTGTATTCCCTTTGACTCATCTTGACAGGAATCGTCCCGGGATGGGGCTATGTGCGCATTTGAAAGCTATTAGTGTTAGTGTATTAGTGTTGAAGCTGCTTTTCATGACTCCATCACTGCTGGCCTGTCCCTGTGTTATTGGACTAACCATTTACAGCTGTGTTTGTGTGTCTGTGAGTGCCATCGTTGCATGGTGCAGTTTGTGTGTTCCTGTCTTCCATTTAGTGGTGAATGAGACTGCTTGTTTGCTGCTCTACATTGTGTGTGTGTGTGTGTGTGTGTGTACTGTTTGTCTCCAGGCGGAGGACTGAGTTGACTGTTCATGCAGTTTGGAATAAAGGCAGGGAAAAGACCCTGAAATGGCTGGTCGCCCAGCAACTGTTGGCTTGGTGTCCTTTATGGTCGACATGTGAAGCAAGTGTTACAAGCCTATATAGTGTGTGTGTGTGTGTGTGTGTGTGTGCACGTATCTCCAGAGACAGGCTGGTGTGATTTCCTGTCACAGTTCTGTGGGATGCTTTTTAAATGTATTTTAAATAAAAGGTTGTAATGTTTTGCACTGTACAGTTGAGTGAGTCACATGCAAAGAGTGTCTCTGCCTCCGTGTGCGGCTCACTTGGGTAAACGTGTTCAGGTGTGAAGTGACTGAAACTGCAGTGAGAGCGGGACATTTTGTTGTTGCTTGGCAAAGAAAGAAACCAATCACCATCATCATCATCATTTGAAGACATTAACAGAGGTGTGCTGGGAGGTAGCAGGCTCCTTTGAAAGTGACTGAGAATAATGGGCGTGCTTGTGCTGCAACCCACAGCGTGTGAGGCGGTTGTTGCCCCCTTGACCACCCCCCATCCCCCAGGCTCTAACTAACAAGAATCAATACCTTCACTCCTAACCACCCAAACCGACACTATATATAGACTTGTGCTTTCTCTCTTTGTCCAAGTCTATGACTCATGCCTCTCCTCCCTTTGAGTCCTTTTATTTCGCACCTTTTTCTCGTTTACCTTATTTCCTATTTTCTGGTCTTCACGGTACACAGCTGCCAATCCGATGTCAATCATTATTTCTCCATCCTGTTTTGGATTCAGTCATTTTTTTTTTCTCAGCCTTCTCTCCCTCTATTTCATGCTGTTGTTTCTTTATTCCACCACCCTTTCTTCCATTATGCCATGTCCGTCTCATCATCCTTTCTATCTATTTTATTTGTTTTATGTTGTTTTTAGCATTTTAGCATTTTTTTTTTTTTAAACCTGACCCATCCCACAAAACTTCCCACATCGATTCTCCTCAGTCTGATTCTTTGTCCAGGGTGCTTGGGTGTTTATCGAATCCCACAATTTTTGCACAAAACAATCTTCTAAATTAAAGAGATGGCTCTCAGGTGTCTCAAGTTTTGGACATGGCCAGTCACAGGAGGACATTTCCTGCTTTGTGATAGAAGAGAGCCTTTAAAAAAGAAGGTTTCAACACACTGACGTCAATGCACAAGATATGAACAGTGATTGTCTTTCTGCTTGTTTGAATCCTAGTCAGAGACAAAGGAAGGAGAATGGGGAACATGCAGTGGGTGCACAGGTTAATTTATTGGCTGATCTTGTTGATGTGTTACCAACGGAACCTGGCAACCCAATGTTTTTCATTTAACTGCTCCCACCAACCGCTGGACGCCAGCCAGGGCCTGTACAGTGAACTGGCTGTGGTACTGGTCACCTGTATTCAAATAGAGGCACTTGTGGATGAAACTGAGGATGTACATTTGGAATTCTTAAGGGAATATTGATGTTTTGATGCGGATGTTTTTTGACATTTGGATGCCTGGATGATTTTTCCTTTTCCTTTTTGTGACATGTTCATTGAAAACTGAAACTCTTATTGTTCCAATGGACTGCCAACTAAAAATGTTTGAGAGCCGGACCACAGGAGAGTCTCAAACAACCAAAAGCCTCATCACAGCATACCGAGTATGTGAAATATGGTTAAATCGCTTTTTTTCTTTTTTCTTTTTGGACTCACGGAGATGTTATCACACACAGACTCACATCACAATTCTTTTTTTCCTCTAACAACATCTATATATAGCTCAAATATTCAAGTCGACACATGTTAATATTAGATTTCATTTTACTGGACAACTCATCTTAATAACAATTCTCTCTGCCTGTCCATTTTTTTTAGCAAAAGCTGAAAGAGGAGCGGGAAGCTAAACGTGCCCAGCTGGATGGAAGGCATGACTACATCCTCAGTATTGTTGCTTCATGTGTGGGTCAGGAGAAAGCCGATGTGGAAGATGCCATATTGGAGGGGAATCAGGTATTTTTTTAAATCTATAAATCTGTCTATAAATTAAAAATATAGTGCAGTTTGAAGGTTAAGATTTGTTTGGTCAGGTTCTACACGGCATCTCTCAGTTTGAGGTGGGGAGTCGATCACACTGAGATTTTCTTTGTTTCATCTCAGATTGAGCGCATGGAGCAGTTCTTTGTGTCTGAGGGTCTTCCACACCTCATGTTCTACTATCAGCTAGTGGAAGCAGGTAATTTGCTTTTATCAAATATTGATCTTACAAAAACACTAAATGTGAGTGCAACACATCAAGCTCAGATTGTGTCATGTATGCATCTACCTCTATCAGCAATGGACCCGCAATGTTATTGATTTAAATATGAAAGTCAACAGAATTCTACAGCCGTGACCTGTGAAGTAAAACACCCTTTTCATTTCCTGATAAAGGATTTTAATGGTCAGCTATAATAACGTTCAAAGGGTTAGAGTCAGGGTTAGGTTTTACCACAAGCTACAGGATTGTGAAACAATGTTATAAACTCCTGGAGAAGGCACACGCATGTATGACATCACATACATTTCGAGCAATAATAAGAAAATATTGATCATTGAACATCAGCTATGATTGAATTATTCAGTTCCTATATTGTTTGTATTACTACACACAACACTAAATTAAACATTAAACTGAATTAACACAAGGTTAAATTGAAGAAGCCCATTGGACTTCATTGGAAACATATAATATGCAATGGATTATGGGATACACAGTTCTGTCTTGATAATTGTGTGCAAAGTTTTGTTGCTCTGTTTCCCTTTTGCTATTTTTTTTTTTCTCAGAACTAAATGTTTTATGGCAATGATTCATCCTGAACAGGTTTAATCTTTTCTATCAGGAATTTAAAAACATGAAGTGCTACTTTGTCCTTTGTCCTGCTTTATCCTTTTTTGTAACAGCAGCCGCTCCTGCACCCCCCCAGATGGCTAACCAGCAGCTTGGAAGCAGCAAGAAATGTAAAGTGTTCGTGACGGACGGGAGGGATGTGGCGCTGACAGGGTTGTGTGTCTTCTTCACCAGAGATAACGCTTCTAAGGCAATCACCTCTGAAAACATTCACAGAGTGAGTCATGTTACACTGTTGGATGCTTGGAATCACTTAGTTCTTACTGAGGGCGTACAGGGATTGGAGCGCGACTATGCAATTACAGTACTCATTGGGTTATGATTGCATTTTTTTTTACATGTGGGAATAAGATCGTCCATCCTTGCATTATCTAAATGGCTTATCCTTTTAAGGCCACGGTGGAGTGCACCCTGAACAGGTTGCCACTCCATGGCAGGGCCAACACACCAAGGCAAAAAAAAACCTTTCACACTCACATTAACACCTGTGATCAGTCCTCTATATGTTGATGCTGGAGTGTGAGGAGTCCCACGCTGGAGAGAATGTGCAAATATAGAGAAAGGTCAAGGATATTCCTTAAAAAACACAAGCTATACAAACTCCTCCGAATGCAACAAGATCTGTGTTCATTCCCTGTGTTATTTCATTCATTTTTTTATAGCTTATTCGGCATTCTTACATTTTGGACAAGGCACCTTTGATAACATATGAGGCGTCGTCTGTGTCATCAAATGATCCTTGTGTCTTGGAAATTATTTCCACCTCATCACCAGAGAATGATAATGATTAAATAAAGTGGTAGGTGGCTGGACGCAAGCCGCCAATCAAACCAACAGAACAGAACAGAAATTTCATTGTCTTTATTTGTCCTTTTTAACTTAGGAGAGGGCCATAAAAGACATAAATGCCTGAGAGCCAGAGTAGAGGATATTTAATATCATCAAAGGTGGTAGATGAATTAGATTCCAACACCCACAATTCACCTTTGATCCTGTGGAGGTAAATCTACCACCTCAGTGTTAGTTATTGTAATTCGTCTATACACTGGATGCCAGCCACCAAACAAATCAACAGAAGAAGAAATTATTGCAGACTTAGAAACAGAACCTCTTCATTTTGTTCTGTTTATGGAACATTTTTATGCACATGTCATCAGTAAGTCTGAAATGACAAGAACCAGCTAGCTAACAGCGAGTTGTGTTGTCTTTTTAACTTGTAAATGTTATGTAAAATAAGGCTTAGATTCAGCAGATGCCAGAGCAGCCTGGTGAAATGCATGGCATCTCCTCCTGAGTGAATACGCTATGGCCTCCTCACAAAGGCTGGCTGCAAGCGCCTCACATTTGCAAATTTCTTTCCTCCTTTCAGAACTTTTGCACATTTGTTGCAAATATCACTCCTAAACTGCGACATTGGCAACGTGCAACATAAAAACATCATGCTGTTATTGGCCGGCATGGATGTATTCCCATAAATAGATAAGATATATAGAATTCCTATTACAGAGAGGCCGATATATATTCTGTATCCCAAAAATTTTTAATACAAACCTTAGTTCATGATACAAACATTAGTGATAATGTTGCAATTTGTTGTTAAATGTGGTTTCATAAGGAGACTTTTGGGGCTTAGCGGAGATAGACACTTTGAATGTCATTTTTGTTTATCCATTAGATGCTTTCTATTTTCATCTCAGTCGTAATTTGGGTATGTTTTAACTTATATAGCTCGTCTGGCAGGCAAAGTAATCACTGGACCATTCTGCCTGGACCCAACTGCTGTCTCTTAATGCCAGACATCCCTGCTGCGTGCCAAACGTCATGAATCTAACTTAGCCTCTTTGGGGACCCTCTTGAGTGTCAATTGTTGGATCCAGTGAAATGTTGCATTGATTTTCTGATGTGTGTGTGTGTGTGTGTGCGCTCCCCTGTCTCCAGGATGTAAATTTCAATATGTTAGACACAACACAAGGGTGCCCATTACATAGAGTGGAGCAGTTGGTCTCCAACATCTTCATCCCCACCCTAAGGAACATGAACCATGGCTGGGGGGAACTGTCCAGCTCCCAGAACCAGATCATCAAACAGGAGTTCATAACGTCACTGGATCGCTTTGTGACGGTTTTGTCTGGGGCACAGAAGAGTCTGAAGGAAAAGGTAACAACCAGCCTGAGTTAGATTTAACTTAGCTATGAATAACCCAATGAGTGATTTGAGCAAAACTAGCAACAACTTACACTGCACAGCATAACATAAACAATGTCATGCCTCATCTCCAGGTGACACTGAAAGAGTGCGACACCTTCGATCTGCGGACTCTGAAAACTCCAGCAGACCACGTCGAAGCAGCGAGCGGCACAGAGTCCATCGAGAAGATAGAGGCCTGCATGAAGGTCTGGATCAAACAGATAGAACAGGTGAGACACGCTAGCCCGCAGGAAAGAGGTTATCCACTAACCTAAAACAATTACATCTTGAACTCTACATAAACTCTAAATACAACTGCCTCTAACTCTGGAAGAAGTGGATTATTTACCAGCCTGGATTTCAAAAAGTGAAATAGATGAAACATCACATCCTTGAAAATAAACAAGTCCCTTTGGTCAGATGACTTCCCAGCACCCAAATCAGTTGTAGAGGAGCTTTTTCACTAACTAAACAGTATCTTTGCTCCACAGGTTCTGGCTGAGAGTGAGCTGCTGAGAAAGGAGGCTGATGACCTTGGCCCTCGGGCTGAGCTTGAGCAATGGAGGAGACGTATGTCTTGCTTCAATTATCTTGTGGACCAACTTAGAAGCCCAGATGTCAGAGCTGTCAAGGGTGTGCTCCTGATCGCCAAATCAAACCTTATGAAGGTATGACATCACTTTCACTGTCTATATTTGCCAAATATGCATCATTTCTCTGTTCTGCTGCTCCATAGGATGCGTGTGGTAGTCGCAAAATGCCCTCTGTTCATTTATTTTCATTGATATTGTTCTATCCAGTCATGGCCGTTGCTGGAGACTCGAATCACTCATGCAGCCAACGAGGCCAAGGACAATGTGAAATACCTTTACGCCCTGGAGAAGTTTTGTGATCCTCTGTACAACAATGACCCCGTAAGAAAATGATTTTGATTACTCGAAAGATAATTATCCGCCTCTGCGGATAATAAAACCCCAGAATGAACTGTCTCAATTTATGAAATGGACTCTCAAGTCTGCAAGAGCATTACGTATGTAAACTTTAATTTCTGCTTCACCCTAGGTATCGATGGTTGTTGCAATCCCAGGCCTGATCAATGCCATCAGGATGGTTTATAGCATTTCTCTCCACTACAACACATCAGAGAAGATTACATCACTTTTTTACAAGGTAGGAATGCTCACCATTCTACACCATACTACAATGACAAACACATATATTCTAACCCACATTGGGATTCAGCAAATCATTTTCATAATTCGTACCTTACTGGATTTTGCTCTCATTTGAAAACTTTTCTTGTTTTCATCATGGAAACATTCTGCAAACATGTGCAATACCCCCAGGTGACAAACCAGATGATCACAGCCTGCAAGGCCTACATCACTAACAACGACTTAAATACAGTATGGGACCAACCTCAGCAAGTTGTCATCGACAAAATCAAAGCTGCCATCCACCTAAACGAGGTACAGGATTCCATTTATTGACTTATTTATTTATTATTCAATTATTACCTTTTAGATTTTGCCTTTTTTATCAAATGGGGGTTCTTATGCAATGTTCATTTTCACATTTTGTTTGTTTTCTACACACTACACATGTTTGGATGAGTTATTGTAAAATGCTTTGCTTACAATCAGACACAAGTCGTCTCTAAAAAGTAAATTATGGTAAAGGCATGATGTAGGAGTGTGAGGGAGGGAGATCTTGATTGAATGGTGTAACTATATTGCGTGACAAACTGTTGTATGCAGGAATATCAGCGGTGTTTCCATCGGACAAAGGAGGAGTTGGAGCAGACCCCCTCACAGAAACAGTTTGACTTCAGCAATATGTACATTTTTGGGAAGTTTGACACGTTCCAGCGACGACTCAACAAGATCCTGGAATTGTTCGACACATTCTCCACCTACTCTACTCTGAAGGGCTCAAAGATGGAAGCACTGGAGACCATTGCCACCAAGTTTCATGTGGGTGCATTGATCGAGTTGTTTTCTGAGTAGAAGTTTCAGGTTGTGCTTCAGCGTGGCTGTCCCATATTACTGTCTTTTCCCTTGGGCTTGTGGTAAACAAAATGATGTTTGAAAAACTGCACTGCCTCGGGTTCCAGGAAACAATGCCTGAATTCATGAATTGCATCACCTTGTCTAATTGGTGTTCAGATTGTTTCCCCATTGACGTGAGATATTGTGTTTGTTTTTGTCCCTCCAATGTGCAGACTGCAGAAATGCAGGCGAAATGGGAGGTAATGTCTCGTTGTAGTCTACAAATTTTAGCAATGCATGAACCACTTTCAGAGTTGACTGCATGCGCTGGTAAAATTCTTCACACTAACATTTAATACTAACTGCATGGATCATGACTGCAGGAGCAACATAAACTGATTTGTTCCATCATTTCAACAACCTCCCTTCCATAGCACGAATATCTAAACCTAACCCATGTTTGGTTTAAAATTCTGGTGCATCTCCATGATTATTATTGTTGTTGTTATTATTATGCATTAAGCTTTTCCTTTTGTAAAGCCTTGAGTTACTCTGTGACTGAGATAATGTGTTGTAAACATCAGCGTGATGTTATCCTCAAGTGTTTTGTTGGTTTTTAAGGTTTTTCAGAATAGAGTAGATTCCCAAGCTCAGGACTGCCTGCAGCAGATTTGTTGTGCATGCAAATGTTTGACTGTTTTTATTTATCTGTCTTTTTTGTTTTTGTTTTTTGTTTTTACAATAGTCTATTGTGCAGAACATCAAGTCAAAAAATTACAGCTTTGTTGACCACAGAGTAACTAAGTTCGATACTGACTATGCCGAGTTCTGCAGAAGTACATCTGACCTCCATGTAAGTAACATTTGTATTGTGAGTAAGTATATGCCAAGAAAACAGTGACATGAAAAGAATCAGATTACAAATATGCTGATATCCACAGAAGTCTGTATACTAGTGAGAATCACACAGATTGACAGTGCTGTGCCATAACAAATTTAACTCAACTCATTTTTCAAGGCTACACCAAGAAAATTTAAATGCTCTGGCGCATCAGTGAGTTTCTTAATTTCTTTTTGTTTTGTTTCCAGGCTCAGATCCGACGTTTTCTGGATCGTACCTTTGCAAAAATTACGAACACAGAAAAGGCTATAAATGTATTGAAGAGATTTGAAAGGTAGCCAACTCTTAACACCACTTAGCAATTTGTTTAAGGTCAGTGTCTACTGCAGAAGAAATTTAGCATTTTTACTGCAATAGACATTGACCTTAAACAAACTGTTGTTTCATTATTTCATTCTCCCATTACTGTCTTTTTTCACTATTGTTGAAATGATTTGTATTTTTTTGAACAAAAACAGACTGGGCATCCCAGACCTCGGCATCGACGAGAAGTACCAGCTCATTCTGCAAAGTTACGGCCAGGACATTGAAACGACCTCCAACATCTTTAAGGAGCAGAAACTAGATCCCCCCATTCCCTGGGGATTGCCCCCTGTGGCCGGCAGCATCATGTGGGCGCGGCACCTCTACAGCAGCATCCAGGGTCCCATGGACATTTTCCAACAGGTAAAACTGAATTTGTATTTGGTTGGGCCTTAGTGTCATAATTGTTTATTTACCCTGTGAGTGCATGTTTTTTTTCTCCAACGCTAAACAATGTCATTATAATCTTGTGCAGCAACCTGGTGTACTGTCCACACCAGAGGCCAAAAAAATAATCAAGAACTTTAACAGGGTGGCAAGGAACCTTGTGAGGTTTGAGCTGGTCCACCATGGCATTTGGATGCAAGAGGTAAAGAGAGAAACCACACAGTTTTTGTGGCAGATGTTGAAAACTATACCTTTTACTGTAATCGTGATGTGGACAAATGATAGAATATCTATCAATAGCCTCAATAGGCAAGATCAGCATGTGATCGCTAACAGTGGCGCTAACAGTGGCTAGCAAGGACTCATCAATTGAGAGGACATTGTTAAGCCAACAGAGTTAACTTGACAAACCTCTAGACCACTTGTTTACATATTCCCCCCCTTCTCTTCTACCTCTTCCTCTTGTCTCTTTCTGACGACCGTCAACAGATGGAGCGTTTCCAGGTGTGCCTGCAGGCCTCTCTGCTGGTCAGATCTGCAGAAACGGGGGAGCTGTCTGTCAACTTTGACCCAGAGATTCGGATCCAGATCAGTGAAGCAAACTTCATGAAGAACATGAAGTTGGAAATCCCGCCCTTCGCTGCTATGCTGCTGCAGAGGGAGCAAACCCTCAAGAAGAACTATGACAAACTAGAGGTGGGCATTAGAACATATTTTAATTCACAAGTTAATGGAGCTACCTGCTCTTTATCTTAGGTCCCATAGATGAGATCTGATAGCAGACATAACTATTGTCAAGAACTTTAATATTGATAACATACCATCAGCATTCAGCATTTCACCAGTGATGTGAATGAATCCACAAACTCAATGTCTTTCTTCCCCCTGCAGTATATGTTGAGTGAGAACACCAGAGTGCGGTCTAAGATAAAGAGTTCTTTTGAGCAGCTGGCCATTCCTCATGTAGCCAAGGTAAGAAGTGGTTATGATATAATTCCTGATTATTTCTAATTAGAGATAAAAAAAAAATCTGCAATCTATTTATTCATTATTGTTAATTCTATGAATTCATTTTCAGGTGTAATTTCTAAAATACATTTATTTGTACAAAGAACATTAATTGTTTTAAAGTTATTATAGGATTTATAGTTATTTAGAGATACAGTAAAAGTGGCCCTATTTAGTGCACTGCATCCCAACACATGTTAAATAATTCTACCTCACCAGACCTTTCCTGACCCCTGCTACATACTAATTTCATGGAAATATGTTCCATGGGAATATTTTTGTCTGACTGCCCAAAGACCATCACTGTCCATCTTTGACCTTTTAGGTGGATGAGGCTATACAACCAGGCCTGATCTCCCTCAGCTGGAGATCCCTGAACATAGACAAATATGTCAACCGCGTCAGCCAGACTCTGGGTAAGAAAAGAACTGCAGCGATCGCATTGTGCCACATGATAACAGATGAGACCCCCTGCAACTGTCAGCATATGAGCCAGTTAACAGCTTTCATGACCATTCATCATGTACCTGCTGTTTGTACTGTTTGCACACATCCTGCGCCTCGCTACATTCAACGCTTTCTGGCATTGATCTCTCTTCAGCTCAGACTCTCCCTCTTCCATCTCTTTTTCTCCTTCTTTTAGTCAGACCCCCTCACTTCTGTCAGACCATTACCCTCTCTTATTCTTGTTTTCTTGTGTGCCTAGTCGACCTGGAGCTGTTAATTGACAGGGTGAACGACTTGGTGGAGTTTCGGATAAATGCAGTGCTACAGGAGATGAGTAGCTGCACACTGTGTGAACTGCCAGAGGATGAACCTTTCACCTGTGAGGAGTTTGTGAAGACCACCAGGGTAAATAAATACCTACTTCAGCAGTGTATAGCTGTGGTTTAAGCAAACCCCCACACCAGCTTTGAAAGATGCAAGGATTGCAAAACTATCTACTATCTAGGGGTTATAACAGGTTTTATTTAAATATGTTGTCTAATAGCCTGTGCACAAGTATGTATTGTGACAGCTAAAGAGTCAATGAATCACGGTTTAAGAATGTGACAGACGTGTAGACATCACTGACGCAAATCGAATATGACACGATTCGATTTTTTCCCCAGGTAACTTCAGCATAGGTCTATTTTAAGATTAGACTTAAAACAAACTCAAGATTTCTCATTCGTTTTCACATTTTCATGAAATGTGTTCAGTGTCTTTTGCTCTCAGGGGGAATATAACGTTTCCTACCTGTAACATTAGCATGATTTAGCAACATTGCTTGCTTACCCTCCAGCTAATGCTATGCCAAAGTGCACTGGCTTTATTTGTTCTGTTTAATGTATATGTCTGATTTGCATGTATTCCCAGAATCTCTGCATAAAACAAGCCCAGAATCTCAATGCTAAGAGCTCACTGGTGGAAGAGGCTGCTAATGATCTGATCAACATGCTGCTGGAGTTCGACAACAATCAGAGTGAGATGACAGATAAAGTTGAGGAGGAAAGCTTCACCGAGAGCAAGACCACGGAGCACATGGACACTGAAGGTATTCTAACGTCAGATAGAATAGGCCAAGATGCAATGAGAAAAACAGAGAGACTTAATGTCAAACAGCCCATCACTACACACACGAGGATGAAATAGAAAAGTAAAAACTAGAGGGCTTACACATTTGAAGTGTCTCATTAGTTAAAGAAACTTGAAGTCAATGCATTGATTTTTAACAAGAAATGTGTCACCTCCTTCATCCTAGTTGAAGATGAGGGCACGGCCCAGTCTCGAAACCCCCCTTCCCCTCTGGGCAGGAAGAGGAAGAGGAAGAGGGATCTGATGGAAATAATGGAGGCAGAAGCCCAGGAGCTCCTCTCCTACTTCAACCACCTCAACGGGGATGCCTTGCTGAGGGTGATACGCAACACACTGGAGGTGCTACGCTACAACATCCAAGGTTCCCCACTCCATCATTATAAAGGTGGGTTAGCACTTTGCATTTACAGTTAACTGCTACTATGCTTTATTTTCATTTAATCGTAACCCTGGAATTGCTTTGGAAAGACATAAAAGTAGCAGATAATAAAATCATGTTGAATGGATGGCCAGTAGCATCCGCTCTGTGCCAGCACCACAGCAACTGTGAAGATGGCTGTGATGACTTATTTCATATAGGACATTGCAAATATTAAATTATCTGGCTGATTTAAACCTTTTCTGTCGACTTAGCTACTAAAATGTATTAAATGTTATTGAATCAGAGCATCTCTACTTCATCTCCCTGCAGCTGAGGCTGACGCAGTCAGTGAAAAAAACGTCAGCGAGCAGGCAATCTTCAAAGTCAATGCGACCCTCTCCATCCCTAACATCGCCACAACTCCAACCCTGAAGGAAGTCCAGCAGGCTTTGAACATGGCTGTCGAGTATGTGGTCAGCGTCAGCAAAGGAGTCAGCCAGTGGAGCAAAGAGAGGATCTCCAAGGTTGGTTTGATTTAATGAGAGTTGGATTTAGTGTAGCGCGAGGTGCCACACAGTCCTGACAATTTCAGCTCTGATTAGTTGATGACAAAGGTGTGAATGGTTTGGACTGTACCCAACCTTTCACCCAATGCCAGTTAGACGGTAGCTCCATCCTCCCTGTGACCTTTTTTCTGAACCGATCACTAACAATCCTGTATGTCGGCTCAACAAACCATGAGATGTTCCCTGAACTCTGTTTTCCCTGGTGCAGAGAAAGATGAGTGAAAGACGGATTGCAGCCCTGAAACAAGAAAGTTCAGACAGTGAATCAGAGGACGGAGTGACGACATACAGGAGCCTCACTGGTATGACATGAACACTTTAATAACCCAACTGTGTGTCTGTTCAGACTTAAAGAGTTACTCATCCATATTATTTCTAACACGCAGACCAGAACACACATCATTAGTCACTGCACCACACTCAGTTGATCATCAGATCTCTTCACAGCTCAGCAGAGCCAAGTCCCATCTGACTGAGAGCAGACTGTAATACTGATGGAAGCGACATCAGTGTCATTTAAACAAGGGATTTGTTCCGCTACATTCAACAGAACTAACATGAGGCTAATGGAGTAAAACAGCTGACATATAATTGATGTGCTGAAATACAATATGTTTGAAAGACACTTCAATCAAAACATCATTTATCTGAAAACGTAAAAGGGTTATAACTAAAATGTTTTTCAGTCAAATAAGATTAAAGGGCATCCACTGATATAACAAGCATATGAACAGGATTACACAACAAGCAAAATAGAAAGATATATGTATAAGAATCAAGATTCCAATCCTCTGAAATATCCATCTGGTGATGATACAGAGAAGATTAAAAATCTTTCCAACTCTTTTCAGACTGCAGCACCTCAGACATTTCTGCATCAGTGAGTCAGGCCATCCCCATCCAGGCCAAAAACTTCCATAAGAGCGTGTCTGAGAACAAGGACATAGTCAAACTGGTGACGTTTCTCAGTAACTCCATCGTCTTAGCCAAAAAGGTACATGCTCTTTCATTCTAGGAGATTGCAAAAGGCAAAATCAGAACTATGATTTTGCCCAAAATCTTAAGATCATCTCTCTCATTTCCTCAATAACTCCTGCTTATGTTGATGTGCAGGAAGTGAAGATTGCTCTGGATGGTTTTAGCTGCTACCATCATATCTGGAGAGAGGATCGTGAAGAGGCCATTCAGAAGTATGATAATCTGAAGTGTTATTACTGTATTTTAATGCATGAAGTTATTCCCACTGAACACAATGCAAACCAAACGATGCTTTTATTTCAGATTTATGGTGGGCAATCCCATGCTGTCAGATTTTGAGAGCCAGATTGTTTTCTATCGAGACCTGGAGGTGGAGATTAACGCGGAACCCGAATTAATCAACGTCAGAGCTTTGGCTTTATACACAGGTTACATCCTGCTTCCATACAAGACAACACACTCAATTCCATCTTTACAGTAATGTTGTCTAAAGAAACACAAAAAAGAAATCTAAACCCACCTCTGTTTCTTTGTACCAGCGGACTTGAAGATGTCGCTCACCGTGGAAACCAAGAACTGGATGGTGGATTATGGGCGGTGCTGTAACAGGAAGTATTGCTCAGAGATGGAGCAGATCTTTGCGTTTGTAGATGAAGCTGGAAAGAAACTGAACAGAAAGATCAAAGACCTGGATGATTTTCGCATCGCCATGGCTTCACTCAAGGATATCAGAGAGCAGCATATAACTATTGATTCTCAACTTGGACCCGTTGAGGTACAGTATTATTATTTAGCCTCTCTCACACATGCGCTGAACTTCACAACACCTCACCTGAGCACTCTGGAAATTTTCATATATGATTTAACATTTGTGACGGGCAGATTGTAGCATCTTCATGTCTTGTCTCTCCACAGGAGTCTTACGCCATGCTTCAAAAATATAAGCTGTCAGTGCCAAAAGAAGAGTCGGATAAGGTGGACACGATGCGCTACGCCTGGGAAAAGCTGTTGGCCCGGGGCACAGATGTTCAGAACGAGCTGGTGTCCCTGCAGCCATCCTTCAGAGGCGAGCTCCTCAGCAACGTGGAAACGTTCATGGTCGACTGTGAAAAGTTTTACGACGACTATGAGAAGGTGAATTGAAAATGAGCAAGAAAATGCAAGACTGAAGTGTTCAACATTTGCAGCCACCTACAATATTGGGCTAATTACCCATCAAGCGATTAATTTTAATTATTATGTGGCTTGATTAAGCCTTAGTTCAGGAACAGGTGTTTAGATAACTTGTCTTCTTTGCTACAGAATGGACCCATGGTGCTGGGGCTCGCTCCTCAGGATGCCAGTGACAGGCTCATCATGTTCCAGGTTTGTTATTGATGATCCGATTGGTTAATATTGATAATGATTCAGTTTTTTTTCCCATTAATTTAACATTAATTTCTATTTTTTTATTTGAAAAAACACAACTAATAATTTATTTTAAATTATATTTAGTTTTGATTGCAATATTTTACCCTTTTTCATTTGTTTTTTTTTTTGACCATTCTTTTCTATAGAATCAATTTGACAACCTACACAGAAGATACATCACCTACTCAAGCGGAGAGGAGTTGTTTGGGCTTCCTGTTACCGAGCATCCTCAGCTGTTGGAGATCAAGAAGCAGCTGGCTCTGCTTCATAAGCTGTATGGCCTTTACAACAGTGTCATTGAGACAGTCAACGGTTACTATGACATCCTCTGGGTTGAAGTCGACATTGAAAAGATCAACAGTGAGCTGCTGGAGTTCCAGATGAGGTTAGTTCATTTCAGATGGCATCCATTTTAATGTGACGCCTTTTAAGTCTATCCAACTGCTATCAGTGCGCTTGATCTAAACTCTAAATTGAATCCTGCTGAAGAGTAAGCAGATCTCCACTGAGGTGTTTCATTGGCTGAAATGAAAAAGGTGTCTTTCAAAACATCTTCATCATGTTGCCATAGAACATGGGCAACCGTATAAAGGTCTGATCACAGAAAAATGAAACTCAAAGAAAATCCAGTGAACCTTCTGTCTGTTCATACGAGCTCCAGCACTTTTCTAATTAGAACACGAAAAAGAGTTCTCCCTCTGCTGGGTTTTCATTCAGCCTTGTGTGAATGCTCGAAAAGATTTCAGGTCCCCCATCTCCATTTATGTTTCACTTTGCACTCTGACCACGATAAACATTTAATTCTTCTGCACATGTCGTTCAAGCATTTCATCATGTCTCCAGTATGAATTCAACTGAAGGTTTTTAAGCAAATAACAATCACATCGGAATAGAATATGTCCTGGTGTCAGAGCTGGAAGAAGACCACCAGTTTACCTTTGCCATGGTTACGCTGTGTCTCAGAAGAATGCAACACTAATCCCTTTTGTTGACTGTGGCTGCAGGTGCCGGAAGATGCCTCGTGCTCTGAAGGACTGGCAAGCCTTTTTGGAACTGAACAAAAAGATCGACGACTTCAGTGAGAGCTGCCCCCTGCTGGAGCACATGACCAACAAGTCAATGGTGGCGCGCCACTGGAAGAGAATTGCGGAGGTCAGACAAACGAGGCCGCTGACATATCCCTGCGTTTAGCAGTTATTCTGATTTTGTGGTTATTAGTAAGATAATGTTAATTGGCATTGTGCTGACATTTGGCTCCCGTGAGCAGGTGACTGGACATACCTTTGAGGTGGAATCTGACACATTCAAGCTTCGTAACATTATGGAGGCTCCTCTGCTCAAGTATAAAGAGGAGATTGAGGTAAGAGTGAACAGCCACAACAGGCAGAAAACCTTTAATTACATAACATTTATAGCAGATGATAATTATCACGAATGAACTTTATTTATTTATTATTTCTTACTGGCTGCTAACGTTTCATCCAATCTGTGTGTTTCTCACCCAGGACATCTGCATCGGTGCAGTGAAGGAGCGGGACATTGAGCACAAACTGAAACAGGTGATTGCTGAATGGGACAACAAGACGTTCACGTTTGCCAACTTTAAGACTCGGGGAGAACTGCTGCTGAGAGGAGACAGCACATCAGAGGTCATTGCCAGCATGGAGGACAGCCTGATGGTCCTGGCGTCTCTAATGAGCAACAGGTATGTCCCTATAAATGTTCCTTATCAATAGTGTGTTTTGATGAGAACATCAGAGCTCTTACCGCACAATTACATTAATATACCTGTCTTACTTCCCAGGTACAATGTCCCATATAAACCCCAGATACAAAAGTGGGTTCAGAATCTCTCCAACACCACTGGCATCATTGAAAACTGGGTGATCGTACAGAACCTTTGGATCTACCTGGAGGCTGTGTTTGTGGGGGGAGACATTGCTAAACAGATGCCCAAGGTATAGTGCCACAGTCAGTATTTAAATGTAATATTTCATGGTTAGGAGTGGAGAGTATAGATACAGTACACGGCTTTGAGTCTTAATTTCTATTTTAGGAAGCAAAACGTTTCTCAAACATCGACAAGTCCTGGGTGAAGATCATGACACGAGCCCACGAGATGCCCATCATCGTGCAGTCGTGTGTGGGAGATGAAACCATGGGACAGCTGCTCCCTCACCTCTTTGAACAGCTGGAGATTTGCCAGAAGTCGCTTACAGGGTAAGTACTAAAATGTGAAATCATTGCCATCTACATGAGACGTCAAGACAGTATGAAGGGTGAATACTGTTACAAAGATGTTGTTTTTACTGATATGCTGCCAGCCGCCAGCTCAAACACATGTAGCTTTCAGAGAAACGATTAGAACATTTTCTTTTCATGTTGTCAAACAGCTATTTGGAGAAGAAGCGTCTACAGTTTCCTCGTTTCTTCTTTGTCTCCGACCCTGCTCTGCTCGAGATCCTGGGCCAGGCTTCAGACTCCCACACTATCCAGGCCCACCTTCTCAATGTCTTTGACAACATTAAAACTGTCGAATTCCATGAAAAGGTGAGCTGCTTCCAGTGATTCATGTTCCTGTTATTCATTATGTCTTTTAATTTGTCAGTGTCAGTGAACAATGGTGTCTTTCAAACAAAACAAATGAAAGATTAAAAAAAAATACTAAAAAATAGCGATTGCATCAGGCAGGGCACAAAAGAAGCCCATATGTTTGAATAGACTAATCAGAATATTGTATTATTATATCATATTAATTCTCTTCAAAAGTGATATGGTGTCAGTCTAATCAATCAAACGCATCATCTTTCCCAGGTATACAACCGTATTCTGTCTGTATCATCGCGGGAGGAAGAGACTGTGGCTTTGGATCATCCTATCATGGCAGAGGGGAATGTAGAGATTTGGCTCAGCGCTCTGCTTGACGAATCCCAGAGGTCGTTGCACTTGGTGATCCGGCAGGCTGCCATAGCCATCCAAGAGCCCACCTTCCAGCTCATCGAATTCCTAAACTGCTTCCCCGCTCAGGTAAGGTCATAGTTGGATTCAAACTAACATTAACACACTCACAGGCTGTGCTATTTGGTTGTTGACCTACGGCTGCGTACTGAGAAGGAAACACATTTGAAATTGAGATTCCAAACTCGCTCCAGCCAGTGATGTTCTCGTTTTGATCTAGGTGGGTCTGCTCGGCATTCAGATGCTATGGACAAAAGACGCTGAAGACGCTCTGACCCAAGCCAGGGCTGATCGCCGCATCATGGCCAAAACCAACCATCTCTTCCTGGACCTGCTCAACACGCTGATCGACATGACCACAAAAGACCTGACGGCAGTAGAGAGGGTTAAGTACGAGACCCTCATCACCATTCATGTCCACCAGAGGGATATCTTCGATGAACTGGTGAGTAAGATGTCTCTATCGAGTCGTTTCTGCATCTGCTGAACTGCATTTGATAATCAGACACTTCAGCGTCGACCGGTTTTTAAATGGAGGAACTATTGTGAAATTTGGTGAAAAAATACACAATTTAATGAACCTCACATTAGGCTGCGGGTGATTTAAAAAGAGGGACGTTAGACAAGCAAGTACATTGATTTACCTCTTTCCTGCACCCGTATTCATTCCCTCTTCTGTCTTTGTACTTCTTTCTACCTGTAACCTTGCTGTCACTTCACCCCCCCCCCCCCCCCCCCCCCCCCCCCCCCCACCTCCTGTCCCTCCACCAATTCACCCCTCTTTCTTCCTGCTTTTTTATCTGTTATCTTGCATCATCTCCTGAACGGTGCCCTTCAATTTCCTGTTCTTCACTTCTCCATTCTCCATGTTTTCAACCTTTTATCTTTATCATCTTTCTCTCTTCGCTTTTACTCCGTAACCCCTTTCTCTACTCCCCCAGTGCCACCTGAATGTCAAAAGCCCTGGTGACTTTGATTGGCTGAGGCAGTGCCGTTTCTACTTCAACGAGGACTCCGACAGGATGCTCATCAAAATCACAGATGTGGTCTTCGACTACCAGAATGAATTCTTGGGCTGCACTGACAGGCTTGTCATTACGCCGCTGACTGACAGGTAGAGGCCTCGTACATGAGGGCACACACTCATGAAGGCAGAGATAAAATAGTAAGAAGTGTTGCGCTGACCAGCAGGCAATATACTGACCAGCATGTAATACCAAAACATAAACAGACACAGAGAGAGGGTGATGACTTGTTCTGTGCTCCGCCTCATATATAAGGAAAAACTGGACATTTACTATCGTAGATCAGAAGAAAAGAGGGAAGTATCCACAGCAGCAGCAGCAAATTACAGATTCAATGAAAAGAGAATGCAGTTTTTAGCCAGAAGGCCAGAGTCAGGCCCCAGAGGCAGTCATCATCTCTGCTGAAGGGTCTTGCAACAAGACCAGCTTCATAGGCGGCATTCTCCCGCTGTGCTCTGACCTCCTGCCTCCCTGTGGAGACTCACATCACATTACCTTTATTATGAGATAGATAGAATGTGAGGGGAATGAAAACAGCTTTCTGAGAAATGCCTCACCTTCTCTATGTCCATGAAACTGAACTGTGTGTGTGTGTGTGTCTTCGCTCAGGTGCTACATCACCATATCCCAGGCTCTTTATATGAGTATGGGCGGAGCCCCTGCTGGACCTGCAGGAACCGGTAGGACTGTGTAATCTATGCAGACACATTGTAGTGTACATTGTTTTTACTCTAATTAAACGATCATTTTCCAGCAAACAAGCAGAACTTTAAGGGCAGAATCCAGAATACGCAAAGAACATTTCTTAGTCTATACCACAGGACTCCAGATGAGATTCATTGGTTTTCTTTCAGCACTTCAACTTTAGGCACTTTGACTCATGATGTAACAAAACGCCTTTTCTTTATCAGGCAAGACTGAGACCGTAAAGGATATGGGTCGCTGTCTGGGGAAGTACGTCGTTGTCTTCAACTGCTCCGACCAGATGGACTTCAGAGGCTTGGGCAGGATATTCAAAGGTAAAAGTCACAAAGCAAATTGACGCAATTATATTATGCAAAATAGGCAGCACGAGAAAAGGGATAGAACAAAACAGCTTCAAGCTAAGTTCAGTATGATTGATTTGGACCGAAATGCAAAAGGAGAGAAGTATTTTTGGAGCTGTATATTTGATTATATAAAGTGATAAATATACATATCTGATTTGCAGGTCTGGCTCAGTCTGGTTCTTGGGGCTGTTTTGACGAGTTTAACCGAATTGACCTCCCAGTTCTGTCGGTGGCCGCTCAGCAGATAGCAATTGTCCTCAGCTGCAAGAAAGAACGTCGCCCAAACTTTGACTTCACCGATGGAGATAATGTGAACATGAACCCCGAGTTTGGCCTCTTCCTTACCATGGTCAGTGCTTTGAGCTAATGCTGTGTCTTGCTCGTTGAACAAAGGCTCCTAGTGAGATTTAATAAGATGGGTATATGAAAATGTTTCCCTGAAGCTATCAACTTATTAGCTGGAGTTATAAATGTGATGATGTGGATTTTATTTCTAGCAAAAACAAATGATGCAATGTTATAAGATTTTATTTATGTGGTTAAATAGAGTCACCCCCAGTTCATACAATATTAAACACAGGGGCCTGCCTCCTTAATACTTATATAACGATAGTGAGATCTCTTTATCTCCCTGGCACAGTTGCCATCCCAAGGCAAGTCATTAAAAAGAAGCGTGTGTGGGGAGATGGGTCAGAGATCAGGTGTGTGTGTGTGTGTGAGAGAGAAAAAACTGACACACACACACACACACGAACAGAGAGACAGTAATCAAAAGCAGCCTTTGTGGAGAGGAAGGTCTGAGCTGTGTCCATAGAGCTTGGACTAGCTGAAGGTGCAGTGAATGAAGTTTAATTATCTTCCAATATTAACTAAGGACTCTGTGTAGTTTGTAGATTTATTTAATTATATCCATCATGAGTAAATACAAAGAGACCCAGAAGGCAGTTAATGTCTTTGCATATTTGTTTTTTAGGTATTAATTGAAATGTTCTAAATTGAAATTGGAGCATTTGAAATGTAATTTGCAAATTAACCCTCTTTAATATTACAAATGCATACGTAATAAGGCATGTTGCTTTCATTTATTAAAATGTTTTCTTTTCCTGTGCTTAGAACCCAGGTTATGCAGGTCGTCAGGAGCTGCCTGAGAACCTGAAGATCAACTTCCGAACCGTGGCCATGATGGTTCCTGACCGTCAGATCATTATCAGAGTGAAGCTGGCCAGCTGTGGGTTTAAAGACAATATGGAGCTGGCCCGCAAGTTCTTCACCCTTTACAAGCTGTGTGAGGAGCAACTGTCCAAACAGGTATGTGCTGGTGAGAGACATGAACTGATGACATGTCTCGTTTTCTTTATCATTTGAACCAAATGTTTTCTGATTCTCCAGGTTCACTATGACTTCGGACTGAGGAACATCTTGTCCGTGCTGAGAACGCTCGGAGCTGCCAAGCGAGCCAATCCCACTGACACAGAGGCCACCATCGTCATGAGGGTCCTCAGGGACATGAATCTCTCCAAATTGGTCAGTTTAGAATAATACAAAAGCGCATGAAATACATGGTCTTGGTAGTGTAAAAGAACAATCATGTCATCTTTCTTTTTAAACTGATTATCATTGATTATCATTATCATGATCTCAATTGTTATTTGTGAACTTGGCTAACATGGGTCAATGTGCATGCTTTTGTGTGTTTGTTAGATCGATGAGGACGAGCCGCTCTTCCTGTGCTTGATTGAAGATCTCTTCCCGAGCATCCAGCTTGATAAAGCGGGCTACCCTGAACTGGAGGCCTCCATCGACAGACAGGTAGGTGGGGTGGGGGGTAATGGATTGGATTGTCTGCATTTGTGAGGCAGAGTGGAGTGGAGCAGCAGACAAACACAATGGCACAGAGAGATGGAGGGGAGAGAGTGAAGGGCAGGAAAAAGGAGAGAGAAATAAAGAGGCTGTGAATTCGGACAAAAGACAAATGGACTAGCAGACCTTAGTATCTTTCATGTCACTCTTAAACGCCTCAAGATAAAGCACCCAAAGGGATAAGAAGGGTTTCATTTACCATTTGTGAGGGGACTTAACTTATTGACTGTGGAGTCCACAGTGCAGAGGAAGAGGAACATACTGCTATCCTCCCCTGCACTAACGCACACGTCCTCTGTGTCAACTTGTTGTGTGATGTGACACTTTTTGTGATTCGGCTGTCGTAACAATATTATTCCAGATTGTGTCACTGTTTTTGTAGACACAGGTTTTTTTTGTTGTTTTTTTAACAATTATCTTCGCTTCAACAGGTAGAGAAGGCAGGCCTGATCAGCCACCCGCCCTGGAAGCTGAAGTTAATCCAGCTGTATGAGACTCAGATGGTCCGACACGGCATGATGGCCCTGGGGCCTAGCGGTGCTGGAAAGACGACTTGCATACACACGTTGATGAAGGCCATGACAGGTGGGATTAGAAGCATGTTGTTGCACTACATTGTTGCACTACACAGATTACAACAAGGAGATTACAGAAGGAGAACCGAGGAGAATTGTTTTCAGATTTAAAACGTTCATCGCATTCTTTCTGAAAGCATCCTCACTTTATGGTGGGCCTGAAGCACGTTTTTTTTTTTTGCACACAACTATATGTTCAAGTGAAAAGACATCTCGTTATAAATTGGCTGTTTGTTGAAATGCCTGTGACTGAGGGTAGTGGAGGACGCCCAGAGAAGAAAAATCACTCAACTTAAAAGTGCTGTCTCACAAATCATTGTACAAGATGTTGTTTTTTGTTTTTGTTTTTTTAAGAACAGTTTTTTGTGATGCCTTGTGTTCCAAATGCAAGTGTTGATGTCTCTCAACACGTTCCTTATTCCAGAATGTGGTAGACCTCACAGAGAGATGCGCATGAACCCCAAAGCCATTACAGCCCCCCAGATGTTTGGTCGACTGGATGTAGCCACAAATGACTGGACGGACGGCATCTTCTCCACACTTTGGAGGAAAACACTGAAGTCAAAGAAAGGTCAGAAAAGGTTCTTTAACTGCTTTCAAATGTGCACTTAACTGATAATAATGCCACAGTAAAAACTGCATGATGCCTGAATGAACCCTTGGGATAGTACCGCACCTTGTGATGTTCCTGCACGTTGTCAGGTGCTTTGTGTTATGGTAACTTATGTTGGAGTCAATTCATTTTAAACATCCTTTCATGCCATGTCACATAACGCTGCTTCCTGCATTCTGTGCCTACCCCAGCCCTCTGGAGATTTACATTTTTAAGTCCAACTGTTGACCCCAATTTGCACAGATTTTCTTGACTTTGCTTCTCAAAACGTCTTTGCTTCCAATATTGATTTAATTTTTTAACGGTGGGACGCTGACTTGTGATTATAAATTCAATTTTTTTGGAGGCATTCTAACAGTTTTTCAAAAGTCAGTGCTCAATCTTTGATTTGAATAACCCCATTTGCATCCTCCCTGAAGAGTTGATTTAATAGAGAGGGAGAGAAATAGAGACAGAGCCCCACTGAGTTTCAAAATGATTCCTTGAACCAGTGTGCATGGTAATCTAAGGCTCTTTTTGCATTTTTTCTGTGAAAACTTTGGGGAAACCCGTTTTTCTCCAACGTTGCACAGAAGTTTAATTATCCTGGGACAAACTGGCATCCATAGTTAAAAGTAGCACCAGCAGCTGTTTTATCTACCACTCAGTCCCGCGCCTGCATGCCTCATCAAAAATGCATCTGTGCATCGATATGAATATGCATTATGCGTGTTTGCTTTTATGTGTCAGAATATGCATCTGATGTATTCACTATATACCAGCATGTTGTTTTGCATATCTTCTGAAAAGGTTGCACTCCGCATGTTTGTATGAATTGCATTTGTGGGGCTTGTTTTCTTCGAGCCGATGGGAGTCCGGCAAAGTGAAGCTGGATGATGTGACATGATGTGAGTTGTGACAGGACTGCAGCTCCTGAATGAAATATCCCGCAGGAGGGGGAAAAAAGGAGCCCGATGAAAACAGACCGCACTTACAATATGAAACAGATGCAGCAATCTATGTTAGTGACAGTGGAGTGGCTGATTGCTTGTGAGCAGTCGCATTAGTAACAAGTTGTTGTGAGTCCGTCCTTCTGGTTTAATTTAGTTAATTCTAGGTCAGTGATCAAACAACTATACTCGTCTGCAATGGACCAAGAGAGCACACTTACAATATGTCACAGCAGCATGAGCCAAATACATTAATAACCGGCAGCTAGTCTGCATGATGTTTCGCTGACAGTCAAAGTAAACCGTCTTATTCTTTATCTCTGGTCCTATCTTGGGGTCTCTGGAACCGATAATTTTATTTCTATGGAAAAGAAATACATTTGAATTTGTATAAACTGCTGCAACATAACACAATGCAAGATGTTGTTTAGAAATCCCATATAAACGGCTGGATTTTGGACTCGCCTCTCTGCAGACCCAGCAGTTCAGCTGTCCTCTATTTTAATAGGAGCGGTTGTGTAACCTTTTCCATGCTCTAAATACATATTCAGAGGCCTTTTCATTCTGCTGAATAGCAAATTATAGGTCAAAGCAGTGGGTCATATCACATCCATAGAGAAAACAAACGCAATGTTTTTCTCTGTCACAGGGGAGCACATCTGGATTGTCCTGGATGGGCCGGTCGATGCCATCTGGATCGAGAATCTGAACTCAGTGCTGGATGACAACAAAACTCTTACGTTGGCTAATGGAGATCGTATACCCATGGCTCCCAACTGTAAGGTGGCTTTTGAGCCACATAATATCGACAACGCCTCTCCAGCTACTGTCTCTCGTAACGGCATGGTGTTCATGAGCTCCTCTGTCCTGGACTGGAGCCCTATACTGGAGGTGAATCATCTCATTTAAACCCTTTTTTTTAACACCATTATAGAAAATGGAAGCTGGGGATGATCTAGTTTGGTTCCTAGGTGACTGTTCCTTGGCTGACTTGTTTGAATGCTTAAGCAATTTTCAATCCGCTAATGTTAAATCTAAGTGCCTGAAATAGTTTTCAATAAATCCCCAAATTCCTGCTACATCCACTAACTACAGACAAACAACACATACCAGGAAAACAGAAGCTGTGCCCTGCTGCGCTGGGATGAATGAATGTTATTCATGGGGTCTTAACTACTGCAATATGCTTTCGGCTCTCAGGGCTGGTTGAACCAACGCTCCCCCCAGGAGGCAGATGTCCTGAGGGAACTCTTCTCCTCCTCTTTCTCTGAGCTCTACCAGTTCAGCGTGCAGTCGCTGGAGGCCAAGATGGACATGCTTGAGGCCTTTGTCATCAAGCAGTGCATCAACATGCTGCAGGGACTAATACCACCCAAGGTTCGGTTACATCTCTTCTGAACAGAATGTACTTATAGATCATAAATAGAAGGATATATATATATATATATATATATCACAGTGGAAAAAAAAGACTTCAGTCATGACTTTAATCAGCTGTAATGGATTTTTCTTTTAATGTAATTATTACATAAGAAGTAATACTTAGCGGGGGCCACTTAACTGAATTCAAGGGGGGGTATTTATATCCTTCTAACTCTTGATGTACCCCCGTCAGTACTTATATTTGCTTATTTCAATAGTCCTTCAATAAAGAGGAATGAATTGTTACTCTACAGGAGCAGTGTGGTGAATTATCCAGAGAGCACTTGGAGCGGCTGTACGTGTTTGCCCTGATGTGGAGCGTTGGAGCCCTGCTCGAACAGGACGACCGAAAGAAGATGGAGACCTTCCTCAGGACGAATCAAAATATCAATCTGAATTTGCCTCAAATTCCTGATGACAGCGAGAGCCTCATGTTTGACTACAACGTTGGAGATGATGGTATGTACGCACTGTGGAACAGATGTTATGCAGAGCTGTAAACCTGTTGACAGGTAGATGCATGATGCCCAGTGTCGTTCTTTGTTTTGGCAGCCGGTGCACGTTTATCAAATCATACTGTGAAATGCAGAAATGTCACTCAAATTGGACCACGGCCATTTTTGTGCTAACCTCTACAGCATTTACCCTTTTAACATCTGCTCATTCTTCCTGTTCGCAGGTCAGTGGACCCACTGGAGCACCAGAGTGGAGGAATACATTTATCCCTCTGATGTTACACCAGAGTACAGCTCCATCTTGGTCCCCAATGTGGACAATGTCAGAACAGACTTCCTTATTCAGACCATCGCAAAGCAGAGCAAGGTGAGGTCATCACCAAAGCTGTGTCCATCTGGGTACTGCTTTGAAAATACTTTACGCGGTACACAAAGTCAAATTTAAGGGTTGCATTCCAAAAGTCAAAATTTGTGGGTTTCTTTAAAACTGATCAACTGAAGCATTGAATCATGATTCAAGTGACACATAAATGAATTATGAACTACAACATAATATATACGTGCGTACCTTTAAGCTCTGTTGGATTAAAATGGGATAGAGCCTTCTCTAAAACTCTTCCACTGGTCTCTGTTCAGTGTATTAGGCTTTATACATTCCTTGCCATACCTCTTCAGGACAGCATAGCTGCATGCGTGAATGCAGCATGGCTCCATTAAATATGATGGTCAATACTCGACTCGTATGTGCATATATGTGTGTCGTGGTCATTCATATTCATAATGCCAGGAGAGATAAGTCTGTATGCTGCCCTGTTTCATCAGCATTTGTTGAACATGTAAAAAAGTCTGTGATCAAATACAAATCGAGTGATGATCTATGATCATTCCATTCAGGCAGGGATGTACACTAGTCTTTTTCAATTGGATGATAAAAAACCTGTCACAAAAAATATCTCTTGCTTCCCTTATTATTCTGTTTTGTCTTTAAATTGGACCTTTGCCTGATACAAATCTATCTATTTCTCATGTTTCTAGGCTGTTCTGCTGATTGGAGAGCAAGGAACTGCCAAGTCTGTCATGATCAAGGGCTACATGTCAAAGTATGATCCCGAGAGACACATGGGCAAGAGCCTTAACTTCTCCTCTGCTACGACACCGCTCATGTACCAGGTAGGACAAAACCCAGTATTTACAATTCTGTTAATTACTATAGATTGAACTGCTCTTTGTGATACTGCAGCTTTATCTGACAATAAAGTGTAATGGATTATTGTGAACTTGTGTACTAACATTGATCGATATCTGGTCTGATGAATAATGTGTAGGATGTAGGAAGGATCATGGTCTTTTGTCTGTACCTGCCTAAGCTGTGCATTGATCTAGCTGTTACGATGGATTATGTCAGAGTGGAAGATAATAGATGGGACCTCTCTTTCTCGAATGGTGGCTTTTTTGTTATCTCCCTTTGAACCATACTTGATTCTTTGCTCCTTGATTCTTTTTTTAGAGGACAATCGAGAGCTATGTGGACAAGAGGATGGGGAGCACTTATGGACCGCCAGCTGGGAGGAAAATGACCATTTTCATAGATGATGTCAACATGCCTATCATCAACGAGTGGGGAGACCAGGTTTGCGACTAACAACACCAAATGAAAACACTTTTTTTATTTACTTGAATAAGTTGGGGTCTATTATTTTTTTATTTTTTAAACAAAATTCTATAAATTTTAAATTTTCACATTTTGTGACCTTATGAAGTTAATTAATGCAATGATGTTATTATAGCAGAATAAATATAAATCGTAACAACAACAAGACAAAAAAACTTTTATCTTTTGATTAACTCTTCATCATAGGTGACGAATGAGATCGTCCGGCAGCTGATGGAGCAGAAAGGATTCTACAGCCTGGAGAAACCAGGAGAGTTCACCAATATTGTAGATATTCAGTTCATGGCAGCTATGATCCATCCCGGTGGAGGCCGTAATGACATCCCACAGAGGCTGAAAAGGCAGTTCTCCATCTTCAACTGTACGCTGCCTTCCAATTCGTCCATAGACAAGATCTTTGGTGGGTAAAAAAGCCTAACAGTGATGCATACTGACAGATGACTTTCAAAATGCTGTTACTACTATGGTGATACATGGACAGTTTAAATAAAAATCATGTCCAAATGTATCATCTTTTGATGCGGTAATGCATGTTGATTTATACAGGTGTCATTGGTGGAGGCCACTTCTGCGCCGAGCGCGGTTTCAGCGACGAGGTTCGGAGCATCGTGCCCAAACTTGTATCTATGACACGTCGTCTCTGGCAGATGACCAAGATCAAGATGCTCCCCACGCCTGCCAAGTTCCACTACATCTTCAACTTGAGGGATCTATCCAGGGTCTGGCAAGGCATGCTCAATACCACCTCAGAGGTGATCAACTCAGTCACGGTAAGAAGCCTGGGTTTTTGATAGCTTCACATATGAAATACTATCTAATAATTAATAGTGATATCAATAGTTAACAGAAAATACTGTAAGCACTATCATTTTATCTGTTGCCCCCAAAGACTGATTAGTGTTGGACAATAGCAAAGACTGTGTGTATGGAAACAGTGAAGAAAGGGACACAAAAAGCTGGCACAGCAGCAGAACACAGTGGGGTATATAGTACTGTATACAAGTCACATGGAGAGCCTGACAGAATGATCAAAGCCAGTCATTATATTGCAAAGGCAACATAGTCTACATTATGTATGACAGCAAAACCATTGGAGTGTGGTTTTTTTACTGTTTTTTCTTGTTCGGAGCAATTTAAAAAAAAAAATGAAATACTGGTATTGTACGGTCAACTTTTTGCTGCATGGCCAACACCTCGTTGTTTTTTGGCCTCACTGAATAATTAATTACAATGAAATGTGTCTTCCACCTCAGGCTGCCCACAGTAAAACAGGCTACCAAATAGCCTCACATTATACAAAAGTCAACTACTTCAATAGAAAAGAGGGGTGTAGAATATAAATAGAATAAACAGGCTGTAACTTTCCCAGACTTTCAGCTCTAGGTGGCATTGCTGTGTGTGCACTATCCTACAATCAATATATTGAATTAATGTCGGGCTTAATTATATCCAGGGTAAGCAAATGATCTGGTGTGTCTGTGCTCAAAGAACTTCTTTGCTGATCTGAATCTGTTTAAAGCCAACACACAGAATTTCTCACTGATTATGAATGGTCTTATTTTACTGTTGCTGCCTCTTTATGAGCTACAAGAGCAAATGATAGGCAATAAGACAATAAGGGAACAAATTGGCTTTTTTTTTTTTAATTATTTGAGCTCCCTGTGGTCTGATGGTTAACGTGTGAGGTAGGTGCAGCAATTGATTCTAGTCAGGCTGGACAAGCCTGTATTTAAGGTGAAGGAAACATAATCAAGGGAAGCAAGCTAGGCTAAAGGCTATGCAAAAGGTTGACCCGTACCCAGCAGCACACAGTGAATCAATCTAAAGAAGTTATGGTGTGTGTCAAAAACGAAATGCTTAAACCTCGTCATTAAACCATAACGCTGTGAAGGGCAGCACTAATACAGAACAATATTGTTTCCAGGTGTTGATGAAGCTGTGGAAGCACGAGTGCAAACGCGTGGTCTCTGACAGATTTACCATGCCAGAGGATGTGGTGTGGTTTGATCAGTCTCTGGCAAAGGTGACGGAGGAGAAGCTTGGCGAGGAGTACAAGAAAATGGTGGACATAGAAGTAGACAGCTTCTTTGTCGACTTCCTACGAGATGCACCCGAACCTACAGGTACTGACGACGGTGGTGTTGTTGCTCTTTTGTGAAAGATTTTCTTAACCAAAGCTAAATATGAACTCTTTTCTTGTATTGCAATCGTTTTAATTCTGCTCTTTTATTACAGGGGACGAGCCAGATGATGCAGACTTCAGTATGCCAAAGGTGTATGAGCCTATTGAATCGTATGAGAGCTTGAAGGAGCGTCTGAACATGTTCCTAATCCTTTACAATGAAACCGTGAGGGGAACTGGCATGGACATGGTCTTCTTTCAGGATGCTATGATACATCTGGTCAAGGTAAACAACATCCATTCTAATCAGTTAGAGACACTTTGGAATGCTCACCCTAGTACACAAACTGGAGAATTTGTTTCTGTTGCCATTTCGCCTCACTCTTTTCGCGGTTCAGATTTTGTTTGGTTTTCTTTGCGCAGGTGTCGAGGATTATTCGGACTCCCGGAGGTAGCGCCTTGTTGGTGGGTGTCGGGGGCTCAGGCAAACAGAGTCTGACCAGGCTGGCCACATTCATAGCTGGATACAAGATCTTCCAGATCACACTGTCACGGTAATGCTCAGCATGGCGTGTGCCTGGTGAATAATGGTGAAATTATAAATGTACAGTTTCGTGTAGGCTCTGTTTCTCTCTGACATCAACATGAAAGGTTGACCCTTGAAGTTCTAAACTTTAGTTGAGGCAGGAAATGCATTCTGCATTAAATAAGAGTGAGTCATTCTTTATTGAGTTATTATTGTATCTATGACACATTTCCTATAATTCATGTGTGGGACTGTGAGTAACGTTAAAGCCCATGTACAGCAGGACTAATCATAATGCTCTGAAAAGTGAATCACTTACTTTCTATAGAGCAGACGCACGTTGTAATACACAATACCATCTGTTTTCTGTTTGAATTATCATTCAGTTGAGTCAGGACCCAGCGATATTGCAAACACAATAACTGTCTTTTATTTTTACTTCATATGCCACAGTGCTCTGTCTCACTCTCCTAACCTGAGGAATGTTTTTCTCTCTAAGCCACCATTACATTTCCCCTCTTTATAGCAGATTTTAATGCCTGGCATTAATATGAATGAGGCTCGTGTTTCTGCTCTTGGCTTCAGAGTCCTCTGGAGACAACAGGCACCTTGTCTGTGTTCTCCCTACCTTCTTATTTGTCGGGGTATCTCTTTCCTCCAACACACAAACATCCACAGACAAATGCGTTTTACACGCTCATCCAGTCCAATTATGTCTCCGTCTCCTCAAGCACGCTCCTTGATGACAAATTGTCCTAGCAGTTTAACATGTCTCGATCTGATTTCCTGTTTAACAGCCTCACATTAATGCTATTTATAAAAACCTATCCGTCCCAAATGAAGAAACACATCATTTGGCTGTGCACTGACCTTTTTCACACCACAGTAATGAAGCGCTGAAAAAATGTGTGCATCCCAACTCAAACAACCAAATTAACATATTCAACATTCACACAGTACAGCCTCATACGTACAAAGCCCTCCACACTGCACTCTCACCCTCCCTCTGCCAGTTTCATTTGGTCTAACGAGAACAAAAAAGAAAAAAAAAACTTTACTCTCTTCATGTATTCTGCTTTTTGTTCTTTTTGGCAGGTCATACAACACATCTAACCTAATGGAGGACTTGAAGTTTTTGTACAAGATAGCGGGCCAGAAAGGGGAAGGCATAAGCTTTGTCTTTACTGACAATGAAATCAAAGACGAGTCCTTCCTTGAGTACATGAACAACGTCCTGTCGTCTGGAGAGGTCAGTAGTGCACAAACGCTGTAAACAGACTATTGTGTGTGTGTGTGTGTGTGTGTGTGTGTCACGAGGTCATAATGTAAAGGTTACTCAACTTTTCTTGCACACTCACAGAGATCATTGATTAAGAAATGATGAGGACTAAACGCTTGTTTCTGTCTTCAGGTGTCCAACTTATTTGCTCGAGATGAGATTGACGAGATTCTCAGTGAGCTCTTCCCTGCTATGAAGCGAGAGTTTCCCAAGCGTCCGCCCACCAATGAAAACCTGTTCGAGTTTTTCATGTCCCGGGTCAGATCAAATCTGCACGTGGTGCTGTGCTTCTCGCCTGTTGGAGAAAAGTTCCGAAACCGGGCGTTAAAGTTTCCGGCATTGATATCTGGCTGCACCATGGACTGGTTCAGCCGCTGGCCCAAGGATGCTCTTATTGCTGGTACGTTTCACAGAAAACAAATCTATGTGTATGATCTGCAACTACCATTTGTTTCTCACAGTGTATTGTTGGGTCAATAAACTGGATGTTATTACCTTACTGTAAATTCTGCATCCATATAAATCTGTTTGTTAACTAATTCTCTTCTCTCTCCCTTCCTCCCTCTCCCTGTCCTTTAGTTTCGGACCACTTCCTGTCTGTCTTTGACATGAAATGCACACCCAAGGTCAAAAGTGAAGTAGTGCAGTGCATGGGCTCCTTCCAGGATGGGGTAGCAGAGAAATGTGTGGAGTACTTCCAAAGGTGTGTGTTCATACATTGTACATAAAGTGTAGGTTTTTTTTAATTATCATAAAAGTGAAGTATTAGGCACTGTACCAATGCCTCGCCTTCCTTTTCTAATATGACAGGAAAATAACCAAATGTAATTTATTTTGAACTTAGGTTCCGACGCGCCACCCATGTGACGCCCAAGTCCTACCTGTCCTTTATTCAAGGCTACAAGACCATCTATGAGGAGAAGCTGTCTGAAGTCCAGACACTTGCCGACAGGTTAACACACTTTATTGACTATTTTGGCAAAATACTGGTACGCGTATAACAATGGCAAATCTAATAGACCAAAGATTTTCTCTCAATGTTTTCAACAAGCACAGCCCCAGGTCGTGGCTAGATGTAATTCTGTTTCGATATTTCTCCTCTTAAGGATGAATACTGGCCTCGAGAAGCTGAAGGAGGCATCAGAGTCAGTGGCAATACTGAGCTCAGAGCTGGAGGTGAAGGAGAAGGAGCTACAGGTCGCGAATGAAAAGGCTGACAAGGTATGGTTCAGGCAAAAAGAGCTTGTTGTAGCACTGCAACAAGTCCATAACTGGCAATTTGGGGATTTTTATTGCAATTTCGTAAACAAAGAACATGAAAACAAATTATGCTATTTGCATCTATATGACAAAAATATAATGTCCTTTCATTGCATGCATACAGGTGCTGAAGGAGGTGACAGTGAAAGCCGAGGCTGCAGAGATAGTGAAGATGGAAGTGCAGAAAGTGAAGGATGTGGCCCAAAATATCGTAGACACCATCACTGCTGACAAGGCCATCGCTGAGGAGAAACTCAAAGCTGCTGAGCCTGCTCTGGCGGAGGCTGAGACTGCACTGCAGGTATGGAGGTTGAATTTACCTTCCACAGGTGCCTCCATAACCCTAAGCCTGCTGCATCACGCAGCGCCACTCATCATAATCTGGGCTGTACACTCGGTGTCTGAACATAGGCCTTCCCTAAAACAGCCTGAGGGTTAACTGTAATAGTAAACTGTGTTGAAGCGGTTGAGTGCAATTTTCTTGCTCTCCTCTGCATTGCCCTGGAGCGCCACTCCGAGCCGTCCGTGACCTGCTATCTGTAGCTACATGCAGACTTTGCCTCATGCCTTCTCAGTATAAAAAGTTAGACCGATGCTCTTCTCCTGGAGCTGAGATGTAATTAAAGCTGTGCTCCTGGGTTTGTGTTATCTTCCGTGGCAAGAGCTCGATTGTTTTGCATCTTGCTGCTGACAATCGAAACCTCAGTTTCCTAAAACAGGAAACCTTGGGCAAGGGTGATGATGAATATCATGGATTTGATCATGTTTTTTCTTGAGCGCTTTGCCTAAAACTACTTTAGAGGAATAAGTCATTTTTGAAAGCTTGTGGACGGGGCTTAGTTGATTGAAAAGGCCCCTCAGCCTCTGGTGGAAGATTCAAGCCACACTTGGGCTCATGAAAACAACGAGTGAAAATGTAGCCGGGAAGAGATGGCAGGAAGAAGGGAAGAGAGAAAAGGACAAGAGATGAGCCAAGCAGGCAGCAGTCCTGATCAAGCAGCCAAATAACTCTCACTGGGACTTTTTCTTTTCTCTGCTGCTCTCCCCACTCATTTTAATCAGTCCCTTGAGGTAGTTCTCTGCCCCTCATTGCAGTACCCTCCACATTCTGATGCAGCTTTGTCTTTGTTTTCTTTGCTTCCCTAGAATCTTCCTCAAACCCCATGTTGTCATTATCGTCCTCACTCATCACTCAGATACACTTGGAGTTAATGCCTCGCTCTCTTTGTCTCAGACCATCAAACCAGCAGACATTGCCACGGTCCGAACACTCGGCCGCCCGCCCCACCTCATCATGCGGATCATGGACTGTGTGCTGCTGCTTTTCCAGCGGCGGATCAACCCAGTGAAGATTGATCCAGAGAGGAACTGCGTCACACCGTCCTGGCAGGAGTCACTGAAACTCATGACAGCTGGAAACTTTGTGGGCAACCTGCAGGTACATTTGCTCCTATCTACCTGACACGGTTGGGATTTCATGTCAATGTTATATTTTATTGTCCTATTATGTTAGGTTGTAACAGGAAACATAAAGCTAACATCCTGTCAGTGGTTATTTACCAACATAAATTTACTGCAGGGAGAAAATGTACTGTCTTCAATCATACCCTAGATTAGTTCATCTTTTTGGTTAAGATGCCACATACTCTGTACTTCACTGAGTCCGTGAAGGCCTCCTCTGGTCTTGAATCTCACTCCTCCTCCTTCGTAGTTTCTCCTCAACTTGTCCCAGTTTTCTTTCCAGTCACTGCTTCTTTTTTCCCACTACCTTTTCCCCCGTCACTTCTATCTCAACTCCCTTGTCATCCAACTCCCCTGCACCAGATCTTTTATCTCACGTTATGTATTTTCCACATTTTTGCTTGGCTGGTTCTCTTTCTCTTGTTCCTCATATTTTCATCTGTCCCTCATCCCTGCATTCGAGCTGTTCGTCTTTACCCTCTTCACGCTTTATCTTAGTCCCTGAAATCACCCCTTTCCCCATTTTCCTCTATCATTTGTCCTGCAGCTCTCACTCCCTGTTCCCACTCATCTTTATCTCTATCGATCACTCTTGCTCTGCACCTCATTGTCATTTCCCTCCTCCTTTTCTCTGTAATTTCACATCATATTTCATGCTTTGTTTTGCGGGGGAACTTCATGTGTGGACTTTCCTCCTTTGTGGACTGACCAAAAAAACTGATTTCTCCCCCTGTGCCCTTGCACCGTCTCTACCGCTCTCTTTTTCTCTCCCCCTTGCAGCAATTCGCCAAAGATACCATTAATGAGGAGACGGTGGAGCTGCTGCTCCCTTATTTCGAAATGCCCGACTACAACATCGAAACAGCCAAGAGGGTGTGCGGCAACGTGGCTGGCCTCGCATCATGGACAAAAGCCATGGCCGCCTTCTTCGCCATCAACAAGGAGGTCTTACCCTTGAAGGTAAGTGGAGCAGATCTAACACATCAGCAGAAACCAAGGGTTTATAACAGTTCTACAATGACCACTATGTGGCAGCCAATTATACATATAAATATTGTGGCTTCAATGTAAACAAACAGATTTAAATTGTCCCCTTACAAAACTGTTGTGAACACCCTAATTAACATACACACACACACACCCTAGGCCTCCCACTCTGTTACAGGGATACATAGTGGTTGTTTTACTCTTGACAAACCCCAGGCTGATAAGAAATGATTTATTTATATTCTCACATTTTGGAGAGAAAATTATTCTTATAGTAAGTTGTGATGAGATGACAGGCATCATCACACGACAGAATCCAGCTGGCCCACTGGACCCTGGACATCTTTAGAGTCTCACGCAGGCATACCTCATCTTATTAGTGTTCATTGTCTGTGTGCTTTTCTTCAGCTGTGACGGGCATGATCTCACTCTGATGCACGTTAGTGGGCAATCACAATAATCATTCTCCATTTACAGGGGCCACACTTTTCTCTAGTTTTTGCATTGCATTTGGTTCGTGATCACCTCTGCCCTCCTGTCTCTTTTTTTTTTTTTAATAATCTCCCTGCCTCCTTGTTTCAAGATATACTTTTCCCGTCTCTTTTTCACATTATTTTTTTACCATTTTGTCTCCGGTTTCTTTCTCACATGGCCCATTTTTTCTCTTTTGCCTCTTATCATCTCTCGCTGGCTCTCTCCCCTCTCATTTACTCCTGGATTCACCCACATACACGTTCGGTTTTTCTCTTACTCTGTCCAACCTCCACGAGAACCCTGCACTTTGCCTCTTTGATCATGACCTTTTGCTTTAGTGTGGAACACAGCCTCGAGAATTGATTTTCTGCTTTCCAGCTCAGTGGTGGCTCACCTCTAAGCTGGTCGGCCAGACGTCCAGACAGAGATACAGACGGACAGAAGGACGGGCACAGAGACGGGCAGAGATTACTGTTAAAAAAATGCTCCAGACCTCTTCTTCCCCAGGCTGCCCCGTCACATACACACAGATAGACATACTTGCAACTTCTCTGTAAATCCCTGTCTCTACGCGACTTGCCCAGCTTTCCCCACAATCCAGTCTTACCCAGAAAATACCCATTCTGCTTTTCTTCCATTGACCTCAGCCTCCCTCACCCTTCCTATCAGCCCCTCTCTCGCCCTGTGTTGCTAGTTCCTTTCTATCCTCCATTTCCTCTTGTTAATCTCTGATCTCGCTCTCGAAAGCTCTGAGTCCCCACATCTGCACCTGTAGGGAATTTTGTGTTCACAATAACACATACCACCACACATCATCCCCATCCTCTCCTGCTCTTTCTTTTAGGCAAACTTGGCAGTGCAAGAGAGCCGTCTGATCAAAGCCAATTCAGACCTAGAGAAGGCTCAGGCTCAGCTGGACGCCAAGCAAGCGGAGCTGGATTTGGTGACGGCAATGTATGACAAGGCCATGGCGGAGAAACAGGTAAATCGTTTTTCAAACATCTGAAACAGCAGTTGTGACATGAAGCAGCTGGGAGATTATTTCTTTATCAGGGTTTCTGCGGGATCTCAAAAAGTCTTAAATACGCCAACACATTCTAGGTCCCAGATGTGTTAACATAGGGCTAGGGTCTTCATTAATCTAACCTTCAGAGGTGCTAAGCTAGAGCTGCACAACCCGGTGACACTCATGCAACTATTAATTTAAACAAATTCCTGAACAGCAGATCTCATCTAGCGTAGTCGTCTGTTCTGTCGACTAACACTTTGAATTACAACATTAATTCTGCTTAGCTGAGTGTTAATAGCTGGCATTAGCACTGGTAATCCAATTGCCTTTGTAATTCATTTAAATCAGACTCTTTCAGCAGCTACAGATCATAATTTCCCAGAAGAATATTTCGGCTCACTTCTGTTGGAACACTTTACCAAGATGATTTATCTAACTCGTTTCACTTGACCATAACATTACATTGTTAATGCCAATTTCATGAGGAATTATTGTTCACTGAGATCACAGAGAAAGGAAAGTCTGTATTTGTCTGTGAGTGCAGATTTGTGAGTTTGTCTCCTCTCCCTCTCTCCGGGTACTTTAGCATCAGAACTGTCTGTTCTGGGACAAATAACAGCCTATAAATGCAACATCATATTTGCATCAGCACTTTCTGCTCGGAAATCACGGCAGCCCAAGTTGTCTCTTTTTATAATTTGGTGATTAAGTCCAAGGAGTGCTGTTCATCTCCAGGGGCCAGACAGAAGATTGAAGGCCTTTCTTAATTAAGAGCAGGGCCGAACAAGACAGTCTTTATTGATGACATTATTGCTCTTGGACAAACAACCTCATTATTGTCTGTGAACAGGTGACGAAGACATAATTGTGTTTAATGGCTGACAAACCCTTTGCAATATTAAGAAAAGGAACAATAACATGGAACGCTGGAATAGAAAATGCAAATATATTCATCCACCTGGGGTCGAGGGGTCCTGAGCCAATCGACCTGCATGTGGCACACATCAAACAGTGATGAAGACAATGTACAGTAAATAGGCCTTTACCGATTGCACTGGCATTTAAAACAGAAAGGATGGTAGCTTTTTGAACGTTATGAACATTGTTCATGTATGAGAAAGTATAAAGGTAATAAATGCACACAGATAAAAATGAATGGTTGGATTAGAGGCACGTTAACCCACTGACCTGTTTAACTGCTGTCCCTTCCCATCAGACACTGCTGGATGATGCCGAGCGCTGCCGACGTAAGATGCAGACGGCGTCCACTCTCATTAGCGGCCTCGGTGGGGAGAAAGAGCGATGGACAGAGCAGAGCAAAGAGTTCGCTGCCCAAATCGAACGCCTTGTCGGTGGGTTTCACTGTCTCTCTGCAACTGAATGATTGCAAAGACGATTAGTGTAATGTATTTTTAAATTAACTGACCTTAAATTAACAATTTCATACAGTTTTTTTTTTAAATTAAATTACTAAGGTGCTGTGAATAGAATAATCAACTTTTCACTGTATTATTATAACCTGCCACAGCATCTCTTCCACAGTGCGCTGTTATTTGACTGATTGCTTCAGTTTTTACGTCTATATATAACTTCACTTGCACGTAACATGTGCTTAAGCTAACTCTTCCCTCTCCCTGTTCCAGGCGATGTTCTCTTAGCCACAGCGTTTCTCTCTTACTCCGGCCCCTTCAATCAAGAGTTTCGTAATCTGTTACTGAGCAACTGGCAGCGGGAGCTGAAGCAGCGCCACATCCCCTTCGACTATGATATCAATCTGACTGAGATGCTCATTGACACACCAACTATTACTGAGTGGAACCTGCAGGTCAGTGATCTGATGTGGTAACTGTGCACTGAAGTGTGCATTAGTGTGGTCCATACAGTATGTCATTTATACTGTATGATGTTTTCTTACGTCTCAGAAAATAAGAAAAAATAAGCAATACAATCTCACAAGACATCTGTATGTCACATTCCAGGGGCTGCCCAGCGATGACCTCTCCATTCAGAACGGCATCATTGTCACCAAAGCCACATGCTTCCCGCTCCTTATCGACCCACAGACACAGGGAAAAACCTGGATCAAGAACAAGGAGGCCATGAATGAATTGCAGGTTTGGAATTTGCATCCAGTTTGCTCATCTAGGCCAAATCACGTATACTCACTGAATGTGGGCAGTGCAGGATATGACGCACACAGGAGTCTGCTGTGTGGTCTGCAGTCCTTTTATGTTCACTGCCAGTCCCACCACAAAGAGTCGGCCAGGCCAGCCTTTCTTTAATGGAGCAGGTTCCACATTTTCACGTCAGACATCAGGTAATGGCTGCTTGACAGAGCTAATATCAGGGTGTCCTCCATCTTGGCTCCCAATGACAGCCAAGTGGAGCATGGGAAGAAATGCTGATGCTGTTGCTACAGGCTTTTGTGTCGCTTTTGAGTCTAACAAATTTTACTTTGAACTGTGAACTTGCTTTGCCACAACAGGGGAACATTTTACTCCTCTTGCACAGAGTGACAGTGACCATGGGCTTAACCCCCCCTCCCTCCGCATAAATCCTGGGATCATCTTCTAATTTGTGGTTTACCTGTCTGTCCCCAGATCACCTCACTGAATCATAAGTACTTCAGGACGCACCTGGAGGACAGTTTGTCTCTTGGGCGCCCTCTATTGATCGAGGACATTGGGGAGGAGTTGGACCCAGCACTCGACAACGTCCTTGAGAAAAACTTCATCAAATCCGGCTCAACTTACAAGGTAACGTGGCAGAAATAACCCTCCTCAGACCCTCTCGTGTTTTTCTACCCTGGTGAGCTGAATGTGAAAGTGGCAGGTGCATTCTGAGCGCCGGTGGGAGGCATGGTGGGACTTTGCCAGTTCCCTCCTGCCATGCCAGCTGCCACACCTGTGCTGACGCAGGTTGATAAGCTCAGGAGGAGGGGAGAGGAGCCCGCTAACTGATGCAGCCCAACACGGGTGGTGCTGGCTGCAGGTGTAGAAGGTCTTTAGCGGCGATCACGCCAGCTGGAGCATCTTTTCCGGGGACAGATTAGAATATGTTCATTGCACTCCAACTGAAGAGTTATTATGAGAGAGGGACCTATTGAAAAAAACATATACAGCATACTTCTATGGAGGCTCACCCCCGGCCTCAAGAAACTACATTTCCTGTTGATGGGAAATGAAAAGTAATAATGAGTGTCCTCCCAGGGTAAATGGCTTTTGCTTTTGCTCTTTTCATTTTGGGTGGTAAACAGACCACTCTCTCTCATTTCCTGTAATGTTTCATTTTTAATTTAGAAAATTGGAGAGCATGAATGGTTCTGCATTTGATGACATGACGACCACAAGGCTGGCTTTAGGATGTGAAGTCTGGTTATTAACAGGAAATACAGAATTGTGCATGACAGGGAAACATCAAGTGGGTCTCTCAGCCCATAAATTGGTTTGAAAAGCATTTTTTATTGCACACATAAATGTGTCTTATCGGGCTTTCTTGTTAGGCTTAGGGCAGTCATTTTCCACAGTACTCAGTGAGGAGGCAAGTGGAAATGTCTTTTAGTCCAAATGTTTGTATCCAGACGTCCACAAACTTAATTTACTGCATTGGATGTCACAACAAGGATGACACGCACTGACAGTCATGCATGGCGTTACGTTGATTCACATTGATTTCCTGAAAACGTCACCCTCACCCTCAACATAGTTAATTGCCCTAATCCTAACTTTACAATAACCTTAACCCTTACCCTGAACTTCACCTAACTTTAAAACATGTGTTCAGCCTAATACTGACTCATTAACATTGTGGGGACTTGCTGTTTGCCCCCGTATGGAAGCTATGTTTCCATAATGTAATGACGTAAACACACACACACACCAAACTATACTCTACAGCTGGTAAAAGGTCATTAGAAAGATGTGAATGTCTGCTTATAAGCATTTCTGTCCCTCTCATTATCACCTCTCAGCTCATGCCTTGGGCAGAAGCTGGTTATCCCGCAGCTGCATCCCTCTCTCTGTCAGTCTTACACATACATCAGACTAATAACTCACACACATGCACCGATGCTAACACATACGTTGAACATTAAGTACATGCAGAGAAACTTGCAAACACTCACACCATGTGGTGATTGAAGTAAGCCTGCATTACCAATCTCTCGGCTACGAGGCCCAGGGTGATGTTGTCTACGTTCTCCCCCGTGTCTCTCCCCCACTGTCTCCTGAACATGATTCATTTCTAATAATATCTCTGTGAGGAGGAAGTGAAGGTGCCTGTGCCCAACAGCTCCAGGGAGAAACCGGCTGATGGATAATTAGACGTTATACTGTCATGAGCAATTAACCACTGATCAGAGCAAACACATGCAGACAAAAGAAAACACACACACACACAGGAAATGTTTGCGCAGCTGTATCTGCAGAGCGTCACAATGCTGACACTGGCATACCTTTATGTTCCTCAGCACAGCTTACTCATTCATTTTCAGTGATGCGTGGAATCAGCTTTAAAGTGGGTCTCATGTCAAAAGTGTGATTACGTGTAATTTCAATTAATTACATCGAATAACATCAAAAATGGTCCAGCAAATCAACTCAGTTATGGACAGTGATGCTTGTTGTTCCATCTACCTAAACTTGTTTTGTTACTTCTTAACACAATTAGTCCCAACAAAGGCCATTTGTAGAGCCTCCAAAGTTCAACTTAAATATGTATCTCTGACACTCTTTTTGCAGGTGAAAGTGGGAGACAAAGAGGTGGACGTGATGACCGGTTTTAGGTTATATGTCACCACCAAGCTGCCCAACCCAGCGTACACCCCCGAAATCAGTGCCCGTACCTCCATCATTGACTTCACCGTCACCATAAAAGGGCTGGAGGACCAGCTGCTGGGCAGAGTCATCCTCACAGAAAAACAGGTACACAAAGTGACAGCCAGTCTATGACATAAATGATTCAACAATTAATTTATATTACTGTGTGACATACTACTACTACTACTACAACATGATTCCTAGGATGTTCACAGTATGCTTCTGCAGACCACAGACCTGTAGATCTGCAGGTTATTGTCATCATAGCAACCATGATGCTCCTTAGTTACAGAAAATAAACACACATCCAGATACAGTGCATATAGGTACTGACACCAGACAGACACCAAAATAATCTTATTTTGGTGAATGTGGGGAGCATTTGAACTACATCTTATAAAACCCTGCCACAGTAAGATAAACACTGTGGTGTTTTAAAAATGCATGTTAAGTCCAGCAGTATCATTGATTTAAGCATAACTGTTTAGTCTGAGACTGTTATGCTGTATTGAGCAGAATGTAAATTAGGACTGCCGGCCAGTTTCAGATTAATGTTTTTTTTGTTTTGTTTTGTTTTTTAATGAAACAAGGAACTGGAGAAGGAGAGGACAGACCTGTTGGAGGATGTGACAGCTAACAAGAGAAAGATGCAGGAGTTGGAGGACAACCTCCTCTACCGACTGACCAGCACAAAGGCAAGAAAATATTTACATTTCAAACTGTCATACATCTCACAACATGAGCTGCTCATTACAATCAGCATCAGTGCTGTTTGTGCTGCAAATCTCGCAAGTTTTTATTTGAATTCATAAACCAGTTTATCTGATTTCTATTGCTTTACAGAAGAGCAATATGCTTATGGACTGTTGACAATAACTGCAATAACTGTGTTGGCTGGGGCATTTTCTCATGGAGAAAGTTATATTTGCAAAGTATAATTCCAATGTCCATTACCATGGCAATTTCGTGGGAGGTTTTTCCATATTTATACATTTTCTGATTTGCAAATGTCTCTGACTGTAGGGTTCACTGGTGGAGGATGAGGGTCTGATTACTGTCCTCAACAACACCAAACAAACATCTGAAGAAGTCAATCAGAAATTAAAGGTTGCTGCCGAGACTGAGATTCAGATCAATGCTGCCAGGGAGGAGTACCGGCCTGGTAAGTCTCCAAATCCAACAAACATCATTTTGAAAGTGTCTAATAGGACTATGGCGTAAACAAATGATCTTTTTCATGGCTCCACGCTTCAAGAACTCAAATTGTAATACACCTCCTGGACTGTTGCAATTGTTGTGTTTTGCAGTGGCCAGCAGGGGCAGCATCCTGTACTTCTTGATCACTGAAATGAGCATGGTGAATGTCATGTACCAGACGTCTCTGAAACAGTTCCTGGGACTTTTTGACCTTTCACTGGCTAGGTAAGAATATTTCCCTGCTTGTGACCACTCCCTCTCCAATATTTCATTATTTTATATCTCTTTATTTCATTAATATGGAATCTGCGTCTCCATCTTTATCTTTGGTGACATTAGCATTAGCTACAGGAAGTGATAGCCTGGGGCTTCATGACAGCTTTTGTCTTACGAAGCACTAAAGCAAACCGCTATCGGTGGTGTTACTCCTCACTTGTCACAACTGGAATATTTTGATTTAAAAAAAAAACAAAACTCTGTTTATATGCAGCAAATCATTTGCAGTGCCTGCAGAACACATGACATGCAGTAACAGTGCACTGTGATCAGCCGGCCTTAGCCCAAATTAATCCTCAATAAAAAAACAATAGCAGTAGGCTTATAGCCTGCTTGTTTTCAAATAATTCACCGTGACCAAGCGCCAAACACGTCCTGAATCTCACAGTCAGTGCTTTTTAATAAGAAGCCAGAAACAGACTGTTCTGTGCTCATTAGCTTTAGCAATCTGAGCACTGCTCTATATTTGATTTGAGTTACAGTTCAGACTGTGTGACATTCAAAGCAGCTGAATGATGAAACTCCACTTGAACAGGTCCACCAAGAGCCCCGTCACCTCCAAACGTATCAGCAACATCATAGAGTACATGACCTATGAGGTGTACAAGTACGCAGCGAGGGGTCTGTACGAAGAGCACAAGTTCCTCTTCACGTTGCTGCTGACGCTGAAGATCGACATGCAGAACAACGTGGTCAAGCACGAGGAGTTCCTCACGCTCATTAAAGGTAAGAGGTTGTTGTGCATCTATCACTCAGCCTTCAGGCTCTTTGGTGAATTATGTAATGGCCGGATATAGTTTTACCCCAAAGCTCATATCAACACATATTTCAAACATGTTGGTAGTTGGAGATGGAGAGCTCCTCACCACAGGGATAAAAGCCAGCAATGACAACTGGCACGGCCAGAACAGACAGTCAGCTGCTCTCATGCAGCTTCACCATCTGTCAGCACCAACCTGCTGAACATGGACCCACAACAGGACTTGTGGATATTTTTTGGAACATTTTGTGTTTATTGTGTCTATAAAACATTTTGTTTGACTGAAGTGTAAATCAGGTCCATCTTCTTACACTAATTTACAAGGTCCATTCCTGGTCCCTATAACTGGAGACATGTTTAAATGTGAAGTTTAGCTCTTTTCTTTTTATCTCTCTATATCTTTGTCTTGTCTTGGGTTAGCAGATGAGGCATGAGTAGCTCAGGGTTCAGAGCATGGTGAGCCATACACAAATGGAGTCAATAGTAATCATGTGCCAAGATGAATTTATCATTGGTTGAGGCAGTCAAGTCAAAAGTTCACCTTTAGTTTACCAGATGTTATACGAAGATGAGCTTTACTATCGTGTAACTAGACTTGTATTCAGTACAACTGCATGTATGAAAACGTGTGTGTTTCTCCTGCAGGAGGTGCATCTTTGGACCTGAAGGCTTGTCCTCAGAAACCGGCCAAATGGATCCTTGACATGACCTGGCTCAACCTTGTGGAGCTCAGCAAAATGGAACAGTTCTCTGATGTATTGACTAAGGTAGCTAACACGCGCACACACACACACACACACACACTTGATAGGTCGATGACACCTTTTTAGCTGAGAGAGAGTTTTAACCTACAAGGACTTTTACTTTATTTATCGGGGCTCATCTGTCATCTTCTTCACAAACACACACAGATTGAGCAGTGGTCTCTTGGTGCTTATTAAATGATTTTCTCTGCTCTGCTCTAGAAAGCATGTCAATATCAGCCACCTGTCATCTCTCTTTGTAGAAACACATGCACGTGCACGCACACACGTCACTCAGGTACAAATGCGCACTTCCTTCTGGGTGACTGACAGCCCGGTGGGTCCCACAGAAGCAAAAGCTCAGTGTTCTGTGAAATGAGCTTAGTTTGAAGAAACTTCCAATCAATTACTTCTGGCTGAGCATGAGGGCACACACACACACACATTTGCTGTGTGTGTGCGAGAGACAGAGCCACCCGAGCCTCTCATGACACTTTGAGCTATACAAATGACAAAGAGGCTCTTAAGCTGCACCTCATTTTAAAAACAAACACCATATTCAAGCAACCTTTCTCTCCTTGTCACTGGAGAGCTTCACTCCAGTCCCCAGACCGTCCCAGTCTGGACGTAAATGTGATAATGTGCTCTTCAGCAAAGTACCCAACCCCTTACATTCTTAAGTGGAGCTGCTCAGTGGCTAACAGACAAAGACAAGCAGCTCTCCATTAACAGCATGCGCAAATTTATGAATTTAAATCAGGTGCTTGCTTTGCTCTACTGAACAAATACAACAAGACCCTTTGAATTTAAATTGGGCCTGCAGCCATAGCATGTGTCAAGTACAAAAAGCACCGAGGTTGCAAAGCTGAGTATGAAACAGGCTTTATGATTTGCTTATCTTAACATTATTTATTTATGTATTTATTTATTTTCAATTAACTCAGGTTTGGAACATGCTGTTGAAATATTTAAGATTAACTACAATCTAGGAACTCAGTTTTGTGGGATTCAGGACCAAAACACCAAGGTTACATGATGCTGTTGTGTCATGATTAATTAAATAATATCTTATCATTTTTATTTAATGGGATTCATTCTTATATTGTCTGGGATAAAAATAAAAAAAACAGTAATAATCTCCTCTTAAAATGCTGCACAGGTACAGAGGGCTGCATGTTCAGCATGGTCCTTAAGCACATTAGAACAATTTGGACAATTTGTTGCGTGAAGCCAGGAGTGTGCACGGTGAATACATTTCTGCATTTAACAGACACGCAGGACATTCCCTACTTTCTTTCTTTTCACCGCTGATGGATGCTGAGTCTGAATCTCCGTGTGTTTGCCTGTGTCTCTCAGATAACTCGCAGTGAGAAGCAGTGGAAGGCGTGGTTCGATAAAGACGCCCCTGAGGAAGAACTTATACCAAACAACTACGACCAGAGCCTCGACTGTTTCAGACGCCTGCTCCTCATACGCTCCTGGTGCCCTGACAGGACCATCGCACAGGTCAGACAACACGTCTGTGTTCGTGCAAATACCATGTCCACATATATGATAACAAATAGCAAATTTGAAGGCGTTAGCATTTTGAATGGGAGCCTGCTCCACTTTAAATATCTCATGAAAAAGTGAGTCTTAAAATCTCTTTATACACAATCACATCTCCCTGGGCTGAAGTTTTCCCTTGAAGGGAAAGTAGTTCTCTCTCTGACTCTGAGCCTAATATCTACAAAGGCTAATGGACGTCCACTTTTTGATGGGCAATTTTGTGGTCCACTGCAGACAAGCCTGGAGTGGAATTTATTCTGTTGCACTCACAAACAGTCCAGCAGTTGTCCTTCGCTGACCCCCCTCCCCCACTCGTCTATATTGCTGACTAAAATGTGTAAGCTAGAAAAACAAAAAAACCCTGCTACTATTTGCTCAGTCCCCAGCCTTTGAGGGAGTTATTATTCCAGTGTTTAGTTTTAAATCAGCCTGGAATGGCAAATAAATCATTCCCCCTGAGTTTGGGCATGTGTTATGAAGCAGTCAGTAAATAGTCTGTACTGAATATCTGATCTTTCCCTGCAGGCCCGTAAATACATAACGGACTCAATGGGGGAGGAGTTCACCGAAGGCGTTATTCTTGACATAGAGAAGACGTGGGAGGAATCGGACCCGCGAACACCTCTCATCTGCTTCCTGTCGATGGGCTCTGACCCCACCGACTCTATCATCGCACTGGGGAAGAGGCAGAAGATTGAAACCCGATATGTCTCCATGGGACAGGGGCAAGAGGTCCATGCCCGGAAGCTTCTGCAGCAGGGCATGGCTAATGTGAGTCAGTGGTGTGAGGTTGCTGACATTTTTTTTTGCTTCATTTGATGTGGAATCACAAAATGCTGCTTCATGCAGGCCACTGAACAGGACAGGTTCTCTGAGTTTGTCTTGACTCTGTATGGAGACGTCAACCTTTCAGTTAGCCTCAGTTCTTGAGAGGACAATTATCTGACTAACATTCAGAAAGTTACACTCTAGTTTACTTAACTGTCCTGTCAGTCATCGGGGGCACTTCAGGGTCTATATAATTTTAGCCAGTGAACACTGGGCTCACCCCTGGATCCACCTCTGTCACAGATATAGCAGTTTCGACAGCATTTCACTAATATCTGTACCAGCATCACCCCCTCCAAAAAAATGCTAACTATTACATCACTCTCTGTCACCAGGGCAGCTGGGCCTTACTCCAGAACTGCCACCTGGGTCTGGACTTCATGGACGAGCTAATGGACATCGTGACCGAGACGGAGGTGGTACATGGCGCCTTCCGCGTTTGGATTACCACAGAGGCCCACCGACAGTTCCCCATCGCCCTCCTGCAGATGTCAATCAAGTTCACCAGTGAGCCACCGCAGGGCCTGAAAACTGGGCTGAAAAGAACGTATGGAGGTGAGCCAATCACATCTCAGCGATTCAGAGGGTTGTTCCTGTATGAACAATACAGATGCAAAATGTCTCATCTGTAGTTTATTATTACTCTGAGATTACAGTGTGTCTGTGTGAACGAGGCCAAAGTACAACTCAAACTATGAGGAGGATGCAGAACAGGATTCTTATTGTGCATTTGAAGTACCTCGAGTGGCCAACAGCTCTATTTCAAGGCACTTGCAACCAGTGACATAAGTAAAGAGATATGAGTGTGTGTGTGCTCAGAGGAAAGTTTGTCTCTCCACAGGTATAAACCAGGACCTGTTGGATGTCACAAATATGGTGCAGTGGAAGCCGATGCTCTACGGACTGGCGTTCCTCCACAGCACAGTACAAGAGAGGAGGAAGTACGGCCCTCTGGGATGGAACATCCCCTACGAGTTCAACCAGGCTGACTTTAATGCCACGATGCAGTTTGTTCAGAACCACCTCGATGATACAGACGCTAAGAAGGTAGGAGGAGTGACACTTGTGACTCTCATACAAAAGGTGAACAAATCTTTTGCAGCAGACTGCAAGAAATGGTTACATGTGCTGCAGCATTTTCTCCCTTAATACCAACTTTCTGTTGTTTGACATCGCACTGTCACTTCTGGGCTACGCCAGATTCAGGAAATAGGCAATATGCATGTGCACAATGGCAATGGCAAATGGTCGGCTAACAATGCAGCACTAATTCTATAGCTTTATACAGTATTTTTCATTTCCATGTCATCAGATATGCACAGAGTGAGCCTTCTAGTGAATGCTTATAACCAACCACTGTTGCCTATGTCCTCAGGGTGTATCATGGAACACGGTGCGGTACATGATCGGAGAGATTCAGTACGGTGGCCGTGTGACAGATGACTATGACAAGCGCCTCCTCAACACCTTCGCCAGGGTGTGGTTCAGCGAGGACATGTTCCAACCTGAATTCAACTTCTACAAGGGCTACAACATCCCACAAAGCACCACTGTTGATCAGTACATGGCATACATTCAGGTGGGTGGTGGACGATGGTTGACCACGTCCATGTTTTAAAATCTGGCCTCTGTTCATAATACAGCACTTGCTTTAGTTGCACGGTGATGCCTATAGCTTATTTGTTTACACAGTCACCTCTGAGTGTCCTGCAAACAGCAAATAGAGCAACTTTGAAAATTTGTGTGAATGCAGGACATTGTGCTCTTGTCCCATCCAGGAAGAAGTGGCCACTCTTGATTTTAGATAAACTGCTAGCATGTTCAATTTATTACAGATTCAGTTTTAGTTACTAGTGTGTGTGCGTGTGTGTGTGTGTGTGTGTTATTTGTGTCTGGGGGCAGTCACAGAGCTACTTTCATTAAAGCTGGTTTCATTGTGATGGATGCTCAGGGCTGCCAGGCTCAGCTAGTTTATTCCTCAGCACTGCATCTTAAATAGAAAATGTCAAACAGCCTCAGAAAACGCTTACACACACGCACATGCATGCATGCACAAACACATACACACACATTCAAATGAGACGTAGATAGATAGAGACGAAGAAAAGCTAATATTCCCTCAGAGGAAATAAATGACCACAGCCTGGGACACGCTGCTGTCTGACACCCACTACGCCTCTCTCTTCAGCACCACCCATTTCCTTTGTGTAGTATTTGTGATGATGGCATAAATCACACATAATTCTACAAATTCTCTGATGTTCTTCTCAGCTCAGAGGAGAAACAGGAAACATTTGCCGAACATAAAGTTGCCTCTGAGAGAACAATGAAAACAGTCGTGTTAATGGGCTAAAAGCTGGGGAGGGACGCTGCCACTGCACTAAACACTGTATGTTAACCTCGTGGTCGGGGAGACAGGTTGGGTTAGACTGAAGCTTCTCCCATGTGTCGCACCCTGAGAGGGTTTTCACTGGAGGTTGAAAAGAAGCAGCTGGTAACACCGCGTGTATCAGAGGAGACACTTGGCAGTCTGCGCTTCCCTGAGGCCAACGCTGAGCTTAGCTGGGACGAACGTTTCCTGGTTATTCCAAAAAAAAAAAAATACTTTCACAAAATGCTCCGGAGATCTCAACAATAATACAACTTCTTGTTTAACAACACTCGCTCTGTCTCTTACAGGCTCTGCCAGCCTACGATACTCCGGAGGTGTTTGGCCTCCACACGAACGCAGACATTACGTACCAGAGTAAACTAGCTAAGGACGTTCTGGACGTCATCCTCAGCATTCAGCCCAAGGACAGCTCGTCAGGCGGAGGGGAGACCAGGGAGTCTGTGGTTGCCAGGATGGCCGATGACATGCTGGAGAAACTGCCTCCTAACTATGTGGATTTTGAAGTAAGTGCGTGTGCGTCATGAACAGCCCGAGGTGAAGCGATGTGTGCCGTGCCAAGTGGTCGGCTGATGCGTGCTCGTGGGGTGATGGAAGGTTGTGTATGTGTTTGAGATGGTGATAGACAGAGAGGAGAGGACTGGAAATAGACGAGGGGGGGGGGGGGGAAGGCAGCTGAAACTGCTCACGTTGTTTTATTTTCGTTTTTCTCCCCCTCTTTTTTTTTTATCGCCCCTGAAAAGAAAGCGAGGTGAGAATGTGACTTCTGTGACGAGGTGCAAAGCACTTCATGCGTCTGCCACAGTTTCATCGATCTGCTTAAAAAATGTCTGAGTTGACAGCATGTGAGAGCAGTAAATAAGATTATGAGGAAATTGGGTGATTGGCTCGTGTCGACGTCACACAGCCAAAACAAATGCACCCGCTGAACCCCAAGGTTTTTCACGACAGGAGACAGTGGAAACAGAGGCGCTGAAATCAGCAAAACTGAAAGTTTCTTGTCGGGGCTTTAGACTGAACAAAAATGACATTTATAAGTGGGGGGAAGCATTTACAGAAATAACAGTCTCCTCGCTCTTTTCTCTTCCTAATACATAATAGCCACTGAAACCTTCTCTGCCTGAAGCCTCACACTGTGAGGATTTATGTGTTCCAGGCTCACCAACATGTTCTTTCTGTCTCTGTAAAGCAGGCGAGTCACTCTCTAATCCTTGTCTACTTTAATAAAACCAGGTGAAAGAGCGTCTCAAGAAGATGGGGCCCTTCAAGCCCATGAACATCTTCCTGCGTCAGGAGATCGATCGAATGCAAAGGGTCATATTTCTGGTGCGAACCACACTCACGGATCTCAAGCTGGCCATCGACGGCACCATCATCATGAGCGAGAACCTGCGGGACGCCCTGGACTGCATGTACGACGCCCGGATTCCCGATCGCTGGAGCAAGGTCGGTGGACTGGAATTAAAAAATATATACAAAACATGAGTAGCTAGCTGGAATGAGCCATGTTGACAACAGCAGAGGAGACAGACAGCTTTTAAAGTTGCTCATTTATCCTTGTTGTGACACAGCCTTGAATATACAGTTATTAGGTGGAAAAAGGAATATTTTGATGTTCAAATGGCAAAGAGAACAGTCGTCAGTCAGGCCTTTAATGAATAATGCCATTGAAAAACAATTTTTAAGGTGCAAATTTGTATCTCAGAAGATCATTCCATGACTATTTACGCATCATTTGTCTCCAGGCATCGTGGGCCTCCAGCACCCTGGGGTTCTGGTTCACGGAGTTGCTTGATCGGAACCGGCAGTTCAGTGCGTGGATCTTTGAAGGCCGTCCCAATTGCTTCTGGATGACAGGCTTCTTCAACCCACAGGGCTTCCTGACAGCCATGAAACAGGTACTCCTCACACACCATTTGGCTGTAGCGAGCGTCTTATCCACGGGCCCTGAGGGGAGCAGATGGCACGCAGAGGGAGAGACGAGCACACATGCAGCATGGAAGTTGCATGCGAACATGCATTCCTTTGTTTTCAAATATTTTGCAGTGGATTCTGCAGTGAGGTGTAATTTAAATGGTAATTTGTAAGGCTTGTTACTCAGTATCATTAATGCATAAAGGTCCATGCATGAAGTAGAACTCATCTGCAGTGTCGGGGCTATAATCAAATCATTCAGCGCCACATGTTCCTTAATCAAACCTGAGAGGAAAAAAATTTAAGAAGGAATTCAAGAGACGGAAACAGATACAGCTCAGATTAAAGGTAAATATTTTGTGTGGCGAAATAAAGGAGATCTATAATAAAGAGGAAAAGCCCAGTTGTCCAGAGAGAAAATATTGTGGGTGCAAAATAGATTTCCTGAGCTGGGATTTGTTGTCTGTATTAGTTCCCAAAATAAAGCCGTCGCATCCTCTCACCGGTAAACAGACCTCACAGCGCTCGTTCAGTATAGGGTTTTTTGTCTGTGTTGTTTTTCTTTTTCCAAATTAAGATAAAATGACGGGAGGGACACAAACGCACCTTTAATGTATTAGCACTCTGCTCTTTCTCTTTGCTCATTCTGAGCTCTATTGGATGTATTCCATTTCTTTCTGCCTGTACTGCATCTTCTCCCTGATAGAGTGCACTCGTCCACCCAGTGTTGTTGTTTTTTTACTAGACCTGTATCACAGTCCTATCATCAAAATCTGTGGTTGCGATAGTTACCAAATGTTAACGTTGTCGTCTCATAACACCCCAAACATCACGGTCTTAACCTGACCAACTTGCCTCTGCTCTCGTAGGAGATCACCCGAGCCAACAAGGGCTGGGCCCTAGACCGCATGGTGCTGAGCAACGAGGTGACCAAGTCCATGAAAGACGACATCAAAGACCCGCCCACAGAGGGAGTGTACGTCTATGGCCTGTACCTGGAGGGCGCCGGCTGGGACCGCCGCACCATCAGACTCGTCGAATCCAAACCCAAAGTCCTCTTTGAGATGATGCCTGTGATAAGGATTTATGCAGTCAATAACGGTGAGGATTATTATAATTATTAGAGGAGCTAATCCTTTGTCCACACCCACATGGTCCTGAGAGGCGGTCCTACTGGACGTCACCTGCGCAGGCGGATGACAGGCGTGTTAAAGCTTAGCGAGATCCAATCTTTGGAGTCTCCGTTTCCCCTCTCCTCCTTTACGTTTGCATCTCACGCAGTCACTCGGGATGGATGCATGTAACATTTAAATGTCAAGATGACTGAGAGCTACTTGTTTATTCTGGGAATAGATTAGCAGCAGTGTGGGGCACAGCGTTTGGATAACACCGGGATAAATTCAGGCAGAGAGAGACGGCAGTGGCGCCCCACAGATACCTACAAGCAAAGCTGCCTGGGAAATGAATTAATGATACGTGTTAAGCCGCTCACGTCATGTCCCCTCCCGGCGTTCCCCCCCGGGCGGGCTGCGTGCTGCGTGCATAGCTCAATAACTGCAAGAGCATTCGAGTGTGCACAACATGGTCATGAGTGAGTCTTGAAAATCCCACTATGTAATTGAGACTTCCTTCAGAGAGATTAATTTCATCCCTGCAAATATCATCAGGATGTGTACAAGTGCTTCCGTCGGCTTGTTGGTGCTGGTGCTGATGGGATGTCGAGACACTTCAGCGTGTTGGGACTGACAGTTGTGGACCCTGATGGATTCAATAACTGATGAAATGAGGACAGATGGTTTTGGCAGCTGCTGATCACGTTTGGTCTCACTCGTGTTTGTGTTCTCCTGTGTCGCAGGTGTGAAGGACCCCAGCCAGTACGCGTGTCCCATCTATAAGAAGCCGGTCAGAACTGACAGGAACTACATCGAGAATGTGGAACTGAAGACTTCCGTGTCCCCTGACCACTGGATCCTCCGCGGCGTGGCGCTGCTCTGCGACATCAAATGAGCATGCCGACCAACGCTGACCCGCTCGTTCGCCGTGCTTAGACGTTACCGAGTAAAAACACAGGAAGCACAAATCCAAGCACAAGACATTTCAAAGTGAAGGTGTCAATGGAAGATCAGAGTCTGACATTTTAAAACCTTTTCATTTGTAGCACTAAATGTTTCTATATTGAAAGGACGTGTTTTTTCTAAAATTAGTTTTTTTCACTGAATTTCACTCTTGAAACATTCACGCTCTCATCATCACACAATTGCTTAAATTAGATTAATTTCCATAGACCTGTCACAAACTGTCAAAAAAATAAAAAAATAAAAACTGGAATAATCCAAGCATTAGTTTTTAGTTTCAGTTTGGCAGCAGAGCTGCCATTTGTATTAACTTGCCTAATGTATTTTTAGATGAGAGGATGACAGAAACGCGCCAGCAACCTCCCTATAGATGACAGAAGCATCACCAGCTCCCAGGGACTCTTCTCTTAATGCCCGAGTGTGAACATTTATAATGGTGGTTTTAACATTGAGTCTGTTAAAAAGGAAACGGCAGCAGTGGGACAGACACAGGATCTCTGAATACACTGTGAAATAGTAACACTCCATAGAACTGAAATACATAGAAACTTTAATGAGGTTTTTACAAAAAAAAATTCAAAACAAACAAAAAACAACGGCATCATCAAAACACCAAAACACTTTTTTGGTAATATTTCTTTTTCTTACAAAAACCACCGCACACTGGAGCTACCCTGTACACGGATCCGACTCGGGCTTCCCAAACGAAAGACAGTGAAATCCTCTTCATCCCCATTTCTGTGTCGTTTTACTTTAAACCCTCGGATCTGATCCGTCGTCTGAACAGCAACAGACAGCAGATGTGTTTTCAGAAGCCGCTCCTGACTCTGACCTCCGCCACTAAGATGCCGTCTTCTCTTTTCAGACACAATATTTTTCAGAAATCCTTCTTTTCGGTCCTTGACCACCTGTAGAATACATCCAAGACTTCGTGCCTCTGAAGGTTGTTGGAGCTATGTACACAGTGTCTCATTGATGGTGGAGGTGCACTTTTCCCTTCTATTGTTTCTCCTTTGCTGTAATTGTGATTTGAGATCCTCCATGTATCTCCTGGTAAGGGTTGGTTACTTTGGGGGACGTCTTCGGGAGGCGGTAATGTGACCATTGTTGCCATGAACTTTCTCTTCTTCAGCTTTTACGTTTGTTCCACGTCTTGTAAAATGAGCGGATGTTGGACTGTTTGTGAAGCACCAGACTCCTGAAGGGTGCTCGTCTGGTTCCAACATTCAAATGACAACACGTCCAGGGGTTGATGCCGACCTGCTGCACGTGCTACACTTACAGTTACATAAGTGACGAATGTATACTACAGCTGTGCCGTTGCTAACTCGCAGAACAACGTTAAGATCAGTTTGTTTGTTTTTTTGCCCCCCCCTCACACGCGTGTCCGTCACAGCAGCCTGGAGGAGATCGAACCTGAACGTCTGCGCTTTGCGCCAGTGTAAATCCCACACATTCTGAATCCGTCTCATGCCGTTACATTCCCCTGCGACAGTGAGCGCGTCATCTCCGTGTGCACGAAGTACGTCTTGAGCTCCCCTTTGCCCTTGACGTTGATGATGCCTCGACAAGAGCACATGTAGCCGAGGGTCAGGAGGATTCGACTCGTCTCTTCGGTCACCTGCAGGGAGAAGCGGACGGGTTACGTCCATTTTGCTTATTTTACACGACTGGATTCAACGGAGACATCGACAGTTCTATGCGCTGACGGAAAATCTGCGGAGCATTAGCGAAGATGCTTGTACTGGACATGGTCTAAAACTGTATTGATGCAGAGACAGAGAGCAGATGAATGCAAAACACTGCAACAAAACATCCTGGGGGCTCTAAAGTGAAGGATTGTGGGTAAAATGACTCATTTTTCAGTGTTGCTTCTGCTTATCGTCACACGTCAACCTTGGAGTGTGTGCGACAGCTCCGCAGTGACGCTGCGTCGCTCAGCAGATGTCTCTATCGGATGTGTGCAGGCAGGAAGCGCAACACAACCATCCGCAGCCTGAATGACTCTCACCGTCACACGACAGGCAGGTGATAACGCTCTCTTATCAGCAGTCTGTCAATTGAAGGCATCGCATGACACGGAGATGATTTGACGTCCTTACCTCCGCTTTACAAATCGTTTGAACATCTGTGCTGATATTTAAAATGTCTGTCTCACTCATATTAAAGTACTGCGCACACACACACACAGAGCTACACATGTAAAGTGGGCTCATGGGACGCGGCGGTAGTTACCTGTATTTTCCCCAGCACCCCTGTGCTGTCCATTCTGCTGGCTACATTCACTGTGTTGCCCCAAATATCATACTGAGGTTTCTGGGCCCCAATGACTCCAGCGATCACTGGGCCGTGGTTAATACCTGAGAAATACACAATACATTCAGCTTCAGGCGTCATGTCAGACACGGTAACTGATATTAACCTGATGAAGACAAAACATTCTCAGCAAATGTGATGATGTGTAAACGTCATGTCATTGTACCATTCTATAGTTTTCAAAGCATCAGCTGCTTGGACTCACGTACGCTGCGTTCAAGTGCTGAGGCTTCATGTTGAACGCCCTCTTGATCACACTCTGCTCTATAGCATTTAAACAGGAATATGAATAGTTTATGAGCAACTCATGTAAACATGATCTAAATAACGTCTTGCTCTGAATAATGGATGGATCCTTCCTTTGGGGAAAGCGGTAACGGCACGGGCGATTCAGAGTCATGCTCTCAACCAAACGGCTAATGCTGCATGTAAGAAAGAAACAGAGCGGGATGAGCTGGAGAGGTCTGACCTGGCTCACCAAGGACTGGATCCTTTGTGGGCCAGGCAGACTGCGTCCTTCCAGCCTCCTGAGACGCTGGCTCAGTTACTACACTTTGTCAACCTTGATTTTATTACTGGTGAGTTGCTACTTCCAACACGATTGGATGAGACGTGACCTTGCTACTACACAACACACAACACAATGCGATCCAAGAAGAAATGGCGATCCTGTTTCTATTTCTGATGTCATCCTTGAACAAGTTAGTTGTTAGAGGAGGATTAAAATTCATATTTGATGTGTCTGTTAAATTATTGAGTGCAGCTCCAAAAGGCCGCCAGCCACAGACTGGCCGCTTTCAGAATAAACAAAGCTTTTCACAAGATTTCATCAGAAGATGAGATGAAGTGGAAGCTAAATGCAGCTGAACTTTACTCCTCGACACGCTCAGGAGACTGGAGCTTTTCACAGCAATGAGATGACACCAGCCCTCTCCCTTCTGAGTCAATTTCCAGCAATCTGGAAATTGCAGTCCGTAAAAATGCGCAGGCTACACACACACACACACACACACACACACACATGGTCAGTGGTTTTCGTCCCGTCCCAGTGGGTGAGGACTTGTAGTCCTCTCCGATGGAGCGTTTTAGGAACGTCTGGAATCAGCGGGGCAGTACAGTCACACACGCTCACTGCTGAGTTAATGAACCGTCCCTTGCTGTGATCTCCGCCGACAGGTTTGAAGCTAACGACTCCTGTTGCAAACAGCGAGCAGGGACCCGTTCTCTGCTTCACCTCTACCTCCACTCTTCCGTCAGTCGCTCTCTGCCGTGACGTTGCCATGACTATACCTGCGTCTTGCTGACATTTTGAGTTTTACTTGCTGTTATTTAGACACCTCTCACTCCGCCTGTCGAAGAAATGACTCCCACACAATACTGCTCTACAAGAACAAAAAGAAAAACTATGGGCTGCTTACAAAGACCGCCCTTACTGTAATCCCACTCTATACAGTAAAGTCATTATTTTCAACAGAGCCGTATCATCATCATCCATGGCTGCAGCTCTGACATTTAGTTTTAGTTATCTGCTGGGTTTGTTGTCTGAAACTGTACCCACTGTGAATATGTTCCATCATCATCAGAGCACGTACAGTGACCCTCAGGAGAACACAAACCTCCAACCAGGCAACACTTACCATGAATTATTCTCTAAAAGGCAACAACAAACTGAGAAAACACATGTGGTGTTTGGAATGGGTTCTATTTTTGTGGGAACAGGCTTCTTGAAGGCTTCAGCTGTGAAAGCAGTGACTGAATTCATTTGACAGCTTCCCAGTCACATCCCTTCTAACACTGAAGAAACGTTGGGTTGAAACTCACCGACTCTAAGCCTGAAGTCGTTGAAGGAGTGTCTGTTGATGACGTCCAGTTTCCCAACCAACGCGAATGCAAACTCAACCATCGTCCCGATGTGCATGTACTGCCTGTCATGCTCCTGAGAACCAGCGAGAGACACGTTCACTTCTGATAAATGTTTGTATTTGGTGTCAGTCAAACAAAAAAAAAATAAAAAGAGAACTGAACAACAGAGCTGATGTGGAAATAAACTAACAGTGTACCTGTGACGTGTACTCGGGCCCAGGAGAGGCATTGAGCCCAGTGGCGGCCATATACGTGCTGCCGATGGTCTTGATCTTTTCCACGCCGCTGAATTTAGGTTTCGACAGCAGCTAAACACACAAACACACAGTAGCGAAAACAAATGAGGGCATTTACAGCTGCAGTGGAAACTCATGCTGGTCTTTCCAAAAATATTTAGATACTTTTTAAAATGCACATGACAGTCTCCAATCTAACAGACGATGTACAATTATACAAGAAAGGAAACCCGCTGGGGCAGGTTCGTCTCTGACGTGTGTGGTGCAGCGACGCTGGATATTTACCTCATCAAAATCAGCGATGATTTCATTGAGCAGCCGGAGGCACTCTAATCCTTCTTTGTTGACGTCAGACTCTGTGTAGAACTCTTTAAAGTCCGGGATGGAGGCGAACATGACACACACCAGGTCGTAGGACTGGTGGTACAGATCCTGCGTGACAGAGCGGATGAGGCTAAATACAGAGCTGAGGTTGGACAGCGGCGAAACGAGAATGTCACAAAACGTCATAAGATGTAGTTAAACTGGAACTGATAAAGCATCGTCTTTCAACATGGCTGGAAATACAAGCGGCGTGACTCTGAACAGACGATATATTTGGACTGAATACATTTTCTGTGGATTAGGGCTTGGAAAATATTTGAAGCGGGCATTCGTAAACACATCATGGCCGATAACACACAAGCGATAAACCACGTCTTGTTCAGTCGACTACAGTCATTTCCTGAATTTCTGCAGCAGAAGCTTTTTTTAAACCAACTTGACCTCAGGTCCTTTCACGCCCAGCCGTGAAACTTTACTTTTCACACTGAGAGAAAGACTCAGGGGACGTAACAAGACTCAGAATGATGAATGAGGCAGTCTCACAGCTGAGCCAGCAAATCCCCCACTGCTCCGCTATGCTTCATCATCATTACAGGTAATTAATCAGACTGATGTAGATCACGTGTGATTGCTCCATTACAGTATGTAAACACAGATACGAGACGCCTGATATCCAGTAATACACACTCTCATATAGCCACTGCATCATTCGGCAGAAAACACTTTGTGCTTTTTCAATTCTGTCAAATCGGTCTTTGTCTGGTATTTAGCAGAAAAAAAAACAAAACAAAAACAGATGGATTACCATCAGCTTGGTGGAAGGATGCGATACGGGTCAGGAAAGGACAAATTCAATTTTTGCAGATCTGAATCTGGGGCAGAACCAGGATGTTTTTTGACATTTCGCTGATTCTTCAGGGAATAATTCATGGAGCTTCATGAAAAAAAAAAAAAAAAAAAATCTAAATACAAAACCAAGCACACTGAGGGGCCTGATATTTATCCATCTGTGTCATTTAATGAGGCTTGAATGAACTGAACAGGGCTGTTGGGCCTCGGTGGTGGTGCACACTAGAGTGCAATAGTAGTTTATAGGAGACCATTCTGACACACACACACACAATGCATTGACTACACCTGGTTGGAAGTGGATTAAAAATGATTTGTAGCACAGACATAAATTATGTACAAACCCTGTTGTGGATCTATTGTATTGACTTGGAATATAGATCATGTTTGAGATAAGCTGCTTTAGCCTCATCACAGCTAATGGATCTTGGCATCTTGCCACTGGAACCAAAAGACCTTCATTAAACCACAACAGCTGTTACACCCTTACTGCACGGTCTTACTTCATCTATAAAGGGAATAAAACACATAGCTACCTCATTCTTCCAGTTGCGTGCCAGGAAGTGCTCAGCCACGTGCGCCGGCAGCACGTTTTCCAGCAACACCCGGTTGAGGTTCTCCATGGTTTCGATCTCCTCGCACTCTTTCTTGAACTTGTTCTTCCACAGAAAATCCAACCTACAGTAATATTCATTCTGTTACAGGAGGACACAGAGGTGAAGAGGCTGAAGGCACAGCTGCACTGCTTGCTTCAAGCAAGTCACAGAGAAAAATAGAAAACAGCCACAAGTATGGAACAGAGAGGAAAGGTGATGAAGCACTGGCAGGAATGGGTGGCATTTATTTTAATGTGAGGGCGAAAATTACTAACATGAAAAAAAGAGAATAATTGTAATGTTTAAAAGACATAAAATAAAGCTATTAAAAGCATGATCACCTTCGGGAGGACGGTAAAAAAAGAAGGAACCATTGCAAGCGAGGCCAGGCCGAATGTTGTTAAATTCAAATGGGTTTGATTCACAGTGTGACAGTGTTAGTGTTTGTCACGCCGCTCCATGATAAAACACAATGTAAGCTCGTCTGATTTGGAAACGAAGATGCCCGTTTAGAAGATCATCGGAGTTAATTGCTCGGAGAATGTGATATGATGTGATAGCAGAAATATAATGACTCCATGCACTCAGAGGAGGAGGAGAGAGACACGGTGTGTAAACACGTCAGAGCAGCATGTGTGCGACTAAACAGAAATTGAAAAATGGCATCTATTATTTCTGCCGCACAGCCGGTTGCACCTGGAATCTTTTCAGGAGTCAGTAATTTGTCTCCTGCAAAAACATTTATCAGACCTCCGAGCTCAGTCTGCTTGATATCCCTGTCCAGGTTTAAGGCTCTATAATCAACCTCTAGCAGAACTTGTTGCAGGAAGCTTTTAATCACATGTCCCATGCTTTGTGAGGCAGCAGGCATTCGCAGGAACAGAATTTCCCCAATAGGGAATTTATAGCACGTAAACAGCTGTGGGGAAAAAAAACATTTTTATATCACACTAAATACTGCAGATATTCTCTGAGACCCTGTGATGGCACAACAGGGAAGTGTACATTTACTATTATTTATCTGCAGCTCACACCTGCTTGTATGATGATGTTTTTATAGTAGAAACATGACACAGTCGGACTGTTAGTGCAGCACAGCTCCTGGACCCTGCTTTTCGTTTGATAAGCTCTGATGTAAAACAGTAATATGGCTCTGCACTCGCTGCTGTGTCACTGTCCTGCAGTGCTAAGGTCTATTGTGAACCACACAAATGAAATCACGCAGTGCTCATATGGCATGGCCTACATGTGCATTATGGACTATATGTCCTCTAGCCCCTGACTTCCAGTGAAAGGAAATTTTAACGCCTCAGCATTTTGGACAACTCGCCGCCGTGAGCCAAGGGTTTTGTTCAGGCTCCCTTCGGTTGCAGCATCACTCTGCTCCAGTGAGTTTTGGTCTGAAAGAACTTGACTGGACCCGCAGAGAGTCCTGACCTCAGCCCCATCGAACACCTCTGGGATGAACCAGAGCAGAGATTCTGAGCCCAGGACTCTCCCCCAAGATCAGTGTTTGACCTCAAATTTGGATGAATGGGCAACAATTCCCACGGACACACATCCTGTAAAAAAGCTTAGTCCGAAGACAGGAAGCTGTTACACCTGCCAAGGGGGAGAGACAAGATCCATATTAATGCCTATTGATTGAGAATGAGATGTCCTTCTGTCCCTATGTCTATATGTAGTCAATATGTATGACTCCTGACCCCTGGGTAGATTATTTTCCTCTGTAAATACATACAGGGCTGTACTCCAGCTCCACAGCACATTACTCCCCCACTTCTGGACCACAACTACAGCCAGTGCCCTGCAGAGAGGCATAATCTAAAAATAACAAGACTAAACAAAACCCAGCTCTCCAGAATGACCGGCCTCTGGTTCCCTGCATCTCCTGGCTCGTAAATCTCCTCGTCCAGCTGAGTAACAGTCACCTTGCTGTTGTAAACCCGGCCCTGAGAGGCTGAAGGGGAGCCAAACAAACTGGTCTCATTAGACACAGCAGCCAAATACATTTACTGTCTAACCAGCTGTGCAGAGGTGTAGGAAGATAAATGGGAGCTTTTATTTTTTCACCCGGGGCGAAAATAGAGCAATACACATCTCTATATAAGCACACTCTCATATCTGCAGTTAAATTAAACACAACCTGGAACCTGGCCTGGGTTTCAACCACAGGTACGTTGCTTTTCTGCTGTAGCAAACACAACATTAAACTTGTTCAATATTTTCATGCATTGGTTAAAAATAGACCAGCACATAACTCCAGACAATCTCCTGGTTATAAAGTTTTCCCTCCAGCCCTCAGATTTAAAAACTCCAGGTAAATTTCAGTAACAATACATCTGGAGACAATTTGGTGTGGAGAGACATGGTCGGAATGATGAAACGCAAAAACTGGAAAAAAAGAGGTGCTATACATAAGAGACGCCGAAACACAGAAATACTTCGACAACAGCTGCGTGCTTGTTTTTTTCTGATGCCTGAATGCTCCAGATATTCCTGTAGTTGTGAAAGCGTACAACTCTCTCCAGCTGTAATCTCCTCCTGCGTTCATTACATGTGAAAGATAAACTCCAGAAAAGTCATTTGCCGAAAGATCGGACATTATGTGTGTTTGAAAACAGTTCACGAGAGAATGAAATCCCTCATTACGGTGGATGTGAGAGCAGCAAAGAATATAAGGATCCAACAAAGGAAAAAAGTAATCATGAAAAAAGATGATTCAATAGGCAAGTACAGTGTGTAATAAAACTGAGTGTGGGGGATGAAATCAGCCTCAAAGAAACAAGTCTGCAAAGGTGATGTTGGAACCAAGGGCGTAAGCACAAGACAAGACGATGATGTCATTCAAACTATTGTCGTGCGGACTTACCTGTCTGGCAAGGACGAGCAGGGTGATGAAGAAGATAAAGAGGGAGATAGAGCCCATCTTCTTCAGGTCTTTGAGAACGCCTGGTCTTGAAGGGCAGAGAGAAAAAAGGAAGTAATGCGGTTTGTGAGCGGGACAAAGAAGACGGTTACATGTGACGAAACAAAAAAAGAAAACAAAAAGAAGAAGAAGAAAGGATCAAGTAAAGGAGTGTGTGGAAAAGTAAGATGTGATCATTTAATTAAAAATCCAGATTGCGATCAACGGTCTGTGTAGTGTCACACGATTGGTGAGCAGACCATTTGATCCCAAGCTGTCGCTTGTTTGGCTGTGGCTTCCGTTTCGCTGTGAGCAGAGCTGGTGTACGTGCTCCACGCCAGCTTTAGCGCCACGACAAACATTTCTTCTTCAGATGGGATAAACACGCAGGGATGGTTTGTAAACTTCTGTGTTTGTATTGCACTGAACATGCATTGAGGAGGATGCCATTAAATCCTTCATGTTCTATTCACACAGCGATTTAGACACGGCACATGCTACACACACACACTTGAAGCCTGAACGCTGATGTTTTATTTAAAAAGGTTTTAAAATGCACAGTATCATTTAAACCGAGTGGGAACAGTTTTTTTCTTTCAAAGCGGCAGAGTCCAATCATCTACACTCAAAGTTGGGAATATGACATGAGACTTCTCTGCGAACACGTTTTACATATTAATGGACTTTCGCTCTTATCCAGCGCCGAGCTGAGCTGAGCAGAGCGGAGAGGAAACGGCCGGCATGTACTGGACTTCCCTGGTAAATCGTCAAATCAGTCACACAACAAATGGCATTGATTGAGGACAGACAGGACACAATTCACCTGGAGACAAATCAGGAGGAGCAGACAGACAGGAAGTACAATCTGTTTTCATCTCCAATCACAACCCTTCTGACTGATAGATATAATTGAGCTTTGGAATTTGCCAATTTTCAATTTCACATTTCAGCTGCTTTGCACATGAGACTCAACCAACAGAAGGACAGGTTGTTCTCAGGCATTGTTTACTGAACCTGAAAACACGAGGAATTTAGGGTTTTCAGATGTTTAATCCACATCTTTTATTTCCAAGAGCAGCTTCCAGCGACTGGATGAATCAGAAAATGCCCTTGTTTTTTTTTGTGTGTTTTTTATTTTAAACCATAACGAGTGCTGTCATAATGTCCAAGGACTTGTGTCATTATATCTGTGGCGCTGCTCCAGGATGCGTGTGTTGATGATGTCATCGCTAATCTCTTCTGGCTGCCCAGACTAAGGACAAGAAGGTTAAGTCTACTTTGTTCATTTTCTGTTTAATGATGGCCAATTCAACAACAGTGGATCTTTTATACTGATCTCATCATTGTGAGCAGAAGCGCAATGACGCATCTCAGTGCATTTCATAATTTAGAAGCTTAGGAACATTTCAACGTCGCCCGGGTGATGCTAAAACTTACTGCTGCTGACACAAAGAATTTGACTGTTTGAAGGTTGCTCTCCAGCAGACAGACAAGGACACTCAAAGTTTGACAAAATCAGTCGGCGGTCCAAAAATACTTCAATTATCGCGGAAGATTGTCTGGACTGTGCAGTCTCATTCAAAAAGAAAGTTTGAGAACGGTAACAGTAATGATTAACTTCACAGAGTGAGACAGCCATTCCCGCCTCACGCCATCTAGTTTGGATTAACTCCTTATTTCCGCTGTACCGCGTTTTTCATCTAAATGAAACCAGCTGATAAAATCCAAAAACACATTGGCTACAAAGAGCGATTTCAATTACAGCTCGGCTCACTACGTGGCCTCGCTCGTCTCCGCGTGGCGTTTGTGGTTCAGGGCATCTCCCTTAAAACGCCTCAAAGAAAATGGAATTACCTCATTATGCAGTTCTTCCTTATTAAGCAGCTAATTTCCTGAGCTGTTGGCAACACAGAAGGCTCCAGGAATGCAGTGTGGAATACAAAATTAAGCGAATGCCCTAGAGAGGGGAAACGGTGTGGATAAACGACTGTGACATTTTGAGGAGTATAATTATGGAGTAATAACTAAAACTACCACGACTAAACATGACATCTTAACTATTTGTCACTAATCGGTGCAGACGCTCGCCGTGGTTTTTTTCATTTGGTCGCTTTAGTATTAACCGATGATGAACTGCTGTCTTTGACAATACAATATTTCCCCTAAAGTGATCAGATTGAATGATTGTTCCTCATTTTACTTTTCCTTTCATTTTTTATATATCCCAGCTGTCCTGGGACCCGTGGGACCCTGGACAAGTTGCCAGTTCATCGCAGGGCCGACACACAAATACAGACAACCATTCTCCCCTATGGACAATTTAGATTGATCACTTAACCTGACATGAATGTCTTTGGACTGTGGGAGGAAACCAGAACATGCCAACTCCTCACAGACAGGCCCTGCTGGCCCCGGGAATCAAACCCAGGACCTTCTTATTGTGTGGCAGCAGCTACCCTCCACATTCTAAATTACATCATATTTAAAAAACCGCCACATCTCGGCAGACAGCCTGGATGTCGCATCTCAATCATCAGGACTTAGCTGTTAACTCACACACTCGAGAGTAAAGGTGGGGAGATCCTTGAGACCGTTTGACCTGACGGACTGTCACTTACTGATATTTTACTCAATCGTCTCAGCCGCACAAACCTCATCACCACTCACTCAGAGCAGAAACTCTGACGTGACATTTACACTGACCTTACAGAAAACAAACTCCTTCTCCCCCCAAAAGCTGCAGGGAACACAGCAGAGTTAATGTGATGTGATCGGACCTCGGTGCTGAGAGGAGGTCAGAGCGGTGGTGTTGCTGCGATCATGAATGGTTTGCTTCTTTGGTTGCATCAGTGTAATCAGGTGTTACTAAACGTTGTCACAGTTTGTTGTCATTGCAACAAATTCTATGTGTTGGTAAAAGTGAGCAGACGGGGGAAGTATGTGAGGAGCAAACAACAGTGAGGAGATGAGACAAGTTCACACAAACACATCCTACACCATCCAGAATGTATATTCCTTGTGATTATCTGTAACTGCCTGTTGACAGAATAGTGATGCTTTGTTTACTTCTATATACTTGTATTTATCAGAATGTTATTGGACATTTGGATATTTGGACACAATTATCCTTTTCATAGTCACCCCGATGCCTCTCATCCCACCCAAACCTTTCCTTACATCACTTTCCCCATCCTCTGTTCCCCTTTCAGGACTTTCTGTCCAAAAGAGAATTACTCCCACATTCATGGCTTTAAATGCTCCAACTATAGAACTGCTTTGTAATCCTTGCAGAAAAATAGTTTTGGCTGTAGCCCCAAATCCCCATTTTTTTTCTTTCAATCTGTTATCATTGCTTGTCAAACCCAAACATAGAAATTGCATGTATGGTGAAAACACTGACTGCCATGATTGAGAAAATAGGCTTTAGGCTTTAGGTCCACTCTTCACGCCTCTCTCTCTCACAGAGCTGAACAATATCTGTGCGTCACTGTGCACCTACCTGTCCAGACTCTCAGTCCTGTAGAGAAATCTGCTATAGTCATCCAGCAGGGCCGCGTGTGTTTGCAGAATAATGATGTTGTAAACAACCACAGCTGTCAGCATAATTATCATCTTCAGCTCATAGTTTATCCTCAGGAATACTGAGCAGGAGATGAGGCCCAGGATGCAGCTGTAAATCAAATACTGCACGAGCGAAAAAGAAACCGACAGGTTGATTAGTTCAGACTTTATAAAGAAGAAGTATTTATATTGGATCATTACCATAACGTTTATCTTCACTTACAGGAAGGTAGAAATTGTTTTTGTCTGGCAGTTGTCCATTGGGGTAAAACAGTGTTTCATTGGATGAATTGTAAACAGGAACTTCAGCCAACACACTGTCCTCCAAAAAGAACTGAAAGATTAGAAAAAAAAAAAACACAAAGTTGGGGTTTGTCAGTTTTTTGGTCAGTGATAAAACATAATTTTCAATTCTAATCCCTGCACCATAGAGAAGAGATCAAACCATTGAAATGCAAATACAGTCCCTCTGTCGGCCTGCCCTGCACATCAGCATGGAAAAAGACAAACTGGTCTCCCTTTTCACTTGCAGGAGGAAGATAGAATCTTGTTAGCTAAGAGGCCAGTAAGTGACAACCATTCAATAACGGCCTTTAAAGTGAACCTGCAGGATAAGATGAGGATTGGCTGCCGCGCTGAGCAATGCCAAGTTAATTTTGTCCATCCGCCCGGAGCCACTGACCCATGTCAGGCGAAAAAACAAGATTATAATCTCTGGAATCGATTTGTGTGAAGGTCTAAACCAGGGTCCCGACACCATGCAACATCTCCACAAGCCTCAAGCTACTATCCCACCCCCATTCAAGCTTTGCCTTTTTTCTCTCCATAGACATCAGCCTCTATCCCTAACAGCATCCCCCAGTCATCACAGGCAAATAGATGTAGCGCTGTTATGTAGCCAAATAATTATAATTTTTGATTAAAACACGACAACATTGGGAGGAAAAACACTGTAATTAATTGTGTGGTTTGAAGGACTGCAAAAAAATAATTATTAAAACTTTTGAACACTAAAACTACCTTTTTATTACACTGCAGTAACAAATAATGGAGTGCTCTGTGTAGCGTTGTGATACTTCATTTCCAGTGAATGCCTAATTGGTGTTATTGCTCCCTGACGACAGCATCGGCACATAAAGGCTTACCATGTTGAACACTGCCATTATGAGTATCAGAACCGTGGTTGTCATGGTGAGAGTGATGCGGGGCCATGGCTTGTTGGCAATAATGACTGATGACCTCAGCAGCCACATCCAAGAAGTAGAGGCACTTTTACTGCAGTGCTGCAGGGACACACACACACACACACCAACAGAGCAACACAAGCATGAGTCAAGGTCCAGAAGAGAATGGTGCAGAAATACTGAAGGCCCTAAACATTTTTCAACACAAAGAGAAGAAACAGAGAGGCAAAAACAGCACACACAGATTCATCGGAATACACATACTGTATAGATTATAAACATGTGTGCATATATGTATGTACAGGCATGTGCACAACAACAAATGTATTATTTCTGTTCTGTAAGGACAAGTGCCAGTCAACTAGTTCAAGAGGCATATACAGTAATTACAGAGAGAGGGTCCTAGCAACTTGATTGTGCACGCTATTTATACAAACTACATATGATGACAGCAATGTAAAATGATGAGTACAAGTGATTCCATCAAGTCCATAACAATGTCAACAACCAGTGTACAGCCAGCAAATAACCCTTCAAAGATCAAGCTTTACTGCGCTGTGGTTGTATGCCTCCACCAGTCAGTGCAGTTCTCTCCCAGACTCATATCAGGTCACTGTGACCTTTGACCACTGAAGCTGAATGTATTTATTTGAAGATATTGCCTCAAGCAGTCAGATATCACATTCAAGAGGCTAAAAGGATGTGTTCTGAGGCCACTGTGACCTTCAGAGAGCCCAAGTGAATGTTTGAGCCTAATGTGAAAGAATTCTTTGATGGCGTTCCAGAGATGCCACTTTCACAAGTGGTGGAGATCAACCTGACCTTGACCTTTAACGACCAAAATCAAGCAAATCCTCGAGTCCAATTGAATTTTGTCCTAAATATATGGAAATTCCCCCAGGGCATTCTTGAGATATTGTCTTCATGGGAATGGGACAGATCGACACAGGGACAACCTCAAAAATGCATCATTACAAACGTGATCATCATATCATCAAAAATGGATGCTTGAAACATGGCTCAAATCTATGGAGCCCCTCCGTTGTCATTTCTGAAAAGAAGGTTAGTTTGACACAGACTGCACTCTCTCTGATTGAGGCCACACTGCTGCCCAAATGACTGTAATTAACAATCAACAAAACATCGAACCCTATCCTCATGTGCCAGCGTGCACTGTGCAAAGCGCAGTTAAATACCCGGTGCACAGGGAGCTTGTCTGTGCACAACTGCGTCTCTAATAAATGCTTCACAAAGCAATCGAGAACAGAGGCTATCTAAGCAGCACTGGGTGGATATCTGTGTGTATGTGCTGATTTTTAATCCAGAAGATCAAGATGGGTTTTGACCACACCAGGCACTTGTGTGAGAGTTAGGGGCACTTAAGCCAAGAACAAGTGCACTTAATGGACTGTTGAGATGACCAAGGGGCACTCGGGCCACTCATGTGATGTAACACAATCGTGTTCCTTTAATTTAAAGAGGCACGACTTAAAAACAGCGACTCCGTAAATTGATGTACTTACCAGAAAGTGCCCAATGAAGCATATGAAGATGATTAAGGAAAGGATCAGAAAAGCCATGCCAAAAGATATGCCCAAGACTGTTGTCCTAAAAAAAAAAAAAAACAGTTGACAGAGTTGAGTTGAATCTCACCTTTATGCCCTTGTGTAAAATGTTAAGCACATCGATAACAACATTTTGCCTTTGATCGTTTCAAATAAAGTACACGTACTTTGGAAGGACGAGAATCTGCACAATGAAAATACAGAAAAAGATCAAACAGGCGCAGGTGATGTAGTATTTAAAGGCTGGCAAGGTTGTTGCTCTGTACTGAAAGATTGAAAGATGACAAAAGAAGGTCAGGGTAACGGCAGTGTAGGAAAAAGAGCAAACATTTAAAACATGTTCTCAGGCATTAATTCCAATTATTTAGTTTGACTGCCTCTTACCTCTTTCTCCAAGCATTTGTTGTGAAAGAATAACGATATTCTTTGGATGTCCTCAGACTTGAGCCACTGTCTGGAAACATATTGACCGTATAAATAAAAACATCTAACTTGAAAATGATAAAAGTAAAACATCAGCTACTTCATGCATTTTCAACACTAAATGTCACCAGATTATAAACACTGTACCATCAGAGTACTTGTATTACACTCAGATCTTCCTTAACCCTTATACACTTCAAATCTGTGGGACATTTTCAAAGCCTGAATGAAAACAAAAAGAGGGAAAGTGGAGAACATACACATTTGTATTTCTGTTTTCTTTCATGTCCACATTTGTTATGTTGTAATTATGAAGCACGCCAAATTATGAAGCCATTGGTTTTCATAATTTAATGAACCTGCACCACATTTAAAATCTAATCACACTTGACAGTTCCAGTGAACAATCCTTTCAGGAAAGAAAGGCTTTGATCTGAAGATTTGAAGTCAACTTTAAAAACCAGCGTGCTTTTCCACTTATATCGCTGACACACTGAGTGTTAATATTTGAGTCTATAAATATCTTAGAACCTGAAAACATCTGCAAAGGAGTGGGTGAATGTTTAAGATTGTAAAATAGCTTAGCAGACTACAAATGGCTTTAATAGCAACTGCATACAGTATGTTATAATATGCCACCTCCATGTTAGTGGACGGGACATCAGATATTTTTTTTGTTACACAGCCTGTCGAACTGAGTTTGTTTAAACAAGTTTAGTTAAGTCAGAATTATACACTTACTTTTGTGAATTTATCCCATCAAAGGTCCTAATCATCCTCTCGTTAAATTCCTCCTCAAACCTCCTCTTCTGAGACTTTGTCCTGTTTGCAGCAACAAGAAAAAGTCATGGAAAATTAGGTGCATGTTATATTAGTCCCCTGCTTCAAAGCCTCTTTCAGAAGTCCACTCTTATTAAACAACTTGTCATCAGACTGCACTAGAAAGGGATGGGGATGATTCTGCCACAGGAAATTGCGCTGGAGCCTTGAAATGAGCAGCTTGCCTTTCTGATCTCCTCTGGAAGTGATACTGGCCCATCCGCACATCCTGGACACAGAGCGAGAGAAGAGAGAATGGTAAAAAGCCATCGCTCAACTTCATCCTCGCTTAAATGTTTTAGCGCATGTGTAGAAACAATTACACACAGCAGTGTTGATCTTCCCGTTCTCATTTGTCATGCTGTCTCTGTGGTGCAGGTTGGCAAAGGGCTTGGCTGCTCCCCATGACTCCAGGTAGCGGGTCATCCTGACCGAGGCCCTCATCTTGGTTCCATACAGAGTGGGCCTGGGACGGTAATGCTGCTGTGGGCTCCGGTGCTCCACCTGGACAAACATGGATTATTATTATTTATTGTATTACTTTGTTGGATTTTATTGTATTATTTTGTTCATTGTGTTGCGAGTGCTGTGGAACCTTTGGGTTTATGACTAAGTATGTGATGACTCCATGTTCCTTTAGGTAAGGGTCCCTTTCCTGTCCATCCCCATCCTCCACTTTATAGGAGCCATTTAGGTGCTCCAGTGTTACTGAAGTGATGTGGACACGTCTGGAACAAACCAATCACCAATTAATTTCCGTGTGGCTATTAAATGTGGCAGTTTAGCGATGTAGTAAATCTTTATGTGTACTCACCCTGGGACGCCTCCAGCCTCCATGTGATTGGCCAACGTTACATCATGTGACCAAACATCGTACTGCCACTTCTGGAGTCCAATCACCCCACACAGGACATTCCCCGAGTGCACACCCACACGCATGTTGATGTCAACCCCCGTGGCGTCTCTCACTTTCCTGTCACACGCAAAAAATAGACGTATGAACATTCATTAGTGAAAAAGAATCAGCCATTTATAAAGTGAGCAATTTTTTTTCCACACTATGACCTTTATGGTTTCTGCAAAGAACTGAAACAAACAGGTCACCATTTAAAAAAAGTGCAGTGGCATTTTCAGTAGTCTCTTTAGTAGCTTCCTTTTTTTCTAAAATACAAACTCAACTCTGTCTTCTAGTAGCTGAACAGCAGCTCTACTGTAAAGGACAAATTTAAGCATCCAGGCAATGAGACATGGTTGAAATGGATGCAAATCTTTGTAAAGACAGAAGCATAAATGCGCCTCAAGTCTTTCTTCTTGATTATTTGTGTCTGAAGCTTGAGACACAAACAGCAGAGGAATCAGACTCATGGGGATGTCTAGTCCTTATCGAGACATCAGATTACAGATTTCATGTGGTCGCAAAAGGACGAACGAGCCCCATGATTTGTGTCGAGGGTCTAACATCACTTCTGTAAACTTGAAGCATGTGGTTGAGTAGCTGAGAAGCGAGCGTTTCAAAAACGAGGCTGTCCTGCTTTAGCTGCACTCTTATACAAGTGGCACTTACTTGATGGCCTCGCACATGTCTAGACCCATTTTCACACAGTTCTTAGCGTGGTTGGGCAGAGACTCTGGCAGCCCGGACACACAGTAGTAACAGTCACCAAGGATTTTGATCCGCATACATTCATTCTCCTGGGGTTTAAAAAGGTGGAACACAGGTTCAGATAAAGGTCCAGCTGATGGACAGAAGAGGCAAACTTTTTATATATAACGCAAAGAAAACCTTTGAGGGACAGACTGCTCCTCAGATTTTTATAAGTAATTGTTAAGTGGGGTTTGGTAATGTCGTGTTTACCTTTGCAATTTGATCGAACTTGCCAAACAACTCATTCAGCATGTGCACCAGCTCTCCAGGGGAACAGTCACTGGCCAGCCGTGTGAAACCCACAATATCAGCATACAGTATACTAGAAGTGAAAAAATATTTGTTACAAAAAATATCATACTTCATTGTGTACCTGGAAGACATTAGGCCTCATACGTACACCTGAGGTCATATTAATTCACATAAATGGCACATGCCTGACATTCGTGTGCCTCTGCACATAGAGGTTGTGAAAATTGTTTGTGTTCTCCATCTGGCCGAAGTTGGGGCCCTTCAGTCTCTGGATGATCTCAGCTTTCATCACACGGGCAATGTGCGCTGGCAGCAGTGACAACAGGAGACGTTCCTAATGGCAATGACACAATAAGAAAAGCCAAACAAGGGGCAGTCAGAAAAAAACTACATTAAGATTAAAATACATTAAGCTGCTTATTTCAACCAATTATTGTCTACGATGAAAGGATTCACATCAGACGACATGTCATTTCTGGTTAGGGAAAACTGATCCCGACAGTTAGCTTCCTATTAATTACCTTTGGCGCCTTTCTTGGGGACTCATTTCTGCGCTCTGCCAGAGGCATGACCGAAATGACACAGGATTAGAAGTAGAACAAATCTTTGATTTAATTATCAAAACAAGCTTTCATTTGGACGTTCATTATACGTCATCAGCATATACTGATCAAAGACTTTAACCCGACACTGAAATGACGAACGGATACTTAATTTAAACTTGCCCTAATAAATTCTGAAGCATAACTTTTGATGGCTGCAGGCAGATGGAAAGCTGTAACCATTATGTCACCAGTCTCCATTTAAAAAAAAAAAAAAAAACCTAGTCCTTAATGAAGTTAGTCAAGCACCGCATTGTGTCAGTTTCCTTCCTGTTCCTCAAAATAATGATCAATTAAATTTCTTTTTGGACTGTTCATTATTTTTTTGCCGTGACCAGAAGTCAGACTCAGCCCTTACTTTTTTACTTAGTGGTAGCTTGACCATATCTCTGTGGTCACTGTTGGTTTTACTCTAACACAACCAGCGCAGTAATTAGCAATTAAAACTTCTCTTTGGGAGAGAAGAGGTTCAAAACTGGAGAACACACTTAGGCAAATGTCACTTCCAACTTGATTTGTTTTCCGCATCATTGATCAGAGGATTCAGAGGGTTCATTCCTTTGTGCAGGAGAAGTTCACAATTGCTCCTAACAAACTCTGCCTTGACTTTCGGTTTACGATGAATTTGCATAGTCCCCTTCAGAACGCTAGTACTGGAAATGCATGCACTCAGTGTGTACTGCAGAGCACTCTGGATAAAAGCAAGCTGCATATATAATATGAGTGCACGCAGCGCTGTGGAGAAATGCGGTTCTGCACTGCTCTAAACATCTGTCTTAGGCAACAGCAGCACTCCGGGGCTACTGGAAAACCCAAGGTATTTTTAGCTTCACTCGCAGACTTGGTAACAGAAGAAATGGAATTCAACACAGGGATAACCAGCTCCACTCCACAACTTGGCTGCTGCATAGACTAGTGGTGCAGCCATGGTCCAACCCTAATTCAAATTTCTCTCAGGACACTATGCTGCAGTGAAGTATAGCACCTGTATTTATTCGCCTTTCACACATTTAATCAAAAGCAATTGCATAGAACTGTTTTGATGACCAATGAACATTCTAAGGCTGTACAGGACACACTTAAACATTGCAGAGGGCTCCAGGGACCTGACGTTATCTGCACACTAACAATTTGCACATTTTTTAAAACAGAAATCCGAAAATTCTTTGGGAACTCTGTCATCTCTAAATGCACAGAAAACACGCACTCAGAGCTGAGAGATTTTAGGCACAACAAGCAGAGAAACAGCCTGACTGTTTAACACCATTAATGGTGTGAGACACTGATTCACACACTATTAATGGTTCTGATGCAAAGTTTCAATGAAGATAATTTTAGTAAGGTCAGCAGATTCATTCAAGTGCAGCATTAAATGCTCATGAAAAAATATACCCCCACAAGAAGAGGAAACATTTCAGGATCAACATTAGTTATTTTTGCTCTGAGACTGACAGTGTTATTCTCCAAGTCGTTTTCGTGCTAATTTGTCACCTTCCACCAAACTCAAGACCTAGTGCTACTTCCGGCCATTGGTTCAATTATATCAGACCCACCGAGCCGCAGTGTGTCAGCTAGCCGTGCGCGGAGTGAGCAGCTGCTCCTCTTCACTCAGAGTGAGAGCCAGGCTGCATGCACAGGCTTCACAGGCCGAGTCTAATGTGCAATGCCCGACTAGAAGCACACGGAAGGAGGCCCCTCCACACCGGCAGAATATTTGGTGATACTAAATTATTCCAGTGTTCCATCACTATAATGCTCCATGCAATCAAAGCACTATCACGTCTTCATATAACACTGTTACATAAAGTCACTGCCTGATCACCTTACCTGTTGCCTCTTCTCAAACTCCAGTTTTATTGGAGACTTGATGCAGTTGCAGGTGTCCTGATAAGTCTGTTTAAGGGCCAACTCCATCAGATGCTTGTGGTACGCCCCCGCCATGTTTCCACACAAGAAAATTATGATATTGGCCAAAATCTGCACAGGAAGAGAGAACAGACAAAATAGTGTTAGATAAATACCCGACAACAAATATATTAATGGAAAGTTCAACGTCAACATTTCAGGTTGTGTGAATAAATAATAAATGAGGGAGCTGTGGGGAGTGGTGCAACATTTTATTGATGAAACAAATCAATAGTCTCTGAAATGTAAAACATCGCAAATTCACAGCAAAAGACTCAAATATTTTCATAGAAATGTTTAACATTGTCTGAGTAACACTTCCTTCAGCTTCTTGAAAACCTCATGCTGACCCATTTGTCTGGTCAACTCTGCCGGCCACGCTTGCCCCTCTCCATTATCTCCACTGGTCTCCAGCTCCACTTAACCCCCTGGCTCCATCAGTCTGCAAACCGTCTTAGCTCTTTGCCCTGAGTGTTTTCCTGCACAACCCCTTATCTCACCGAAACTATCCTTGTGTGGCATTGCACCACTACATGAAATCATGTGTTTTTACGAACCAAAAATCTTGAAATACCACAGAAACCAGTAAACCCTTACTCATTCATTTAAAGAGGTATATCTACATTCTCCCATCAGGACAATCTGGAAGATTACTCAACAAAAGAAGAGATCATGAATAGCAAGATAAGGGTGTTTCATGGGAAGTATTTCGAAGGTATAATGTAGTTCAAATGGTGACTTCCCCCTTGAAAGCACACACAATCATGAGGTAATCTCCAGTATAAGGTCAGAGCATGATGTGAAATATATTTGTAAATCAAATCAAACCACCCCCAGTTCACATAAGATAGGATTTCAAAGGCTGTAGGCTGTATCTCACCACAGGCAAATTGTATTAATATACACGTGCTTATTATGCTCTTTGGGTTTTCTGATTTCCTTTCGTGTCATATATTCTCTGAACATGTAATCATGAGAGACCTATATCATATCATGAGGAGTTCTTATCCTTAGAAAACACTGCTAGACTGGAGCCTTGTTTCGTTTGAGAGAAGCAGCTGTAAGAAAAAAAAAAAAAAAAGGCTGTTGAAATGCTAACACTAGCATTTCTGATTTCCTTTCGTGTCATATATTCTCTGAACATGTAATCATGAGAGACCTAAAGGAGTTCTTATCCTTAGAAAACACTGCTAGACTGGAGCCTTGTTTCGTTTGAGAGAAGCAGCTGTAAGAAAAAAAAAAAAAAAAGGCTGTTGAAATGCTAACACTAGCAGGGTCACGATCTTTAAGGCTGTTGTAAAATGATTTGCATATAAGATAATACAACCATTACCAGATCCGTAAAGCAAAAAATACTACATATATGTGGTTCTCCTCTTTTCAGCCTGCCTGAGGCATTCTCGGTACCCGTTTGTTTCAAGCGAGTGTCCGTTTAGAGGGCTTTAAAGCCCTAACCCTGAGCACTAACTCCATCCCAGTAAGCACTGGGCCAGAAATTCATAAACAAAACTGCTCTCATTTCATTTTCTCCTCAGTCAGTTATTTAAAAGGAAACGCTGATGACCTCAGAGATAAAGAAATACAGTAGAATGGTAAGTAAAGGGAATGTGATGCGTGTGACCCCTCTGCTGCCCCCACTCAGGTGTTTATTACCTAAAAATGGTATTGTGTATTCTCTGCACCAGCTTTCTGTGGCTACATCAGATTTGCCTCTGCCCTGCTGATCGAGCAACACATAAACAGTGGCTAATTATGTGCCCACACCTCTCGTCAACATCCACGCTCTCTAACGAGCTCAGGTTCGCTGCACAAAGGGAGACCTGTCTGTTCTCTGATTAGTGTGATTACAGCAAGTACCACACCCCACTACCGGCTCCGCTTGACCGAGGCATGACTTACAAGATGATGCTGCTGTTAATGATGCCCACACGAAAGGATCACTGATGATGTTGATCAGTAACAATACCACAATAAATCCAGATGATTATCATTACTGCAATAAGTGATTTTACAAGTGATATGCAGTAATTGGAGAGTAAAGTGTACCACAAGCAATGAGAGGCGAGACGTGATTCAACATGATGCCTAAGGATAAGATATCAGCCATCTTCAATATAACCACAGAGTGAAATTTGCAGTCTGTCATAAGCTATTGGGTTTATTTTCAATTCAAAACAGTGCCTTATTTTCACTCTCGCTCCATGCACCCCGCATGGCGTCCATTAGAGGAACCGTTATGTGATGTGGCCCGCTGAAGACAGGTGAATGTATAAAGACCCAGGAGCGCTTATGGCACTGAACTCAATATTTTTGCAATTTAAAGCAAATAGACAATTTATTGGTTTCCTCCCATCTCTGTATTTATTGTTGTTGCTTTTTTTTTTAGCTCCCTCCTTTATATCCCCTGTTCACTCGTTTGGCTGCCTTATCTGATTCTCACCAATTTCCTTTTCCCTCACAGTCTGTCTTTCCTACTAGCATACGGGTGACGTCACTGTCATCAGCAAATTGCTCATTCATTTCTGACGTTCATGTGCCCAAAAGATTTATATTATGTAATGGGTAATCAGCCTATGACCTTCTGCACAAAGAGCAATCATTTTCATGTCATTTTCACTCACAAAATCCATGATGGGAATTGCCTACTTTGTGTGGCTTGTCTCTTCCTATGAAACAAGTGCCAGGAGACTGACAGCAATTGTACATTGATTTCATGGCACTGTAAAGACATTTAGTCCATCTATTCTGTAAAGGACAGCCTGAACTGCACAAGTGATAATCACGTAATTGTTCTGGCGACATTATAGTGACATTGTCAAGATGTTGTCCTCTGCTGCATATTTGTGATCATGGTATTACGATCCTGCCAATAACAAAATCTTAACCAGTCTTAGCTGTCAATCATGCTGTTTAATGCTGATATAATGCCATTAAATAATTCAAAACTTAAATTACCAGACAAAATAATAGTCGAAACACTTTTCTTACTTTGCTCCATGTCCTAACCGCTAACATGGAGGAGGCAGGGTTTATGGCCTATACTGCAAGCCACCAGGAGGCGATCAGAAGGATGTGGCTTTACTTTTTTAATGCCAATTGCGTCATGTTACTGCTTGTTTATTTGTGAGGCAAAGGCAGTTCTCAACTTCGGTGGATATCAAAGTTCATCACTGTATTCTTTTCTATCCTTAAACAGAGTGTGGTTCAGATACACATCTTATTCCAAATTCACATCAGATGAAAGTAGTATTGATTGTGAACACACCAGCAATTTGCTTGTCACTAAAACATGAGAAAGCCATGTGTGTGGCTCGAGCTTTTGGCTGTGTTGTTTGTTTTTCTGTTTTTTGTTTCCTTTTCAAAATTGAGAGCATCACACTTTTATAACCTGGACTCATGACCATTTTGTTTTCAAAAGAAAATCTAATAAAAGTCTGCGTGCTGCAGAACAGTGGTCAAAGCACCAAGCTCTGACACGTTGGGAATGACTGAAAGCAAGCACGTGCAGGTGGGGTCTTTGTTGGCTGCTTTATATTGAAAAGGTTTTGACTAGCTCTTACGCTGTGTGCAATATTTTAGGCAACTTTTAAGAAAAGCATAAACAGAACAACTCTATTTTTACAGAGTTCTGACAAAGTGCTTGTGCAGTGGGTCATAAAATAACACCTATTATCTGCGGGCAGAACAGAGACTGAACAGTTGTTAATAGTTGCTGCCGCATATCACGTAACATTCGGTTAAACCTGTGTGCTGCCTCATTAGCTGATGCTGTCTGACAAGACACTGAGAGCTATCAGACAATCTGAAAGGTCCATTGTGTGAATGAGCCTGAAGTGCTCACTGATACACACAACGTATAACCAGGAAGCTAAACTCTGTTAGCTATTATGGATATTATCATACTCCCAAATTATCATATGCGCAAATCAGCGCAAAGGTCCGTCTTGTTTTAATAACCTTTGGGTAGTGACTGGCACATGATCCCCTCAACAGAAATGACAGAACACTTGGAAGTTTTCAAAATGGAAACCTAACATATTACAAAAAGAAAATCTCCATCAAAGGAAAACAAACTACAACATCCTCAAGAGAAATGTAACATCAACACCTAAGAAACCCAAATCCTGGGTGACGCTATAAACATACTGTGTAATTGCTCCGAGCTCCATTTTTAAATAGTCAGCAAAGGATAGTTAATGAAGCCCTACTTCCCCTCAAACAGGGAATACATGTAATATGCAACAGCTGCTACTTCTGAGAGTCCATGTGACGTATTTATAAGCTAAAGCTGAAATAAGAGAGCGAGTGCAATGGTGAATTATTGATGATTTGGCTCTCAACAATTAATAGCAAAGAATACAAATTCAGGCTATTTCAGTCTAAGAGAGGACGCTGTGATGTAAGAACACCGTGGGCAACTAATACAGCAAGGCAGAGAGTGACAGTTTGAATAAAATCAGGAAACAACTTCACATTTTTTTTCATTAAATTGTGATTGACTTAAGAGTATTTCATGTTCTAAGGCAGAGCTGTGTGGTAATATTAAAAAATCCATACTATATCATGAATTCGTATTGCAAGTATTTGCCAGAGTAGCAAAAGTAATTATGCAGCCATGCATAAGCATAGAAACTCAAAGAAGAGAATACATCTGGACCCAATGTAGGGTTTCACCTCTTCAATAAATCATTTGGTTCATTAAGATTCCAAAGAGACAGCAGTGTCAAGTTTAATGGACTTGACAAAGTGGAGATATGAGCATGATTCCTTAATGCACACAAAGGAGCAGGAATAACGACATTTAATGACTGAATCTGACAAATGGAGAGAATATTCTAACGAATGAAAATAACTAGTAAACCTATTTAATTGAGATGCTACACCTCAACTATCAAACCTGCATATACCAGTTACACTATCAAGAGCTGTGTTCGTCTCAGATTCTTCGACCTTCCATTTATCCATTGTTCACTGTCCTTTTCATCCATCTTCTTTATCCATACTCACATCCTCTCTTCCCTCCCTCCCTCCCTCCTAATTCAGTTTGGTGCATACTCACTGCATGATGTGTTCTAGGTACTGGGTAAGTGCATTCACACACAATATGAGTGGTAGTTTGAGAGCTTGTGAATATGGACAATGGGCTTTTGAAGAAAGTCGCATTTCTGGAAATGTATTATCCAACTAGAATATTGATAACTCACACACACACACACTAAATTTCAGTCGACTGCATATTAATTCAAAGTGACATTGCTACAAGTTAAATCCATTTACATTTGTGCTCTGAACAAATTACACCATTAGGAAAAGTATCTATTCTGTGTCCAGCCAGAGGTAATTATTCAACAGGGCCAAAGACGTGAGATAGTGTAATTAAGTCAAAAAGCGTGTCAGCTAATTTGCCAACTGATTAAACAGCGTGTTTGAGTACTACTGAGTCACCTCTGCAAATTCTATATAGAAAGCTGGTGAGGTTTTTATAGCTGCTGCTCAGAGGACACGATCTGACACTTCAGCCTCCCAGGCAGCCGACCTCCTTGCTCTTATCTGAAAAGACGCCTCTCCAAACAAAAGACTGGACTGACACTGGCACGTGTCCAATGAAAAGCAGGGGGAGGAAAATGCATGGACTCACTTTTCTTCTGATAAAGTAGACTCACATGAAGCCAATGTTCAAGTGACAAAACACATACATATGTTTTATTGACCATATTCTTGGTGAACATGCTACCATTAGGCAAAGTCATCGGCTACTTTAATGGGACATCATATTATTCCTATGCTGATGACCAATTAGACTTGCCCTTCAAGCCAGACGCCATTAGCTGTGGGCGTGTCCTGACAGAGTGCTATTAAGAAATGGATGGATTAACTTTGTACACTCAAATAATAATTAAACAATTATCTGACCAGCTAGCAGGCAGACCCCAATCATTTCTTGGTCCCGTTAGCCAAATTTCAAAACATCAGCAAAGATAATCTAGGAGTGACATTCGAGCCCCCTCTAATCTTCAAAACACATCTTAATGAAATTATTAAATCTTGCTACTGTCATCTATGAAACCTTTGAAATCAAATCTGTTCCATTCTTCTCTGATTTAGAAAAGCTAACACATGCCTTTTTTTCCCTCCCACCTTGCTTATTGCCAACATGCCTCAGCCAAACCCTGGTAACTTGTTCGCAGCTGGTTCAGAACACTGCAGCTCTTATTTGAACAAATACAAACAAGTAGGGCTCATATCATGCAAATTCTTCCCCCCCTTCATTGGTAACCAGTTAGATTTTAAGATTCCTTTGAGGTACAACATGGGCTGGTCCCAAACGTCATCACACAGCCACTGACTCATTATAATCCCGGTCATAACCTGAGATCGGCCAGCCTGTCCTTGTTGGCTGTCCCAAGGCCAAGGCTGGCTGCTGGAAGGCCCAAACTCAATACCACACTTGAAATCACCTCTTAAAACGTATTTGACGAAAGAAAAACTCTCTCTCTATTGTACTCCCTCATTTCCACCCACAATAGTTCTGCCAGAGGTTTCTCCCAGTTAAAGAGGAAGTTTTTCCTCACCACAGTCGCTAAAAGGATTTGCTCATTGTGGGAACTGTTGGGCTAATATGACAGCTTCTGACTCTGCTGCCTATGAGAGTAGGTATTTCGCTAGTCTAGTTTAAAATCAATAAAAAAAAGGTTGAGTCGTAATGACGTCTTATCTACTGAGCCGTCCACATGGCAACAGCCGGTCAGATTCACCTTCAGCCTCTCTCAGATATTGTGGCTAATAGGCTGAAACACTTTATGACACCAAGGATCAATAGGAGACATTATTCCATTACAATAACCATTCCAACAAAGCTAGAATAGGATGTTTAAACTGCTCCATGACCCAAAAATGTAACACAATTGAATTCCTTTTATTATGATCTAATCTGGCCATGGAGGCACTTTGTAACTTTGTCTGGATAAGTGCCATACAAAGGCAGTTATCATAATATAAAAAATATCACCATCACCACCACCGTTTGAGGTCAACACACAGTGGCTTCCAATCTAATCTGGTCAATAGTGGAAATTAAAGATCAGTTTCAGCAACATAAAATGATTAGTGGTGAATTGTGTTCATTAGCGGTGAGTCAGGATAAGTGACTGTAGTATCAAAATGTCGTATGTCCCAGACCCTAACTAAGATAAAGCTTTTAGAGTTGAACACATTACTAAATAATGTCCATTAATGCCTTATCTCTTTTTTGTGTGTTGCAGGGTGAGTGTGTGTGTCAACACGGAACTCTAGAGATCTTAAGAGTGTGTGAAAAGGTTCAAAATAGCTTTTAGTTTGAGGTTAACAGGTTTGTACTTAGAGACTTTTTGTAGCTGGCACAGGGTTGAATTAGCTTTGCCCAGAGCTGTATTCCAAGGAAATTGATCTTAATAAACCAAGCACTGTGTGAGATCCTGTGATCATTTGCTAGAATAATATGGTAGAAATATCTCGAAGGAGCATCCTAAGAGCCTGACTAGATGTACCGCACATTCTGTCCATCTGATCCCCTGAGCTCCTGATGGCAAACTCTAAACCAGCAACCTACGTCTGCAAGGAGTGAGTAGGCATCAGGTTACAGGATCTATATTGATCTGAAAGAAGACGCCCCAGGAACTGCAGCTGTTTTTATGCCACAGTAAATGTAATTCCATGTGATTATAGAATCCAATGATTCATCAAGATAACAAAGACAATAGACAATAGCATACCTTAGAAATCCTATATGGAGGTCCACCATCATCACTATTGCTGTGATGACAAATAAAACAGAGAGCTCAGACTGGGCTTAGCTTGTGTTTACTAGAGGCGATTTGGCTCCTTGGCCATTTCACATGTGGCGTGCCAGCTTGACTGCCAATTGAGCAACAGTCTGGCTCTTCCCACAATGCTTTTGTAACACAGCACTGGCTGTTTGTAAATAATATGAGGAATGTGTTAGTCCGTCACAGTCCCTCAATAATACATTTCTTGACTTCACACCCTTCACACTGCAATTCGGTGTGCCGATACCAAATGTCACAAACCAGCTGGATCTAGTGTGCCAGAATAATATAAGCATTGTGTTCTTTTAGAACTCCAGCCATAGGAAAGCAATGATGAACATGACATATTGCAATATCAATCTGATACAATGATGTGAATAATAAAAAGTAAGACACCTTTCTTTTTCCCCACATTAATTCTGTTGCCCTTTACTCTATGTTGGATAATATACTAATGTATACAACACAGAGACAACATAAAATAATAATCATAAATAATGGTCTTGCATTGTTTCTTTCATTATTCAAAGGATACATTTAAAAAATGAATTGGATTTGTTTTTCAAAAAAGCAATTTAATTATCCTGGTTTACTTTCCCTTTCCTGATGTTTGTCAAATATTCACTGATCCTTATGAAGGACACGCTGCTCTGGCAGATTTGCCACTGGAATTGTGCATGAAATCTGACCTGATGAAAAAGAGGGGCTGACAGATAGTGACCATGTAGCACACAGCCCCAGGCAGCCCAGATGCCAAGAACATGCTACTTTTATACAAAAGCAGAAAGAAGAGGTTCCATGGAAGAAACAAGTAAGAAGTGAAGGAGAGACCGTGTTTACTGGAGCAATGAAAAATGTTCACAGAAATGGATAAAATTAATGGCACGAGATGAAGAAAAAGATGGAGCTCAGTTGAGTTGCACATAGCATATACATTATGTTCTTCATGACGAGTAGGGAAGATAAATTCTCTGGCGAGAAGTTACAAGATGAAGACATGGTCAAATAATAATTACTATAATTGTCTTCTACAATGCCCCTTTGGAAATACTAAATTGCATCCTGGTCTTTGATATATATGATCACCAGTGAGGCACTGCTACTGTGATTTGCTTGTTAAATTAAAATTCCTTTATATGTTACTAACAATAAGCCCACAATTAGCTGTATGGGTCTGTCAATGAGTCCAAAGTAGTAAAATTCTACATTACCCACATACTTGGTTTCCAGGCATTTTCTAGCAATTCCCAATTTATGCCAATTGCTCGGACATTTTGTGTTTGAAACAGCAAAACCACTGAAAAGGAGGTGACCTTTTTATATAATATATAAAAAAACCATATTACAATTTCTATCGCTCACCTGCTATGCTAAATTAGTTTTGGAATAAAGGTCATATTTGTTTGTTTGCTGAAAATACCATACTGCATGGTAACAATGTGAGCAGGATGGAAATATATAGATGCATGACTGGATGGCAATGGAACAGAAAACAAGCCAAATGAGATTAAATCCAGATCATAAAACACAAACTGGGGTTAAACTTAGACAGGGAGGTTGAGTTTGAAACATCTTTCCCCTTTGACAGATGGGTTCACCCTTTCCTTGTCTTTACACCAGGTCATTCAGCTTTTTCCAAAGCTCTGCAGATGACATCCAACACACAAACCAACACAAACTAACCTTAACAGTGACAGGTGTGTACAAGTGTTCAGGAAGCACTCATTGGCATGAGCTTAGCAAAATCCCACTCAGAACAGTGAGGTTTAGAACAGGCACTCTACCGTGAATAAGTCGAGCGTTAGCATATATCTACATACATCTCTGCTACTGTTTCACCTTACCTGCCACACCACCGGTTCCATGTGATCGGCTGTAGTGGAGAGGCAGACGCTCAGCACAATGGTGTGAGAGGCAGAGGTCAGGACACTGGCAATGATGGCCTCCCGCATGGAGAAGGGCAGCATGGTGTAAACCACAAACACAATGAACAGGAAGAACGACACCTGTGGAGAGGATGATTTGAGAAAAAGGGAGAGGCGTCAATGAAAGAGAAAGTGCACATTCAAATAGAGTATCTGTGCTGTCAGATCTGTGAGGAGAGAAGCAGCAATACCCAAGATGTTTGAATACCATGAAGGCAGCTTTTTGAAGTGAAGTTTATTTACATACAGCAAAATTGCTGGGCACAAAAAAAAAAAAAAAATAGAAAAAAAAGAATCAGGCTCGCTCTGGGATGCGTTTCATGTCCAGTGACTCAGTAACGGGAGAAAAAAAAAAAATTTGGGATGGAGATACAGTTGTAGCATTAAGCCTAATATTAACAGAGTCAAAACTTGAAAACATTCTTAGCATCTTCAGCTCCCTCGATGGCTGGAAGCAGAAGTAGGACCAACTCTCACACTTCAAACCAGTCTCCTCTGATGTAGCATGCGGAGAGCTTCCCTTTTTACTCAAGTTCCACACGCACACACACTAAATATGCCTTATGCTGCAGGGTTGAAGCAGCTCATCTGCTGTTGTGCATGTGCAGAATAAGGCCAGTGTTCTCGAAGGCTGCAGCCAGGTGCCAGTTATCCTTTCCGGTTTCTTTGCAGGGCCAGTGGCAAATCAGGGGGGGTGGGTGTAGGGGGGGGCACTAGTATAGAGAGGAAGGGAAAGCAAGACAGGGAGCAACTGAAAAGGAGAAAAACAGTAGCTCCTCTGTTACAGCTGAGGTCACTGAGAGACACAGACACTTTTTTAACAGCCACCTGTACAAGTGAAGTAGAAAATGGAATTTTTTTAATTAAACTTACTTTAACGAGAAAATCATCAAACCACTGACCCACTTTCTTACCATCACTTGCGCTATGTCATGTTTATTTTTAGTGTATAGCAGATCTTAGTTCAGGTCACGTACAATGCATTCAATGTGTGATTGATCGACAAATAATTTATGGCATCATTCAACCTGAATCACATCCATCATACTGAGCAGTATAGTATGAACAGCATAAAATATTAGTGGCACATAGATGTATTGATAACCTGATTAATCACTCTGGCCACACTGGTCCCATATGAGTGCCACTGTGGAGCTAATGCAATCTTTTGCCACTGTCAAGAATATTTTTCTCAAATCAACTCCAAAGGCAATTCAAACTCAAAACTTAAGCCAATTTGTGATTACCTGACTCAGAGAAGCCAATAATTTCTTTAAGAAAACACAAGTATTACAGTGTATCGTGCACTTTTTGGCAACTTTCTTTGTTTTGGAGGTCCATTTTTAAAGCAGAAAAAAATACCCATATGATTCTTTTTAATTTCATGCAGCATAAATAGAGTTATACTGTAGACAGCAGTCAAGCAACAAGATCCGGAGGAAACCATGATCTTTCTTTGCAAGAGACTGTTTTTTTTATTTCTTTCACTTCATATTGTAATATATAGTCCAACCCGGCAAGGCTGCAAATTATTGCTGAAAACATCTACACAAGCTGGCGGAAGTCTCACAGGATATTACTGCATGATATACAAAGACGCATTATCCAGGTATAAATAGGTTGTGCACACTTCCTCTCCATGCCACCGGTAATGAAATATAAATATATATATAACTTTGTATCAGAAAAGTAAAGGTCTCTGAGTACACAAGAATCAGTGATCTAACAGAGCTGAGTCCGTGTGGAGAGACAGACCTTTGTGTGCAACATTCCATCACAACCGTCCCCTTATGAACCCACGTTTAATTTCACAGGTACATTTTTATTTGCATAAAACTGTACACTCGCTCAAATCAGGCCAAATTCTGCATCAATATGTATAATCATGTACGAAATGCTGGATGACACAAAGTTAGAGAAAGTGGAAAATAAAACTGGCTCAATATTTACTGAGTTCTTGACTCATCCTCATCTCTAAGTTTTTTGTAATCAGTCTAGGTTTTTGCACAAATCATTTTGACTTTGAACAGAATCCATGGTGGCAGGTTTTGAGAGACAGGTACACTAATTACATTGTAAAATGTGAAGTTATGAAATCCAGTCTGTCCCATACAAACACTCATGAGAAAAAGTTTCACTAATCTTCTTTGAAATGACATATCCTCCTCCTGAGAAATGCTGCATATAGATAACCCTCAGACACAGAAGCTTTGAGGGTTTTAATTTGTTCCAAATCTGCAGACTGACATTTCCATTTCCTCCTCTGTTTAAGCTGTTAATATGATGCCTTACCGGACTAATATTTTGAGCATTAAGAGGAAAGGATACAGTTTTTGTAAAATTTAACAAAGGTGCAGGTTTAAATGGCACGTCACTGTTCTCTTGAGACTTTTGCACCTACATCAATGGTCAAAATATTAAATCCTTGTGAAGTGAGATAGTTTAGTGAGTGATCCTCTGAGAAGGGGCTTTCTAGACTCTTTGAACTCCATAAACAATGTTTTCTCTTGTTTTGTCAAGTCTCAATTGAAATGGCTTGACTGGGGTTGTCTTGTATTATTTTGAATTCAGGATGTTATGGGTTTCAGTTGTGAACATGGTTATAAATGCTGCTTCTCTTGCTCTGCTGCCTCTGTGCGTGATCTCTCCAGAATGACAGGTGCTTTGCCTCAACTCTTGAGATTTAATTGGCCCCAATCTTATTTTTTCGTACAGTGTCATGGTTCAGTAATGCTGGCAAGTGATAGGCTCCAAATGAAAACATAAGGAAGCAGCAGTGTTGTTGAGGCAGCCGACTGAGGAGAGGTTGCAGGAGAAGAAAAAAATAGACAGCTGCAATGTCTATGCACAAAATCTAACAAATTGCAAAAAAAGGAGGGTGAATATCTTTTTTATTAATTAATTAACTGGTGTGGCTATGGGAAACAGATGCTGTAAGTATTTTCAGTCCCTGATTCTTGAACCTAGAGCTTGAAAGGAGAGCAAAGTGAAAGTCCCAAAGTTTGTGGACTCAAATAATTAACCCACTCCCCAAAGGCAATTTGGTGAGTAGATAGTGATTGATTTTCTTTTTTTTGAAGTGAGCTTCCCCTTTAAATCTTGGTGTTCTGCTGTACCACAATTGGTGGTCAATATAAAAACACAGGACATCTGGTAAATAATCCTGTGAACCTACAAGCACTAGAAAATGTACATGTTCTCCTTTGTGGATGTCTAAGTATTAACTCACTTCCTTACACAAGAGAGCAGCTAATTGCTGCCAAATATCATCGAGCCAGGCAACATAATTTACTTAGAATCCAAAAGCCTGTTGTTCCTGAATTAATGGTTTCAAATCCAATGTCGCTAACTCAATCATGAAACTATACCAACTGTAATGGAGAGGCTGCGAGGGACAGACACCTGCTGAGCGATGCTGCAACGTGTGATACACGACGCAGTAATAAAACAGTAAGGGTCCGTCTTCGTTGCGGATGATTCGAGTGCACGAGCACCATCTCTGACAATTAAGTGGACAAGGCTTTTTGTGCTCCAAATGACTCAGTGCCTTGGTAATGACGCTAAGGAGGGTTTACAAAACAAATTATCGTGATGGAGCTTCAGATTACATCAGTCTTTTAGTCCACGGTCTGTGGAAGAGATTTGTTTACAGGCTGGATTTACAGTAAAGAGTGCGCGCCCATGTCCATCTGGGCATCTGTATCTCTTAAAGAAAAAACAGCAATTTTAAATTATTTATACATTTAGTTACATTTTAAAGCTACTTAGATGTAAGTGCAAATTATAGATTAAGATACAGAACTAAATGCAAAGACACAGCAATAATCAAAGAAAGTGCTTGGCTAGTTTCACTTCTAAAATAATAATATATATACCTTATCCGTCCGCAAAAATTTGATTTCACTAAATTATTCCTCTTCTGCCCCCCCTCCCTCCCTCATACCATTTGATACTGGGAAGCCTTTTCCAACCCCCAACCACCTTCTCCCCTACCTCTGCTTTAAAGGCTAATGAAGCTGGCAGTATAGCCACAAAGGGGTGCCTGTGCATGTGTGCGTGCGTGAGAGAGAGAGACAGGCGGTGAGTGATCAGGAGAGACAGAAAGAAGGCAGGGGATGAGATGAGACAGCCCTCAGTGAGGGGACGAGACTGGACCACATAGATAAGCCCTTCTCCCCATCGTCAGCAAAGAGAGAGGGGCTTTGTGGGGAGAGGATAAGCATCCGCTTGATTCCAGGTCTGAAAATGGAAAGTGTACTGTACACAGAATAACTTGAGGAGCAGGGCTGGCCATCACAACAACGTTGAGGGGAAAATATAGAGCCTCTGTGCTATTTCCTTTACCCGACTGTACTGATGGAGCAGTTTGTATTGTAACACCTCTTGTTCTCTCGCTGTCTCTTAGGCAGCTGTCAAAATAACTATAATCTGGTTTTTCTACGTCTCCTATGTGGGAAAGCTACTTCATGCCACTGGAGTTAAAAAAGGAAATGCAACAAAATGAAGAATTGGAGCTAGTTTGCATCCAAATCGCAGCAGAAATGTAATTGAAATATATCAATTTCAAGTGGCTGGAATCAAGCTGCTGGAAAAAGCCTGACAAGTGATGTCATTTCCAGCAGTGAATAAGCCCATTTAGCTTTGTTAGCGTGCATGGGCTTTGTGGAAACTAATATGTGCTGACATGAAAAAAATAAAGGAGGGGGAGAGATGGTAGGAACAGGAGGAATTATGCTGCAGGAGAATTTGAGTTCGACTAAGTAGGTCGTGTGGTCGCACGGTTTGTCCACTGTCGTTTTAAGGCACTGTTTTACCTTATGTGATGTTGACTGGCAACATTACAGGTGTCCCATTATGAGCTATAAAGAATGTGCAGCATGTCAATGATGGTCTGTGGCAATGTTGTTACAGGAGAGAAAATGATGAGATGAAGGCAAATGCTCATGAAAGCAGACGCAGCATCTCTGAGCCCAGTTTACCTTCCTTTAACCCACTAATAGATCGGTCTGCTACTGTTACACACATAAAATATAAGATATTAATAAACAACCTTGACCTTTAAGAATTCCTCCATTAACAAAACATGACAATCATGATACTAATTACGGAACATTCTACTCTGATGGACATGCTGCGATGCTCATCCAGCTGCAGCATTATTTCACACTGTGATTTTTGGTATTTGGCATTCATTCAGATAGACATTGAGGATCACATTCTGGTTAATTTAATATGGGGACAAAAATGCCAGAAACTTAAAGCTGCCAGGAATATAAAGAGCACCTATATTTAAACAGCAATAATTTGTAAGATGGCATCAAACCCTTATGATCTAGCAGTGCAACTGAAGCAGGATTTTATTTTTAACAGTTATTGCATAAACTTTTATAATAACTATAAAATAATATTTTTAACACTGTAGATTAAAAACTCAGTGATTGCACATTTCTGTTGGGACGAAATTATTAACATTGAAACACGTTTGTCTGTAGAGATAAACTATAACCACATTCTGCAACATAAACAATCTTCTGCCATGACAGGTGGTTTGGAAGAAAGGTTTTGCTTGAAGAGCCCTTCATGGGTATCTCAGGGTTTCTCATTTTTTTTTTTTTTTTATCATCAGTGGACTAAATTCTGTCTGTCAATAAGATTTAATAAAGCTTACTTGTTTGCCGACATGGTCTTCTGTCACATGATAGAAAGCAAACCATGTCACATCTCATGGAACAATTTATTCACTGATAGAAGCAGAGCGAAAGGAAATTTGATCAAAGAACAACTTTGAAAGGAAGTTCCCTTCATAGTGAATACTTCCTTTAACTTGTCAAGGGTGACAATGTGCATAAATTTGGGTGCAAATTTTGAATACATATTATCGTTAAAAAACGTATAAAGAAACAGAGCAAAATAATTTGAATACATCTTTTCAAAGATATGTTACACTACAACAAAACCTGTGAACAATTCCCTGTTTATCAGCAGGAAACAGGATCGTTTCTTTCAAAACCTGCTAACATCTGGCTTTTGTCTGCAATGGGAATGAATCCAGTCAGCGACACTCCCACATCAAATGACTCTGCAGTGGACAGGGTGGGTGAATGCACTGATTTGCCAAGACAGCAAGGTGAGGGAGCGCCTCAGTGGTTAAACGATTGTGACGTCAAATATGATGCACCAGGGAAAAATGGAAAGGAAAGCACTGCATCTCATAATGGGGAAGGTGTCAAGTGCCATTTTTAAGTGGGTTTAATCTACACGTCCACACTCATTTTTGTTTTTAAAGATGTATGAGATGATTTTCCATTTCTTTTGCTTTCTCCACATATACCATTGCGAGCAACTTCTCCATCTAGCTAAAGATGTTAGCACTGTCTTTTCTTTTTGGTTGGAAACATTATCACCCCACTGACTAGCAACAGCGACAATGTCTGGAAAAAACAAGACCAAAGTCCTTAATGAGCCTCAAGTGAAACATGACAGGTGAGGTGGTAGGAGAACGTTGTGCTTTCCCTCTAATTACCGTTTCGTTCCCGACTTCTTATGGTTACCCCCTAACCTGAGCTCAGTATGCACTTCATGAACTTTTTTTTTCTACTTTGCCTCCCGATGTATCAGCAGACATCAACAGAGCAACAGCACAGTTACAGTTAATTTCATTGCATCAATAATGGCATAATTGTCCAATATTTGAAGGGAACAGAGAAAAGAACACAGTAACATATGAATCGGTGCATCTTTATCCTACTCTGAAAAGGATGAGTCCACACTAAACATTTGTTTTGCTTAGCACTCCTAGTACAGCTTTTAAATATTGTGGACTTAATCTACTGCACTATTTGCAATGAGCTTTGTTGCATGGGATTGTAGCAATGCAGAAGATGCAGGCGACCATCTATCATTTAAAAAACACAGTGAAATATAAAGATTTGTGCTTTAATAAAAAATATCTCCCACTCAAAAACAATCCAGACAGCCTATATGTGCAAAACGGTCTCAGGTCAATGTCACCTTTTATGCATTCTGAGTCATATGCTGAAGCGTGGTGGCGGTGAGAGGACCAACTGTCAACAAGCGTTCACTCATGCCCCGAGACACTTGAAAAGTGCATAGATAAAAATAATGTATTGATTTATACAGGTTGATTTACAGCACCTTTACACAACACGTCTGCCAGTCAAGCCATTGCCCAGCTGACTGCCTGTTTTCATCCATATGACACTGATGTATGATCTCTTTGTGACAATACGACCAAACACGCAGCCATGGACTTAATCGATGCATCAGTCATCACGTCAAAGCAGCTCCAGCAGTGAGTATCACACAAATATGGAAGCTTTTGGGGAGATAAACTGGCGTTACAACATTCCTGACTGACAGTTTTCCACTGCTCAGTCTCTTATTTGCTTTCATGTCCAAGTATAAAAAGGAAGCAATACAGAAGCAGAATTCCTGGTATCATTTATAAAGTACTTGCTCCTTCCATGACAAACAATTTAACTAAAAAAACATAACTGTGACAATGGTTAATGTTATATCATAATAAATTATATCCATTATAACTAATACATCAGCAAATTTGAAGAGCGTGATTTTTAATAACCAATGGACAGGCTTCAGTTCCAGCTGTGCTTGTATAAAACTGTAGTCTGAATACATTTCCAGGGATTTGTAATCACTTATTCATCAACGCTGACTGAGCGGAAGCATAAAACAATGTCAAGCTGCGCTCAAGCCGTTGCGTGACCAATACAAATCTTAATAGACGGCATGTTCTCAAATGTAGGTCAGAAATCAGAAGCGATGTTTAATCATGGTCAGAGATGCAGCAATCGGGTTAACTTCTACAAAATATGTTATATTAAAGCAAAAAAAAAAAAGGAAAATGAGACAGATGTTGTCATTCAGCACAGGAAAACTCACTGATTACAGGGAAAGTTAAAGTTGATAAACTTCAATGTAATCACTTTTAGGGTGTCTGTATTTGACCTGCGTTTCTGAAATATGCTGCAAAGACTTCACCTTAAATTAAAACACCTAATAAAACACAGAATGTAAGACATGTTCGTCTACAACAAAGACAACTCAGTACAAAACACATATATCTTACCTGATCCCACGGACAGATGATCCCACCGGAGAACATAAAAAGGTATCCCATGGCGACCAAGCAGGCCCAAATGACCAGAGAGAAAATCCGTAGAAGTTTCTTGAAGATGGACTCGATGCAGACGAGAACAAACACAGTCAGGAAGATGGCCAGAGCTGTGGGTACAGTGATAACAAAGGCCACATGGTCCTCAACGCTCTGAAAGACATAATAAAATGAGACAGAAACAATGAGATTTACAGAGGATCTGAGAAACAACGAATGTGTCCAATCTATCAGGGAAGATAGGAATAATTAGAAAATAATGGCTTTCCCTAAGAGAGGTAAGTAGAATAATAGAGTAACACTTCTTCTCAAGGGAGTACGAAACAGCCACACTGTAATAAAAAGACTCTTCGCTAGCTCCATCCTTCCTCTTTAGTGTCCTGAAATTACAAACCAAAGCAGACATGACTCATCCAAAAAAAAAAAAAAAAAGCAAATACAAAACAGTTGCTGCTCTGATTTTAAAACATCAGGTGTCACAACTAAATTAACCCTCTTTCGCTGGAGTTGCCTGAGAGGAAATGAAACAAATGTCTTATCTCCGTAGCTCTGACTTGATGGAGACACTAGATACTGGGACAAGGCTCAACATTCAGACTATATGACATCTAGGTAAAAGCCAACATGATCGTCTCTCAGGTTCAGGTCCTCAAATATTGATGCAAGACTCTCCTTTGTCATATAACGCAGTTCATATAATGTAGTTTTTGTTGATTGCTGAAGCAATGTATGGACATTCTAAACATATTTATGAAACAAAAACTAGACATGTAATAGATAAATGCTCGGACTCAAGTGACCTACATCACTACAATGCTTTTTGTACTTTTAATACATAATAAAATATACATTTAGCCTAAGAGTCTTGACAGTCTAGCTTACGCACACAGACCATATTATATGAGCACAACTGAAATGATCCAAACACTAAAATGAAAAGCTAAAATGTCTTTACCGGTTGAACGTAGAGGAAGACACTCAATACACAAAACAGAGCAGGAAAATGGAAACTGAACCAGAATGAGGAAAAACCCTAAAAAGCCCCCAGCGTTAACCAGTACAGCAAAGTTTAGTGCATTCATAATGGATTTGCTGCTGCTGCCTTTCTGGAACACACTTAGATCTGAAAGTTCTGATAAAAATTTCAGGAGTTTCTTGAAGGTAGGAGAACAGCACAGTGAAATGAGATGTTTCTGCAGCCTGCCTGTGCCAAGCCTCATTCCATCAACACATTTCTAGTGGTGTGACAGGGGATGGAAAAGGGGTCAGGGGTGTGGACATGTAGGCAGATGTGTCACATCTGGTTGTGCAGGCCAGGAAATCACAACCGACCAAAATTTTAAAATCAACCTGAAATAGTCTTGTGTGTATTGTTCTTGTTTATTTACTTAGTCAAAATTTCAACAGACCAAAATGATTTGTATTCTATATTCATTGCAGGTACTAATGGCTGAGACCTGTTTTTACTCATTCCATCATTTTCTTTGCATCAACCCACCCCCTAAACCCCCTCTCCTTTAGCTTCCCCCCTCTCTCCCTCTCTCTCCCTCTCTCTCTGAGTCAATGCACTGGGACAGGAGAGGATGTGTGTGACTGCAGAGAGCCACAGAGAGTTTGTCTCGCCCAGAGCAGAGCTCCAAAACAGCACAGGATTTAGGTCAGCCAGCGAGCAGAATGAAGGGATGATAGGATACAAATAAAACAGAGAAAGATATGAGGAGGTGAGAGATGACACATGCACGAGAACGGAGAGAAAGAGGATGATGGGGAGGGGGGGACTGCAAGAGTCACAGCTACACGGCACTGCGATAGCGCAAGGGAGCATGTAGGACAGAGAAAATGAGCAGTGGGCTAACGAGAGAAGACATTTATTGAAATGTGTTCATAGGACGTCTCTGTCCCAAAATTTATATTCTAACATTTTTTAGATTCAAAAGGTATCAAATTAAATATGCGACATAACCCTGAATTATCTTTACATTCAGTTTTAGATGAGTGTGTCTCTATTGATTGTTATTGTTAAGACCTGAAAGATGAGGTGTGTGCCTCTCAGTGCTCTCTCTCTCTTTTAGTGTGTTATGGACTAATCCCCACTAAATGGCAGACTCACACAGGCAGAGGCTCTCTGCAAATACGAAAATGTAATTAAGCTGGAAAACGTTTTATGAGAACATAATGTGAGAACAGGCAGGTTCTTAAGCGTAAGAATTACATGAATACAAATAATTGATATTTTTTTAATGTCTTTGTATGTGGCAGCGTGCCTCGCCTTCGCTGCATTGCATTTTTTAGGTTTTTAGAGCAAAGATAATCCTGTCAAAATAGTGACGGAGTGAGGCAGATAGTAGTTCAGTCAACCATGAGCTCAGACAATAACTAAGCCCCCTACAGCCCCCCCTCACTTGATCTCACCCTTCTCTTCACATTAGTGCTGCCATGAGGACCACACGCTGTGAGAGTATGTGCGCATAGGTGTAGCACACGCACATTTGGATGTGTAAGTCAGAGAGGGGAGCCGACCTTTTGTATTTGATAAGCCACTGGTTTGTTTGTGCACGTGCACATTTCTGTGTAAGCCAGTCTGACGCTTTATGTTCATGCTCGTGGACAGGGCTGTAACCTCCCAGTCATTTGGTTGTTCCATATGTTCGGACCCATCACTGGTGTTATTCATAAAGGTCAAAAATGCAACAATCAATTGAGAATTAATTCAGTGTATTTGGCAGAAGGAGGGATATCCTGTTCACGTGGAACTTTATTAACAAGAGCTCACAAAGTTGGATGAAACCACATCTATCAAAGATGAGGCTGCGTTTCCTTAAAGTGTAAACTTTGCTGACGACAATTTAGATCTCGGTTCAACAACCATCGTGAGACATCTGAAGCTACCTTGACTGTGAAAGGATGCTGCGTCAGCTCTGTAAAGCCTTGAGGCTTTGGCCGTGAACATATCCCACCTGGCAAATTCCAACGCGTTTGGTCGGACAAGTAGGTTACAGAAATTTCATCTGATGCGAGTAGAATCTTTGCTGTCAACCGGTATTTTTCACACACACACGCTCTTGCCATACTTGTCCACACTGTTTGCATTTGAAATGAATTTGGTCCTGGAGGTTTATTTATACTTTTTTTTTTTCTGTGAATGCTGTGTGTGTGTGTGTGTGTGTGTTATGAATGAGTAGCTTACCAGTCCTGAAGCAAAGAACACAGTCAGCAGAGCCAGGCAGGCTCCCATCACTATGAGCAGCAGGAACACAATCAGGGGATGCTGCTGGCTCATACAATAGTAGGACTCGTACAGCCAGTCCGGGGACCTATTCCTCTTGTCCTGACCTCCTCCTCCTCTGTCCCCGTCACCAGACTGCCCTCCCCGGGCCAGGAGATACCGCTTCCTCCTTATTGCTTCCTGCCACATGGATCTTGGAGCCGAGGAGGCGGGAGGGAAACCAGACGAGGTGGTCACTGCTGAGGTATGACTAGTTTCCAACAGTGATGAGGAGCACTTGCTCTGCTCCGCTCTCCTGCTGTTGTTGTTCCTGTTGGGGACCCCGCTATCAGAGCTCCTGATGTGCAGCATATCCTTCTGCTCCCCTTCCGCCACCTACTCTCTTAAGTCCTTCACGCGGAGACAACTGGGAGCTGAGGCTGAGTCAGAGGAAGCGTGCGCTGGCCGGAGAGGTGGCAAGAACGCACCAAGGGTAGAGCGCAGCATCCTCCTCGTTCTCCTCCTGCCAACATGTTGGAGCGGGAAATGAAGAGGAGTGCAGAGACTGAGTGCTCTTTAGAGTGAGAGAGAAAAGTGGGAGGGAAGTGAAGGGGAGGGAGGGAGGGGGGGGAGGGGAGGGAGGGATAAGGGGAAGGGGAGGAAGAAAAAGAAGGTGCAGCAGCAGAGAGAAGTCAGCGAGCGAGAAAAAAAAAGAGAGCGGAGAAATTACTGTGACATTTTATGAAAGCATAATATGATAGGGATGCAACATAATCACACAAACAGAGGGCGGGGTAGGTTCAGGTCAAACAGTTGGAAAGGGACAAAATGCAAAGATGTGATGGAGTGCTCTTTTTCACTTCTGATATTTAGCTTTAAATTTAAGGTCAGGTTTGAAGATTTGAACAAACGTGCGATTACTGCTTGTTCCTCATTATTGCAGACAAATGCAGCATAAAAAACTCAAAGCAAACATGAGTGAACCCACCCTGAATATCAACGCACACATGACAGATTATATATTCTTGTCCAATATTTTGTTAATTTTGAAAACAAATACTATTTATGACAGGTTTGTGAAATTATTTCAGGGATTGACAAAAGCACTTTAGAGAACACACCCACATTTTAAAATCCCAGCTTCAGCTTTTCACCGACCTGTGAGTAATCAGCCCCTGATCTCACCAGGAGGATTTATATTCCGTGTGGACAAACACATCCCTCAAGAAAAAGAGATCTCACCTGGTGATTTGTGCGACAGCTTTGCTGGCGAGCTGTGAGAATTCTCTCTCACAGCAGCCGAGCAGACCTCACCATCGCACCTGCCCTCTCAGTGCACCCTTCACGGCAGCGTGCGTGAGAGCATCCTTCACGCGTCATCTCCAACACACACCGACCAGCGCTGCCAGAATGAGGGAAACTAAAACATTTTACGTGAGCGGAGAAACCTTTTCACTTCACATCAGCAGAGAAATCCTTAACGCAAACATTTATTCAATCAATTAACCATTTGCAATCTCACTGCATTCTGTCCTAATTATATCTTTCACAGGCTGTGCCGTCTTATCTATTTCCTTTGCTCCGACAAAAGACCCAATTTCCCCATGCGGGCAATAACAGCTTCATCTTATCTGAATTAATTAGAATTCATTTAGTGGATTTTGCAGAATTAAAGTCAGAGTATAAAGGTGAAGGATAGCATAGCAAACAGCAATGAATGAAAAAAGCTGTTGATTCTTTTCAAGGAGCACAGAGAGATAATGGGAGTGGTGGTGATGGTTTTAATGTTCCAGCCACTTGAGGGCTGCTAAAACAGTATCTACCTTTTTCCTGCACCATGTTGTTTTCGTTTTTCTCATCGTCATCACTCCATGTACATCATTACCCTTTCTCTCACCTCCTTCCTCTTATCTTTCCCCGCTGCCTTCACCTCTTATTTTTCTCTTACTCATTTCCCAGCAATCTTCCACCAATGTACTTCCTCTGCTCTTGATATACAACCCTCATTTTCTTACTCTTGATCCTTCGCACCCTTCATTCTGTCCCCACTCTTTAAAAACCCCACAATCTTTTCCTCTTGCGCCATCAGGATCCTCTTACCTACGCTCAGGTCTTCAGAGTCTGCCTCCATTTCCTGAACCCCGAGTTCCAATTCCCACATGCCTTTCAAATTTCCCCCGTCCTCCCCACTGCTTCTCATCCTCCCTATTGGGACGCTGATTCCATTCCATCTCGACCTACTTCCATCTCCTTTACTCCACCACCTTCCCTTCATTTCTTCTCTCCTGTGCCTAAATATAGCTGATGGGGTTTGATGTGGCTTTGTGTTGTGGGCACAGGACAGAGAGTAAAATAAAAATGTGAACATACAGTATAAAGACTTTTCAAAAATATGACCAATTTGTTTCATATTGATGTGTTGTTAAATACTGATTCTGACTGCAATGGAACAAGACAACTATGCTTTCATTATGCTAACTTAAATCTATCTCTGATCCATTAGAGAGAATGTAATTGCTTTTGGTTTGACATTTCAGCTGGTTGGAAATAAAAAAAAAAGCAAAATATGACAGACCTCATTCAAATATGATTCTGTAATAACATTGACAAATACAGACCTTTCGGTGAGTGCTGTCCCAGTCGTGCTTTTCTCTGTGGGAGATGAATACCAGTGACAGAACATTAAGAGGCATAGAGCAACAGGAAAGGATGACAATTCAGGGACTTTTGACCCACAGTGAAATTATAGCTTTTCTGATTCTACCAAAACTACTATTCTTTAAAAAAGCATTAAAGTTAAATCTTGTTAGCAACTTTTGAAATACAGCAGACGGTAATTAAACTGTACAAATATCAAGAGCTGTGGTAATTAAGAGCTCTTAGCAAAAAAAAAAAAAAAACATTTTTCACAAAAGCCACAGTGGGAAAGGCTCGGGTGCATTGGAATAATGAAATGTCACATGTTTTCAGCATCTTAGTTTTGATGTAGACACAGTTACACAAAAGAACCTTTTGCACCATCAATTAATTATTCTGGTTGTTTCCATGGTAAACTCATAAATAGGCTTTTCAATTTTTTTTTTCCCCCATGAAGAGAAAAGTATCGCAACACACAGATTGGAACCATTAGCATAGAGAATGAGGTTTTACAATTACCTCCCAAAAATAAGTAGTGATATTTGTTTACTTTTGTGATCAGGTGCAAAGAGCAGTATGTAAAATTGACTGTGATGTAAGGAGGACGCAAGATCAATGCAACACTCACATATTGACCTATTCGGGGTTAAATTGAGGTCAAGACAAAGCTGACATCCCTCTCCCCAGAGTCTTTTACGTACCTCCCACATGCACCACACAGCACCACTTACAATGTTTACCAGTTTATCAATAGGCAAATAGCATCGACTGATTCAGGCTATCTGTAGAGAGATCAATACTGGTACGTATAACTGCTAATGAATAACTATAATTCTAAAACATACAAATGGATTATAATTACAGTAATTCATCACTGAAATTATAATTAAATTCTGCCCCTTATTTCTCAGAGACGGCTGCTGTCATGTTTGCATCATGGCGCATCATCATTGCTTGTAGCCTTAATGTTGATGGGCTAGCAAGTTTTTTTTTTTTTTTTTAATCTGTTTATCTGCACTGAAAGTGTTTGGCTCAGTTTAAGCTGCAGGGATTTCTGAGAGCTGCATCGTGCAGCGTGGTTTTCTACAGGAGAGAGGGAGGGAGGCAAATTCATGACAACAGAAAATCTGTCAAACAGCCAGGAACCAAAGCTGAAACCAACGATGTGCATTGGAAGCTCATCTGATTCTCAGAGTGTCCAGTTCAAAGCTGTTAATCTTTCAGAGTTACACTAACCAACTATAATGTCTGACCATAAACAGCTCACCAGAACTTCTCTCACAAGATGGTCCATTAGAGTGATGGATGAATGCTTTAAAGTTTGGTGGAACCTTATAGTTTAAACTTTAAACTATAAGGTTCCACCAACTCTACTGGCCCATCTCACCAGAGTAAAGTAGAAAAAGTACATCCTGGATCCACCTGTTTTCCATATAAAATATTGAAACACCCCTCCTCAAAATATTTTCCAAATCAGTTTCTGAATCCTCCTGATTGCCAAGAAAACATGTTGGAAATGATAAACATGTTCACACTGACAAAATACATGACAGTGGAAGCTGAGAAACTCCTTGTGCCCCTCCCCTGGTTTTACAGCAGCATAAATATTTGCTTGTGATAAGCAAATAAATTGTATAATTGCATAACATTGTGGAGAGCAACAAACCAAATCTTTATAAATATGCATTTAAAAATACATCAGATGTTTCTGAACCCTCATATTTGCACCACCCTTAAAAATGCTCTTTGGTCTGGCTCACTGCGTTTCTCTCTTTAGCAGTCGCTCTCTTCGCCGTCAGAATAATTTCTGTTTCCTCTGTGGGAGACTCCATTTCAACGAACTCCATCAGCAAACACACGTGATGCAATTCTTATCTCATTACCAAGTACCACGGAGGGATGTTTCATTTACCAAGAAAACCTCCCAGGCCAGTTGTTTGTGGACAAGAGGGATATTGAGGATGACTGGAAGATTCCCAGCTTGAATTAAACACTCCAGACATCTCAGGCCTTTTTCTTAGATTTTATTAAAACAGCATGAACCAGCTAATAGTACACACCATGAGAGAGCTCAGAAAAAAGGAGAAAAGAAAGTGTCATCAAGTTGATAGAACATGCAGTCAAACACATGCAAATACACATCGACGACGTGCACCTGGCTGCAGTTCAGTGCCATGTGAAGTCACTGAAACCTGTTACTCGTCAGCGATGACTGAACCTCGTTATTACTTTGCAGAGCGCTGAGGTCTCTCAGCCGCCGTACAAACCAGCACAATACAATTAATGCCCCCTCCTCCCCTGCTCAGCTTTGACAGTGTCAAAATTTTAAATCAGACTTGATTCAGACAAAATCATGGTCCCTCATTTGGTCCATTTGTGCCCATGACAATAAGCTCTGATATTTCAGAGATTTAATTTAAATATATATATAGTAAATTAAGTCATTGCTTGGCAATAAAACCCCGTCCCTTCATCTCCCTACCTTCTCCGAACCCCAGACTCCTTTAAATCTTTGATAAACACGTGTAAATTCACAGGAAACGTTTACTTGTGGTCTCTCATCTCCATCATCATCATCATCATCATCATCATCATCATCATCAGTCATCACGTGCTTCAAACATTTGTTCGTCTTGTTTTCAATATGTGAAGTGTTGAACATTGTTTATAGCTCTATAACTTCTTTAAGATGAGACACACAGTAAACCATCTTACCTGCATGAACGGTGACGCCAGGAGGGACCACGTGCGTGACGGTCGGCTTCTTCTTCTTCTTCTCCTGCTCAAATAAAGTCCCCACTCAGCAAAACAGCGCGACGCAGCTGAAGCTAACGAGCTAACATTAGCTCCGTGCTTGATTTCCGCGGGTGCGTGTGGACACGTGACTGCAGGGGCCGCTCACGCTCAGCTGGGTGTGTCCTCCCTCCTGTGAAGAGTCGACATCTCTTAGAGCCTGCTGACGCCATGACTGCAATATCATCTTTATGATTTTAGGAAAAAAAAACAAAAACCTGAGAGGTTTCTGTGTTTGACTGCTCATCTTCTTCCTTCTGGACGGTGGAGGGCTTCTTCCAGAAGTCGCCAACAGAGGGCGCATGTCCCCAATCAGGAAGCGCTGAGAGGCTGACCTCTGCCCTGCCTTTGCCCCATCTGAACAATAAAAGTCTATGGCATTATTTTAAAGACATGATCATTAGATCAAATCTGTAAAACTGTGGAGAATAAAGATCAAACTTTATCAGCTTTTAAGATCGACACCCACCAGTAACTTGTATGGTGAGACGTAAAGTACAGTTTTGTGCTTAGCTGATTAAACATTTTTCTTTACCCGTTTCAGGTGTTTTTCACTTTTACTCCCCTGCACACACCAGCAAATATCATTTTACTGCATCTTTTTAATCATTCAATGGATTACAATGAGCGCAAAGAGCACCTAAATCTCCAAGAACCTGATACACGTTGTCTGCATTTCTTCATGATGTATTTAAACCCACACATATCCATTTATATCGGTAAAATTAGGCAACATCTCCCTATAATGAGTCTTATCACAGTCTTTTTGACATGTTTCAGTCAAACTGCTGTGTCTCATTAATCTAGAATATAATATGTTCTCACAAGCTATATTTGATTCTCTCTCTGCCTTTGACCAATTCTCATATGGCATAACCTAGATCTTAACATGAGCTCGGATCATTTCAGTCGCCACAGTATATGACCTTTAACCCTTCATTATATGTGCACACTCAATGAGGTGTCTCAGCCTGTCAGTGGGTTCGAAAGAACTGGAACTGCACTTGCTTCTTTAATGTTGTCTCTGGGTGGATTTGATTTCTGTGTTTTTATCTATAATTCTTGATATGCCAGTCGTGGATGACAGTACAGCTCGAGGGTTTCTAATAATGCAATTATTTAAATTCTCCATGTTTAATTAAAAAGGTGTTGGATAATGACTCATTCTTGAATTCAGGTCAAGTGCAAAACTGCCCAAGGTGCATTCAGTGTAGGTGCCAATTGCATGTGAATGTGCACCAGAGTCAAAAACCTAACACGGGGTTAACTGACAATTTAACCACCAAATCAGAATCAAATCAATTAGCCATCGTATTTTGGCTTGTCAGTTAAAGTGTCCTGAAGAGAAGAGAAGAGACGGACACAGAAGAAAGGAAACGATAAATATGCATGGCGAACCAAAATTATATCTCGTTTAGCATGGCGAGTATTAAAATTCGTCGGAAGAAGAAATTTTTTTCTTTTTGCAGCTGTAATTTTCACGCTGCTCCTCTGGGAAACTGATTTCATATCCGCATCTTCTCCGTGACATCAGAGTTGGGAGGAGCGAGGATCTTCAATCATTCTTCAGAGAGTGTGACACATTCTGCACCAACCCGGAACCCCGTTTATTCTCAAAATGATCGACAACTAATCACTGAGTGTCCATTTTTCTCCATTTCTGGTGCCCCAGAACTTTAATCATGACACCCTGTAGCAAGTCCACTCGAAGACATGAGGGGAGCGTGTGAATATGAATCCATGTGCTTGACTGTTTTGTCATGCAATGAAATAGAGAGGGCGATGACAGCCTGAAGTGTCTGCTTCACTGTGTGTGTGTGTGTGTGTGTGTTCTCTGACAGAATGAGAACAGCTGGATTGTAGTCACAGGACATTCCAGCCACAGTTCTCTCTCCTCCCTTTGAAACTAATTGTTCTCTCCTGATAGCACCTGTGCTCTTTCTCTTGACATCCCCCCTCTCATGTCTTTCTTTCTCACATTCACTTCCCGTCCTTTTCCCTTGTCTAATTTTCACTTATGTGAACCTGCCTTGGTCACAGGCGGCTGGCGGATGCATCCTCTTTTGCCTGAAAAATGAATCGCTGAGGGAGCTGGTGATCAGCCCGAATTCCTGTTTCTATTGGAACAGAGAAATATCTCAAAACTATTCGTACAATAGTATCTTTATACATTTTCTGACATGATCAAGTTTATTACTGGAAATAGAAAAATACTGATTGACTGACCCATGTAAATAATGCACAGCAGTCATTCAGGTGTGAGAACACAGGTCTTCTCCATTATGGTGAAAAAAGAACAGCAGTGCATCTTTTCCCAAAAGTTTTGAAAATGACTGTTTTGCCATTTTTGAAGGGCTGTCCATTCAAAGGCCTAATTTCCATCCATCCATCTGCAGCGTGTTATTTCCACTGAGTAATCCCAATATCACAATTTTACTTGTTTTTTACTTTCGGGCTCAGGTAGTGTGTGTGCATGTGTGTCCATGAGAGTCCCTCCATTTCCCTGTGGACAGTGATGGTTGTTACAAAGACTGGATTCTTTTCTGTCGTGGCATTATGTTGGAGATGCTTATCAATGTACGTACACCTCTCAACCTCTCTCAATATGCTAGTTTCCTTGGCAACGTGTATTTATAGTATTGATATTGTTGTTACGTGTTGTTATATGACCATCCAGTAAAGCAAGAAAGAAATATCCGCATCAGATTGTACAGAAATTGCCTTTGAAGCAAAAGCCACTAAAAGTCATTAGGTCACATGGCAGTACTAATGAAATAGGCATCTCTGTCTGCATTTGTTCATGACCAGGATCCATTTCCATGAGTAAAATTAAGCAATATGCCCCTAGAATGAGGCATTTTACAAATAAACAGGAACAAGCGCAGATTATTCTGTTCCCTGCACGGAGCACTGAGTGAATGTCGGCTTGAACACGTCGTTTCTTTGGCAGCTCAGTGAGGAATCGGCTGGTCCGGTGCCAGCTGTAGCTTTAGTCCTCCCGTGGCAGGAATTCTGCTACCACGCCTGACACATGTTTGCTTCTGTAATGTTTAGGATGACAGTTATTAACATTGGCACAGAGATTATGCAGGGCTTGTAGAAAATATGTGCAGGCTGGATCTTCCGCAGGTCTCTGCTCCACTGTGCCACTGTAGCTCACAAGTGACGGATGAGTCAGATGATGCAGGGTTTGTAATCTTGTGTTTTGTGTGTCATCTCGTCTCCAGTACAACAGTGTGCTAGTGGTGAGGCTTCCTCCAGGTCTGCAGGAGAACCTGGCTCCTGGTCGACTAGTGTAAATGACATACAAACAAACTTGTGCCCATCAACGTGTCCGTCTGAATATCTTTATGGAAGAATGGAGAAGTGGTTTATGGCTCTGCAGCAGATATAGTACAGTCTTCTGTTGTATAGTCTTCTGTTGCTTCACTAATTAACAGCCCCTGATATATATTTTTTGACTGACAGGAAAAAAGCTGCATTCATTTTGAATTAAAAGTCTGACATTAAAATGGACAATTTCCAACGTGATTATAAAATCTTAATTTATCCGCCACATGCTGTGGCTATATGCCAAGACCGAGACAAGGAAAAAAATTGCCTGCCACCGAGATGCATTCATATCTCTCCAGAATTCTCTCTTTGTGTGTGACAATGCCATGAATGCTGCATTGTGTCGCATAATGAACTGGAAAAGACAATAGATAATAGAGGAGATTTTTCTATTCTGACAATTATTTTTCCACCTTGAATTGTCTGCAGCAAACTCATGTTTTGCTTTTCTTCGACGGGCGGTCGGGCGTCAGTTTATCGGCAGAAAAAAAAAGCCACCTTTGAAAATAGGTCTTTAGGAAGCCTCTGTTTCTGCATTTCACAGCCAGAGGGAATGACCTCCAATGCAGAGCATTAGCCAGACCCACACCCACAGCAGAGCAGAGCAAACACTTGGTATGGTAAGCCTGCTAAGCCTCATTGTTCAGGCGTCCTCTACATGGAGAAAAAACTAGAAGGATATAAATTAGTGTGCAATCTCAGCTCAGTTCGGTCGTTCAGAGCTCGCGTGGTTTCGTCCCGGCCGTCTTATCAGCCTTATGTAGGAGGACACAGCTCAGACAAGCCCCATTAAACAAGAGCAAACATTACCCTGAAGGGTAAAGCTCAGGCGCAGGAAGTAATCTTTTACTTTCAAGTGATGTTTAGTGCAGGTATTCAACAAGCGGTAGGGCGTTGTGGAGGCCAATGCTCATATTCAGAACAGGATACAGATAAACAAACAATCACAGGACACAAGTGGGCCTGAGATGAGCCTTTTCGAATCTTTCTGAAGTTCTGTCTGCTGGTTATTGTTCACCATGGGTTTCTGCCTGTCGGTTTCATCCACCTGACCTCAGGATTCTGGAAACTCCGTCAATTTCCACTCTCTTGCAAAATCTAAGCTTTATTACAAGTGCTACAATAAACCGTCCAAGCTATGTGCCTGTGCACAATCGACAGATGCATAAAAGTTTATCTGTCAGTGCAGGAGGGAAACTTCTCCTGCCGTTTGCACCTGTGTCAGCAACAGCGACTGCAACCAGCGGCCTTAACCTTGCCACATAGCTTATAGCGATAAAAGTGGTCTGACACACCCACACCCCCCCCCCCCCACACACACACACACACATACACTAGCTTATGAAGAAGCAGGATGTGCTAATGAACAAGGGCAGTAATTAAAGCCTTGTCATCATTAAAACGGCACAGCTGCTTGGGCTACGTCAGACCGACGTGACAGGCTGTGACCGGAGGGAGCAGAAGACACCTCCCGTCCTCACGACAGCGTTAAACAGGGTGCAGGGTGGCGAAACAAGTTTCCCGTCATGTGTTGGCGCCACTTTGCATGTGCCAGAACAAATACCGAAATGCACCATGACAGAAGTTTGCGAGTCTCTTGTTTTGTTCTGTTTGTGTTGTGTAATTTAGAGTTTAATACCCAGCAAATGTTTGTTTTCAGTGCATTCAAATTCCAAAAAAAACCCAACAGCAACTAAATTCAATTCAGTGTTGTGGGTACATTCAGATATTGTTCCATGATACTGGTTGAACGGGAAGCTCGGCGACAACAGAAGTGGAACACACCGATAATTTGTCCTCCTCTATCCTCTCCACATCAGAAGCTGTCCATTCTTATCTGGATGATAAGGGGGGACGGCTTCTGATGAGCATTTCCATATAGTTATCTCATCTAATCTTTTATTAAGCAACAGACACACACACACACACACACACACACATACACACACACACACACAATGTCACTGGAGGACAATCAGGAACTTCACCAGGGAGAATTAATAATCCAACAGTCAATTTACCTGTCACTCATGCCCAGTGTCCCAACACCACAGGCGCCATTCAACCCAGTTGTCAAACTGAGATACGGTCTCTGAGCTGCTTCTATTTCACACTGTGGTGCTTTTAATCTCATCAAAGACCTTGTGTTTCGATGGGGTCCAGGCTATAAATAAGTAAGCAATAAACAGATCTGGGTCTACATTACTGCTGATGTGTACAGCATTGATTTATTGGCCCACAAGGGTCCATTAAAGTTTTAATACATACCATTAAACTGGTAAACACGGCATATGCAGCATTCTCCCCTTCCCTCTGCCCAACGATGGTATGAAAACACCATAAAGAAACGACACACCTTAAACCAGCGCTGATGCATTTTCAAGCCAAGGTTCAATCAACTCTGATGTTTGTTGACACCTGTCACATTTAAATCCATCTTGTTTAGACATGTATAAGAATGTAATGTAAAGCAGTTAAAGTGATGCCAGTATTTAGACAATTTTCACTTGCTCACATGAATATATTTATTAATGTGCACTATCAACACTTGCATAACTTCTGCACAAATAGTGCAGTTGTTTGGATAATTTACACGTTCTTATGGTTGTTTAAACTTGTGTTCTTTTACGTATTTATTTTTATTAATTGCTTATTGCTCTTGTAATTAAGGTTTACCGAATTTCAACTGTAATGCTTGCTTCTCCTTTTTCTACCTCATATGCCGGTCATGTAAAGGAGTGGGCGAGCTCCGTGCGGTGTCAATGCAAATGGGCTCTGTATGACCAGCAACACTGACACCTCTGTGGACTTCCTCTTACAGGCAGCGTGTCACTGCACGTCCTATCTGATGCCAAATGACCTTAGATCATCTGACAGCTCGGCTGTTTTAACCATGAATACTGAGCATTTCCACTTCCCTCTGGAACAGGGTCTCCCACTTGTGGTCAGTGTAAACTGCCACTCAACAGATGCTGGCACACATTAGCATATGGCAGTTTGAGAAAAACACCGTGCTCACTTTCACGGGTTGCGTATCCCTGCACTTGTGTGATAGCTGCAGGCAGGTTATTTGTGATTGCACCAACAGTTTTTCTCACTTCTGGCTCATGAATGCTTCATTCATATCACAGGTTTATTTCGTGTTTCTGCTCACAGCACATCATCGCTGGCGTCGGCCCTGTTACATGCGACGGCGCGACGGTGCCACCACACCTCTCTGCTTTTTCCACTTCCTCCTCCTCCTCCTCCTCCTCTTCCTCGGGGGCTGCGGAGCCTGAAGCTCAATTACAATTATAAAGAAGATAAGAAGCTGGAAGAGCATCTCTCACTCTCTCTCTCTCTTTGCTCTCTCGCTGGGACTTGTTCCTCACAGCATCGTCCTGCAGCGCAACCCCTTTGTTTCGCTGAGGTTTTTCCCCCGATGTGCTTGTTTGCGTCTTAGTTGTTTAAGTTGGCACTTTAGATTCATTTATAGACCAGGGGGAAGTTTCTTGAGCTCCACCTCTTTTCGTTTCCAAGACCCCGCTGCCTTCACGTTTTCTGTTTGTCGATAAAATAAATTAATATTCTGGTGACTTCACCGTTCGTTTGTAAGGTCCTTATCTTTGTCTTTGTCTCTTGGAAATATTTCACTTTTTCAGGGGTCCTTTATTTAATTTTCAGATCTGTCACATGTGAGAATCCTCATCAACACCTCATGCTCACAGTAACTCCTGAAAATAAACTCCTGCTGTGTTGTCATATCAGCTCATTGTGACATTCTGCTGATTTTTACCAGGGGGCTGAAACTGCACAGGAGCTCCTGCAGAGGCTCTCACTTGGACATTTGCCTTCACTGGATAATGTCCAGAGTTAATTGCACGTCTGAAAACAGCTCCGAAGAGGATTTTGAGGACAGTGACGGATAGAAAGTGGAGGAGACGGGAGAAATGGGCTCCTGAGAGAGGAGCGACACCTCAAACCCAGAACGCCAATACGTTCACATTTTTCACACCACTGGCTCTCTTATCTTTAACGTGATAGTATTTGAATTGGTTTTGGATTAGGTCAAAAGAATCTCAAGATGCACCTGTGGATCCAGATCAAACGTCTGGCTCCTTGAGCGTAGTAAACACCAGCCCATCCTTTATAAAGGGAAAGGAGAAAAATGCCCAATTATTTGTGGCAGCAACATTTAAGCGACACAACCTTGCAGTCGCACCTGGAGACACTCGTGTAAACAGAGCAAACAGAGCAGATGCTTTATTCTCCTGATGCCATCTGGAACTCATGCAAATCATCACAACACGCTTCTGATTTCTTCTTATCTCTGCAGTCAAGTGATGGAACATACAGTTCACGTCATCAGCTTTTGACATGTCAGCCACGGCCTTTTTGATTACATGGTGCCAACAAGCAACACAGACTCAATCACGTCATGCATGTGTCATTAATATCCATGATATTTCCCTGCTCAGGGCTGACTGAATACTGTTGTGTTCATTTAAAAATACATCTTATATTTGTAAGTAAATGAAAGATTCTATTTTTCACCAGTATCTTTCGAAAAGAGCAGCCTCATGCTGTCATTTGCCATCGAAGGTCAGGTCTCCGTGATGGTATAACATGGAAAAAAAAAAGGTCTTCATCCTGGCGACAGGCAGGAATATCAGAAAAATGCTCGTAACGAGCTGCAAGCAGATATAAGAGGGGTCTGTTCCACTCTGCTGGGAAGTCTGTTTCTTAAAGCTGCTGCACACAACGAGGCTCATTATGCAAAGGAAAAAAAAAAAACAGGTTTTGTGTGAAGCACCTGAATATTGGTGTCTGTGGGTTATTAGTGGTCTTTATACCTACACTGGGGAGAGGCTGAATGGAGCTCTTTCAGTCGGGTAGCAGAACACACAATGCCAGAGTCCATTAGGCCTCTCTGAATCAGAGACAGGGTATCTGAAGGGAACACACACTGGCTCAAACTATGAATGAGCATGAAATCGCCGTTAGTGAAGAAAGCTGGGGTCAAGAGAGGCCCCGGCCTTTGACTAACAGAGTGATATACAGTACTTTGAATCCATTTCGATAGCACTGCGACGAAATTACAACTTTTACCTTGGAATGAGTACTATTGTATTAGTAGCATGGTTTTTTGCCAGGTTGATGGTACACTCTACAATACATTCATGAAGTACCATGACATGTGTATGTACATGGTATAGTTGCCAGTGAATAATAGAGCAAACCAAACATACAACATACGTACAAATTGCACCATTCATTCATCTTCAACCGCTAGGTCACGGAGGGAGAAGCGGGAATATTGCCTCTACACAACAACCACCACATGTTCTGACCTCCCGCTTGATCATGCAAAATAAAACATCCATCACACATCATTAGTGTGACGGGCACAGTCGCACGAAGCATCAAAAACACTGAAGAATGTTGGAGGGTGCGGATGGATTCATGATGTAGTTACCAAGTTCACCGGTGCTCTCAGAGAGCTGTGGACACCTGTGATGTGAATAGAGACATTATAGAATGATAGACATGTTTGGTGCAATGTGTGAAAATGTGTGCAAGATTTAAACCACTCTCATTTCTTCCCTTTGTGTTACACTCCTTGCTCCTACACCGCAGTCTCTCTGCTGTCATTATTCCCTCATCATCTGTCGAGGTGGCTTGGTGCTTTAAATAGCGTAATTGTAGAAATGTGTCTCCTATATACGCTGAGAGCACAACAAACAGGAGTTGTCAGTAGTTCAGGCCGAGGCTTTGATCAGATCTCACTTTGTATCTGAGGAAGACACACGGGCAGAGCTGGAGTGGAGGGCGGACATAATGAGTAATTGTCAGAGAGATGGAGGAAAGGCCTGCCAGTGGAGCTTTTCCAAACAAATCTGGCCTGAGAGGCTTGATGGTGACAGTGAGAGGAAACAGAGGCCGCTCCATGACAAAGCCCATGGAGTGAAAGTTGAAATCGAAGGCATCAGCTATTTTTTGGATACTAAGGGTTTTAAAGCGACACCACTGTTCATCAGATCTTTCTTGTTTACTACGAGCAAGGGGGAGGGGTTCAGTTGTTGTCATTATGTTGACATTTCTTCTGGTAAATAAAAACCCAGGTTTTCATTCTGAATTGCCTCATTGCCTCACTGCTGGGTCTCTCCCAGTCTCACTTCAAGAGTCCATGACCGATTGCATCACAGCTCCATGTACCATATATATATATATATATATATATAACCTTTATTTTACCAGGTCACTGTTCATCAGATCTTTCTTGTTTACTACGAGCAAGGGGGAGGGGTTCAGTTGTTGTCGTTATAATGTTGACATTTCTTCTGGTAAATAAAAACCCAGGTTTTCATTCTGAATTGCCTCATTGCCTCAATGCTGGGTCTCTCCCAGTCTCACTTCAAGAGTCCATGACCGATTGCATCACAGCTCCATGTACCATATATATATATATATATATATATATATAACCTTTATTTTACCAGGTTAGTCCCTGGAGATCAAAGATTACAAGAGAGGCCTGCTACATATGGTTTCTGTTACTTTAGGTAGTTAATACCATAATCCCCCCCTCCCAAGTGTAAGTTGTTCAGGTAGGTTTGGCTATATTTAGCTATAATATGTAATAAAAATTGGGTGAAATATCATGGCTGACAGCTGAGACAGACTTATGATTGGTCGAGCATGTGCATTAGTGGGACCTCCATTCCTCAGCTCCGGTCCCCAGCTGCTACTGTGCAACATGACAGCCCTCACAGTCGGGATGATTTGGCTTCATTGCTGGATAGTGCGTACTCCAGTGTGCATTTGCACTCCCAAATAAAAATAAAATGAAACACTCCGCTGTTGTTTATCGATAGTGTCAATATTTTGGCTTTCAGTACTTTATATGCTGTTCCCTAATCCTGTGAGGATTGCTGGTCTATGACAGTTTCAGTTTTACAGCAGCTGCACTTCTCTGCTCGAATTCCCTTTCTTCCCAACTCATTGACAACATGGACAAAATCAATCAGTACAATGTCAAACTTTAAAATGCGTGTTCAAAAAGTCATGATGTCTTGGTACATCTTGATACAGTACAGATTTAAGTTAACTTAAAGGATAGATCATGTTTTACTGAGTTGGAGGAAATGGAGATGCGTCATCCATCTATGGCATCATATTATAAAATGACATCAGCTCTTGAGATAGTCACATACGTATGCTATTGATTTACCATTAAACTGCTGGCTATTGACACCAGGCTTGACCTGATGTCATCCTTAATGACCCAATGATCAATACATCCCTTTGTGTGGCACAGCCCTCCAGCAGCAGTCAGATATAAGATGCTCTGGTCATGCAGTAGAAAGTGAAAATCCTTCAATGGCTTTACTTTACACTGATTTCATAAAGTTTAGTGAATTCAGAAATGAAATGGAAAATCAACACAGTCACAACAAGTTTGCATTTGCAATTTAGGGTTGCGTTTTCATCTTTGCATTGGTGATGCGACTTTTGCAGCAATCCTAAGCACTGAGGCAAGTCATAACTTGGGTTAAGGTCAGAATAAGTGCCCAGGAAATAAATGTAATGTCCTCTGAAAACAGAGTGTGTGTGTCTGCACATTCTCAGTACAGCATCAATGCTGACCAGCCTGTCTAATCCATTTAATACATCCCTCAGGAACACAGAGCCAGCTTTTAACATTATTATGAAATACAGCCTGAGCCAAAGTATCACTGCTATTTAATCATCAATGAAATCAGAGGCAGAAATGGCAGCAACACAGAGGCAGGGTCATTTCCTTGTGTCTTAGTCAGCTCCTTTGAGTCACGGTAAAAGGGGTCTTCAGCAAGGAGGACGGCCTTTTTCCTTGGGATTTAATAGGGAATGAAATGAAATTGATTAAACCCCGAGGAGAAAGTTTCTTTAAGTTTCCTCCTGTGTTCCACTTGGCTGCATGCTGCTGACAGTATGAAAGGTAAATGATTGGATGGCATAAGGCAGGGCAACACTGCCCCCATGAGAGAGCAGGAGGAGTTACAACACACCAGACGATCTGTACACTCAACGTGACTGACAACAGACTTTCAACACATGTCGCACTGTCTAAAACCTTCCCCACGTGTTAAATATTACTCATCAACACGCTAAACTGGAGGTGGAGTTTTAAAATGTTTATTTAAAAAAATAGAAAAACTTACATAAAAAAACAAGGTATACATCTATATGTCAGTCAATTACAGATTCTTAATTACACAGATATGAGCTGGGGATTTGGTTTGTGGCAAAAGAGATGCAATGACCCATTGATTTACCCTTAAAGGCAGCTTATTGAAAAGCCACACTGAAATACTAAGGGCATAAAGCCAGCAGTATCATGTTGAATCCATAAGTTTGGTTCCTAGGGTGTTACAATATAATATTTAGACTTTTAAACCACGTGACTCCAAAGTTTGACTTTTGTTAACGGTTCTACCAAGACTCCGGTTAATGGTGACATCCCGAGCTCAAGTCCTTGTTTGCTGTGTAATTTGAGTAGCTTTAAACCTTGTTTTTAGAGATAGATCTTAAATACGGAGCAGAACCCCCTGACATGTAAGGACCTTATACACAACCGGTTTGAGATTAAAAAAAAAGACAAGATGTGACATGATGCTAATGCTAGCAATCACTGACTGCAGAGTCCAGAGCATACCCCCCTAGGGGCTGCACGTAAAAAAAAAGAAAAGAAAAGCCAAATAAACCCTGACAGTGCATGTAGAGACAAGGATAGAAAGCTGCGACTACAGCCAGGGGTGGGGGGTGGCAAATTTGGTCATTTTTATGAAGGCAGAATCAAAGGAGATATAAGGCAGAAAACAAGCTTTTTGCTGGTTATAGGTAGCACCAACTGTTTTTGAAACCTAAATTTTTAAAATGGCATGAGTGAACACTGCTGACAGTATATTTTTTCAGCACAGTCTACGGTCTATTCAACAGGAAATGCAACCAAAAAGTGTATAAAATGAGAAATTGTGGTGGGAAACATTTGGACAAGCAGATGTCTAACGTTTGAGTGATAATAATGCAATGGTAAATTAAACGTGAATAAAATGTTGGCATCATGGGAATTTTTGGCACATTTCTCATGTTATACCACAGCTCCCCCTTCTGCTAGAAAGCTGCACGCACGCACACACACATTCCTTCAAGGCCCTTAATTCCATCTATTGCACAGATTGATATAGTCTAGAATCAATAAGCAAATGTATAGTGTGGGGAGAACCCCTAAAAAACTAAAATGTGAAATAAATTAAATAAAAAGCAAGTCATTATTGCATATTAATGCAAACCAACTTAAAATAAGGTGGCAATGTTTACAGTACAAAAACATCAGTGCCAACGTGAACAAAAAAAAAAAATCCCTTTGTGACAAAAACAAGAACATAGAATGACCAACACACACAAAAAAGAAACACTTAGTACATTCAAACAAGTCATCACAGTTTAAGCACTTGAGACAAGGTCCGGTTTTGTGCCGTCACACCGAAAAACATCAAGTCAGCGTTGCGCTGCATAGGTAGAAAGGTAGTGCTTTGCTTCAGTCCAGAGAACAATTCACAGATGATAGTCAAAGCCGTAAGAGCTCTGAATCAAGAGCGTGCTAACAAGGGGTTCCATTCAGGAGACGAACTGAGGCCAAACTATTCATCTAAAAAAGCTGAAAACCTTCTAGTGAGGTTTGACCAACCAGTTCAGTACTATGGCACAAATGCTCAAGAGATGTTCAGGTTGCATGAAGGGTGTCCGGGAAACAGTAAGTCCTTGTTCAAAACATCTGTGCTGGTGTGCATCAAATTTAGAGGAAGGGCTCTGACTACCATCAGACCAAAGTGACAAAATGACCACAGGTAAGCACTTTGACAGTCTTCACCTGAAAGAGCCCTGTAAGCGCCACTCAGTGAGCAGAGATCGGTCGTTTAACGCCATGGAAGAAAACTTGCTTTAACTTGGGAATTCCAGCATGAAGTTGGCACATTTTTTGAGAGCCACTGACAAGATCCAAATAGGCATCATGAATCATTCATGGCTTCTCAACTCAAAGATTCATGATGGGCTGAGAGAGGCCAAACTAGAGCCGTGTTACAAATTGCACCTCCCAAGTCTTTCATCTACTTTGGTTGAGAGCAGGAAGATCTTCCCTCTTCCTGCGCCGCCAGGTGTTTCTGTTGTACTGCTGCTGGTTCCTGAAGCACGGTGTCGTGTTGTGAATCTGTGGAACAAACCGCTGCTGGGGGCTGAAGTTGCCTTGAGAGTGGTTTTGGCTCCGCAGGCTTCCACCTTGGTTGTGCTTGAAGCTGAATTTCTGCGGCTCGATGGAGCCATGGGAATTTGATCTCATCGTGTAAGTATGGCTCTGCTGCCCCCCGACCTGAGGGTGGTGGAGCCGGTGGATGGGGCTGGGGTGAGGGCTTGTGGAGTTAACATGCTGGGAGACATGTGCGGCTTGTGACGCGTGCCGGTGCACAGCGCTGATCGAAGGCAGATTCTCATGGTAGAACTGGCAATCGGAGTGAGTAGGGATGGTTAGACTGTCGTGAAGGGACATCTGGACCTGGAGAACAATATGTTTTTACACACTCACATCATCTAACTGAACCTATTTCAGGCTGGAATTCCAAGCAGCACTGCTCATTCTGCTTGGTCAACTGATTGAATTAGACTGACAATTTCAAGGCAGACATATTAGGAACTGCTGTGTAGTTTACAGTTTAAACAAAATAACTTTCAGCAAGCATTTGTAACATGTCTGTTGAGAATAACATTGCGGATTATGATGGTCATTGTGCTGGTTTCCGGTTAAAACCATAAAGATATTGGAGGTTTCGGCACCAAGAGTGAAAACAAGTCACTAAAATGTAATGTCAATGAACAGGTGACATTCTGGCTGATACTCTTGATGGCAAAATCTCAGCAAACCCATCATTTGGTTGGGCTCTACCTGCACAGTGAAATAAGTAAATAACCAACCTGGGGTGTGGCATGAATGAAGCCTGCTTGGTGTGCGGCCCTCATGTCCGTGGTCATCTGGATTACTGGATGGAGCGAGGACAGGGTGAGCGGGTGGAGGTGGATAGCAGCGTTGCTGCTTGGGGGTGAATCAGACTCCTGGAAACACACCCAGATTAACCAAACTAAGTTGAACAACAATCAGTAGTGACCGGGGGGGGGGTGAAATCATAATTGCTATGATGAAGATATTCTGACAATGTTGTTAGTAATTACAGGAAAACAAAAAGGTAGTGGCTCTAATCATAAACCACTGACACAGTAAATATTTGAACGGTCAAAATATCCCTTGTGCTTACTATGTCACTTCCGGAGGAGGAGGAGAGCGAGCATGCTGAGGATGAAGAGGAATGGTGCTGAGGGCTGGGCAGGAAGACTGGAGAGGGTGAGGGGGAGTCAGCACTAAGGGGGGAGGAACTGTCCCTCTGATCCTCCAAAGAAACCAGCATCAGCCGAGCAAGGTCCTGCTCACAGGTCTCTACATCTGGGAGCAAACAGAATGCTTCTGTTCAGAGAAAAGGTTGAATCGTTGCCCCGAGACCCTCGCAATGCTTATTTATTTGGTTCCAGTGCAAATGAAAATACACCCAAGTTTGCTGCAGGGTTACCATGGTTTTCCAGCTTTGCGTACTGCTTAGCTCCCCACTTCTTGATGGTCCAGTCCCTGTAGACCAACACCTCTGGGCTGACCTTGATAATGCGTCCTAAAGTACTGCAACACGGAGAGGTAAATCCCTTAATGCCTCCTGGATTGATACTAAACTTAACTGCAAAAATAAGAACTAAAAATAAAATGATCCAACCTGTCATACTCTTTGTTGGGGTAAGCACGAGCGAGAGGAGAAACTCCATGACTCAGCACCATGTAGGCAAAGTCAAACACCTGCTTCACCTGAAGGACACCATAGGAACTCCTGCCAACGTCGTTGCCTGTCAAGAATAAAATTAGTAAAATTAAGTTCCTTGTCATTATACTAATTTTGCAGCTCATTCTCCTTCAGCATATTAACAGATAAATTAATCAGAGCGTTCTCCACCTAGGCAGCCCTTCAGACCCCATTCTGACCTGGCTGTATTGGATCTTCTATGCAGAGCATGGACGGCCTGTTTCCGTTTCCCATCGATTTCAACATGTCCTCCTTGGATAGGTAGGCCCCGCCATTCTTCACTCGCATGCCGGTTTTGATGTAGTTGAAATCGCGGCCGTAGAGCTCAAAGAACTCAATCAGCAGAATGCCCAGGTTGATGTTGGCACGACGCGTGTCAATCCTCGGATGCAACTGATCAACAGGGCGAGGAGAACTCATTACCCACCCACCCATTGTAAACAACATCCAGCAGGCTTGAGATGGTTTCATAAAGCACAATACGGAAGGAAATATATTTCACCAAGCTCAAGCAAAATTCTATGTTTACAACGCAAATAAAGCAATTATAGAGTTTGATGTTAAATTGCAACACTGAGAAATTATTAATAATTAGGACTACTTGAATGAGGCTGATCACACAACTGGTAGTATTCTGAACAGACTGAAAATAATTAAATGTTATTGTACTTCCACACTACCAAGCTGACTCTTCAGTGCAAACTGAGCATATGTACCTGCAGGAAACTGATGGCCATTAAGATAAGGCTGTATGAGCTGATGCCTCCAGTGAAGACTTCATTCAGATCCCTTTGCAGTAAGAACTGCTTCAAGACGAAGATCAGCGGTGGCAGAACGGTGTACTTCTACAAACCCAGACAAAGGCATACATGAGATTCAAAGGACAAGACAGCAACGGCAATTTGAAATTGTCTTGATTTAAAATAATTACCTTCAGGTAGCTTTTGATGAACTGTGCTGCTTTCACAGCAGTTTCTACATTGAAGCTGATGTCCACTTTCACCTCTGTTTCATGGTCAGTAAGCTTTATGATTGGCACCTGGGGACAGACAAAGTCAGGTTATTATCAGTGGCAGATATGCCAGCTGATCTCACAAATCATGTTAAAATCACATCCAGATATGACTGTGATCACTCGTCTTGCACATTGGAAGTGAGTCTGTCAGGTCAGGAAACGAAACACCGGAGGCAAAGTCCATCCAAAAATTGTGCTCTACCAATCATGACTTGGTCTCAGGTATCAATCATGTTGTTTCATCTCAACAGTCTGTGGTTGAAATGATTGACAATGGTGGTGAGCCAGTTTATAATATTTGGCTAACTGAAAACATTTTAACAGGCCCCAAATAAAGCTACAGCGACATTGCATTGTAAGTAAGATAGTGCCTTACCGTAGCTTTGTCAAGGACCTTGATGGGATACTGGCCAGATACATTGTGTTTCTTCAGAGCTTGTTCCAGTTCCTGCAGCGGAGGATGATCCCACTTTCCAAACACCACCAGGTCAATGTCACTGGGAATAAAAACACAAAATGTTTCACACTCAAAATAAAGACTATTTTCCCAAAGTAGTCAAAGTGCAAGGCAAAAGTTACTGAAACTCTGACTAAAGTGAACCAAACCATATCTAGTTTTGTTGACACATTGACATTTTAAAAGAAATCCATGTATGGTTAGAAAATGCAAGAAAAATAAATAATAACTTTTACCTTGTTGGAAGATAAAGCCCTGTGCTGAAGCTGCCAAAAATCTCCACCTGCAAAATACAACATATTTTATTTAATCATTTAATAGTTTGATTCCCTGCTCAGAATTCATTGTATGACAAAAAGATAAAACTTTATGAAATACCATAAATAAAGCAGTTCTGCCTGCTGAATAAACAAGTCTGCATTTCCCAGTATTTGCGTTTTCAAAAGAAGCACAGTATTTTGATATAAATTGCACAGAGCTTGTTTGTGTTTTTTTAAATTGGGAAATTTGCTCAAGCCCTCTGCCAGTAAATTCAGTATGCTCAGCTTGCTCTACTTTACCAACTTCACAAATGGGTGTCAAAAAGAAATCAAACTACAGATCAAATCTGGCAGATGGCAGCAGGATGTACTGCATGGGGAGAATATTAACAGCAGATTTTATGCTGGCAATTCAATCAAAGTTTGAAGAGTGAATGAGTGATTCAGCGTTTAACATCTGGTCAGAAGGTGACTCAGTTCTCTGTAGAATATTGTGTGTCCTGCTCTCCTGTTAAACAGTGTTTTGGTCGGGGATCAGAGCCCACTCATTAAAACATCTCAGATTTGTAGGACTAGAGCTTGGAAGAGTGATACTAAATGGTCTGTAAAGGAAAGAAAATAAGTCTTAGCCACATTGTGGCCCAGTGGGACTTCAGTGGCCAGGATTATTTCAAAATGTTTATAATGGTAACCAAAAAAGCTATTTAATATAAAGCACACTAACATTCTGCTGGCAACACAGAATGGAAAATAATTCCTCATGTTACTTTGGGAAAACAATTAACATGAATAATGATCGGATCTGGCCAACTGTGGATTGGACGTGTAGAGTAAACCAGAGCCGTTGACTGCCTATGGCGTGGCCAAAACAATATAGGCGAGTGCAGTAAACCTTAAGACAGGCTGGCTGAATAATATCATAACATTGATTCACTGGGCGCATAACAGCTGTGTCAAGTATTTAAAAAAAGCAATAAACAAAGTTAATATATGACATAAAATAATGTAGTGAAGGCCGGTGTTGCACAATGTAAACCAGAGGAGCTTGATGTGTTAGTGTGGAGAAGGAATATAAACTGACACGGAGCCAGAATTCTCTTGCGGACAGAGATCTTTGGTGGGGGGGGGACAATGTAAAACTAAAATGTAGTGGTAAACCACCTGAAACAGTTAATCCATCAAAGGGCTAAAACGTATATATTAAAGCCTCTACAAGTAGTTTTTAGTCTGTGAAACTGTGCTTTCTGTAACCCATTGTCAATTTCTGTGGTCAAGACAGACTATACTAGAAGTCGGTTCCTCATGCAAACAAGATGGATGAGAATTAAAATACATTATCTCATTGCTATGCCACCTGCAGCAGCTGTTAGTAATTGTGTGGTTTGATATTGCAACTAAGTTGGTGGTAATTCACATTGTCTCCCACATATATAAATTTGAGCAAACGTGTCATTTAACATATAATATATACCTCAACATAAAGCTGTCCATTACAGCACCACCTCTTACCTTGACCTCAGATCAGAGCTGAATAATCACCTCTGACCTTAACTTGCATCTGCTTTGGAAAAATCTGAATCAGAATCTACTTTACTTCTGCCCCAATAAGAAGTACTACCATGAAAAAGATGAAGTCGATTTTTCCTGAAGCTACAAACATGAACATCAGCCATGTTACGATTTGACAGGGGCCCTGCAGTCTAGATGCAGTTATTTTAAGGAGCATGCTGTGAAAATGGGAGTGAGCAGGGCGCATGGAACACTCTCAGAAAAGGAACACTTGGGTGAATAGGAAGTCTCAACATTAATGCTACACCTATTCTGGGGTAAAATTCCTTGGAAAGACTGTGCAAACATATATATTCCACCCCCCCCAATGGTGCGAGGTGCAACATTTGCAGGACAGCAAGCTCAGATTTTCTCAGCTTCCAACACGTGCTGTTTAAGGCTGTAGAGCCCATACACAGCTTTGAGTTCCCCCTCAAAATCCCTGGACACACACTCACAACGAACCTTCTCGTTACTCACCCGAGCTGTGGGCCACAAATCCTTGATGACACTTTCTATCCTGTTCACGACATCTCTTCTCATGGCTTCCTCCTCTGGTCGCGGAGACATGAAGTTGAAGAAGTCCATGATCTCTTCATGCAGACTGCAAGGAGGAAACAAGGGTCATCTTGGATCAGGGATTGATTGATTGGTACACTTGGGGGTATCAATCTGTTGGAATGTAATTGGGAATTCAGGTAGAAAGGATGAGGCCTTCACAAAGCTACATGTGGGAAAAATCTGTAAATATGTTTATGCACAACATAACTGATATGGGGTACTCTAAAATACTAAACTTCAAGGTTAATGAATGCAGTTTTGTTGGGACATTTATATAAATGCATGTTTTACATAGAGCTGATGCAACAGAGTGCATTTATTCCCCACTTCTCATGGTGATTTGTGACCTGATGGATTCCTGTCAAGTACCACATGAGGTCCCGACACCTCATGTTGCGAATCCCTCCGTGACCAGGAGGGATCAACCTCACGTCCTTACCCATTAACGCCCGGGCTGTAGCGCCTGGTTTTCCACAGGCTACAGGACGAGTCTGCATAGTGTCCGTAGCACAGCAGCGGGTTGATGCCGTGGAAAGTGTTGGCCCGGTTCAGGTGCCTCCTGCGGCCGGATGAATGCGCCTGGAAGTGGTGGTGCTTGCTCCCGAGCTGATTCTTCATCCCGGTGGGGGTGTGGCCGCCCGGCTGTTGCATGCTGCGACAGTGGTGCTGCTGCTGAGCGCTGTGGAGAGGCGGAGGGGGACACTGCCGCCGGAGATTGTTCTCGTTCAACTCGTGCTCTCCGTAATGCAGGAACCGGCTGGCCTCCTCCGCCACGTTCAAATTGTCGATCCGCAGTGAAGAGCCGGAGGGCGACGAGCTCTCGGCCTCCGAGTCCAGCGAGGACGAGGACGGCGACAGCGAGCCCTTCCTCCGGACGCTTCCCCTGCTGCCGTCTCCGCCGCCTCGCTTCGGCAGTTTCCCGAGCACAACCGCAGGCGGCAGCGGGGCTACATTTTTGCAATACTCGCCGTTCGAGTCCGCGGAGTTTGAATTGTGAGCCGCGAAGTTGCGCTGGTGGTGGAGGTGGTTGTCGAGGTCGGAGTTGGCTCCGAATCCCTGAGAGGTTTCCCAAATGTGCATCCACAGGGAGTTGGCAGGTCCCTTCTGCTCCGGTTGGATCCAAGCGGTCCTGGGATCCATCGGACTCGAGTTGGCCGAAGAACCTCTTCGCGGGGTTTGAGACGCGAGCTGTTCGGCAAATTAAGCGCGGAACACCCGAGCAAACAGATGAATCCTACCGCCGCGTTGCTTTACTTGTTACCCCCGAGGTGCTTCATGTCCGGAGACGGCTTGTCGGGTTTTGATTTCGGGCAGCTTGTCCAACTCCACTCCCCATGTAAGTGAGCCAATATGGCGCAGGCAGCAGCACGGATCAGCCAGTGCGCATGTGCGGGGGATTTAAATCTGCTGGGACACACCCCTCAGGAGTGCGGGCTGCGTCAAGTCACTCGTGCGCAGGGCAAACAAACCGGAAGTGAAGAATTTAATTCATTTTTATTTTCGAAAATATTACAAAAAGCGACAAGACAAGACAAAACAGTCGAACAGTTTGTATCTGCAGGATATATTTTTTTAAGTCATAATTATTATTACTCTATATCCTCTTTCAAATCTCAATTTGACACTTATTTGCATGCTTTCTCTTGATTCTGATATCAGGGTCTATTTTTAATAATTTCATTTTATTTCTACTTTATCTTGGTTTTGCTGTTTTGTAACACTTTCTGCATCCATGCCATACTGTGATCATTGCGTTATTGATTCACAATCTTTTTTTAATTGTTTAACCTAATATTTTTCATTTCATACTTGTAATACATGTTGTTTGTTTCAGAGTGGCCAACATCACTAAGGTTTTTTCTCATGTTGCACGTTTTCCAATAAAAAAAGACCCTTGGTCTAACTATCAACTCTACTTTCCGCAATAGTTTAGACTTTTATTTTGAAGGCAAGCCCATGAAGTGGTATTCTGATCCATTCACTGAGATTAGTCATTTGCCTGAATCATTTATCAAATGTGTTTTAAGTGAACAGCAGTTTGTTTGGATTCCCAGATAAACTCTAAAAATCCACATTCCTCACAAAGCTGATACAGATTTGGCAACATTAAGTGAAGAGAAAGTATGGTTTGTTTCAATAAATGGACATTTTTAATTTGAAAAAAAAAAAAAAGACTTAAATAACCTCTTAATCTTTTTACTGTACAAAATGATTACCATCTTACATTCATTACTACAAAGATTATTATATGTACAAAACAATGAAGACACATTTACAGCAGCACCCATTTGAGTCAGAATACAAATATATACATTTTACAGTACTTTCAGAGCAATACCTGAGAATAGTAGAAAGAGAGGAAGTGTGTGACTGGTTTTGGGCAGCTAAAACAACTTGAAAACCAAAACGTACGCGTGTCATTAAAAGTTGAGGAAAATGTCCTGCAGTTACTCTATACATGCAGAAGTGTTCATAAAGGACAGAAACAGAACATGCTTAGGGAAGCCTTTAAATACAGGCAGCCAGTCAGGGAGGTATAGAGAGCTGTATGGTGGCGTCTTTATTCTCCCGTCTATTGCATAGACATATATCCACATCGCCTTCTCTAAAACGTGTCTTGTTCAACTCTTGACTTGTCGGCAGATGGAGGCTAACTGGTTAATGAAGCTAGTGACTGCTGGGGGGACGTTCTGAATAGTCTCTCCTCTCCACCCTGCAAGGGCGTCCAGGGCTTGCTTTGGATTGCTGGGCGAAAGTTCATACATGCAGTACACTGCTGCTAGCTGGACCTCCCAAGGAACACCTGTAGATAGAATACATGGGACTGTCATAGTTTGTGGAAGGAAAAAATCCAATCACAAGTGGCTAGAGGAGGCACATTCAAGACATAATTTACTGCCAGGTGTGAAAAGAAGAACATCAGAATATCCACTTGTGACTGATTCTCTGTGAATGGCAACAGGTTTGAATATGGCCATTTCGAACAAATGAAAGTACAAAATAAAAGCTGTGCTATTGCTGCAGTAAACACATTCACCATACCTTCATTCTGTCCATGTCGACCAAATGTGTTGATGACATTGGCGACAGTTACCACGGAGGACACACACTTCTCTTTTATTCCCAGCTGGCAGATGCATCCTGTTTTAAATAAAAAAAAAGGCAATTCAAGTCACAAGTGATAATCAAAAGACTCCTCAACTCAACTGTAATGATGTATACCCCGGTAAATATAAAAAATATATTACCTATGAGTCGGAGCACGGTGGCGACAGTCAGATCTGAAATAGGTGCTTGTTGATCTCTGGGCTGTGTCACCCATGTGTTCATTAATGGCCACAACTCTTTACTGTCAAAGCAGAGGTATCAGATTGGGTCACATTATTATTTTATTTGTCACGGACATCAATTTTGACCTGAATCTGATCATTAACATCTGTAGCTTAATGTCAGAGAAAAAAAACAACTTACCCTAATATATTTTCATAGGTCCACTTCCACTTTTTGTGAGTACAGAGGAGGTGCAGTGTGAAGACACGTTCCCATGCCTGAGTCCCCAGGTCCCACCCGAACCGACTGTGTTGGGTGAAAGCCACATCTGACCCTGAACGGATATCAGACAGCACTCTGGAGATCAGCTGGTTGATTTCACATGGAGGATTCTACAGAGAAAATAAGGAGATTAGGTCTGTGAGGATCCATTCTGCTTCATGTGAGCGCAAAGATAAACACAATGAGTAAGAAAAGGAAATGAGACGAAGACAATTAATTACAAACTAAGGTCACAGACTGGAAATGCATCAAACACCCCATGACAGTATGTAATATTTCAAATACCTTTTCCCAGCCGAGGAACTGCGTAAGTGAACTGAGAATCTCTTCTTGTGCTTTCAGTTTGGTGACAGTGTGTATGGCCTGGCACAAACAGCTGCTGTGTGAGAGAAGACTGGGCCACGTTGTCACCATAAACAAAATCAGCTTGGCTGAGTCTGGGAAATCTGCAGGGAGGAAAATATAGAGATCAAAACTCAACAAAGCCCATAATCTTATTCTTTCAGGTGGAAAACACTTTGTAAACAGCTGGGTAGGTGGAACACAGTAGGGTTAAAAAAAGGATGATTGCTAACCTTCTGCAAGAATGCTGTACGCCAAGATGTGGGCCCTCTCCCAGTCTCTCTTCTGTCTACAGATGCCCGTGTACACTCTACAGAGGGCCTGCGTATAGTCTGTGCTGAGGTCTCTCTTCTCGGTTTTCAGTTTGTGCAGAATGGCTGAAGTCATATCATCCGCCGTAAGCTAAAGAGAAAGAGGAAAAAAATATGCATGTTTATTTCCCATGAAAGCCGACTAAAACTGCAGGAACAAATATACTCTGGAGTAACACTACACCAAAACAAAGAACCTCGGGAACAATATTTTCTTGTTTTTGTGGCAGAGGTCACACATGAGCTCAATACACCAGCGCACTAACCAAGCTGCTGTGGCAAATCTCAGAGATGACCTCCTTCTCTTCATCCCTCAAAACAGGTTTCTTGGGGAGGTTACCAACGTGGATATGGCTCTGGATCACAGGCAATACATCAAAACACTGTTTTTCAATTTTCTTCAAAGCATCAGCTGGATTTCGCTCTGCAGGTTCTTTACTGTCTATGGCCTGAGATGGGTTTTTGAGCTGTTCAAGCTTCGATCGCGGGGGTGACGGGGTTTCTTCTCCACTGTTTGACAAGCAGGAGGGTACCTGCATACGACTGGTGGTGGGAGAGCAGCTGTCAAGCCTGCAGGACTTGCTGTTTCTGGGCTCTTGCAAACTGGAGGCCTGTCTTTTTTCTCCTCTCATCTCGGTCTTGGTGAAGGCAGTCGAGGTGGAGTTGATGGTCTTGAAGCCAGACATCTGACTGTCGGACGTCGTGGGTAACGTCCCATTGTCCGATGAGCACATGCTAAGACTAACATTGCCTCTCAGGATGCTCAGAGTTCGGGCGCGGGCGGACATCTCTGGGTACATGGTGTCGAGAATTCTCATGGAGTTTTCCTGAGACAGAGTGGAGGAGGAAGGAGAGGAATTCATGCTTGTTATGGGAAGGCGACCCGGAACCGGAACGGCGTGTTTTGGCGTGGCAGAGCCGAACTGAAGCGGTGATGAGGGGACTCCATTTGACGGGAGGGGACTGTTGGAGACTGAAGACCTGAGATGGCGACTGTTGGGTGTCCGGTGTGTCAGAACAGGAGTGGTAGGAGAAGCCAACGTGTCCATGGGGGAGGGAAATAAGAGCTTCCCAATAGCCTGCCGTGGACTGATCGATTTGCCCGCTTTTGGGGGTGTGCTCAGAGGAGTGAGGAGAGGAGGAAGCGGGGGGCCCATCTCAGAGCGAACCTCGCCTAAGCATTGCTGTGGCTGAGGTGTGGCTGCAGATAACGCTGCTGCCGGCCGACTTTGCTTTTCAAGCACGCTTGAACAAGGCTCCAAAACTTCATCCTGCCTTTTGGTGGCAGCTGCAGTCTGAATTAACGAGGCAGTGCTCCGTGTGGCGAGTCTGTCCCGAGGGCCGTCTTGGGCAGATTCAATCATGCCTTCCTCCTTTGATTCGGGAAGAGCTTGGTCGTTTGGTGAAACGTGCTCAACATCCGCAGTCAACTTTCCATTGGTACACAGAGTGTTCAAAACCTGCAGTTTAACAGTGGGTATGAGACATGCAGGACTCAACTGCCTGCACAGAGAATGTCTGTTTTCATTGAAAGAGTCACAGTTGACCACCAACGTCCTTTCGGACACCGAAAGGGAAGATTCGTGATGGGACATTGTTTCTTTGTTCAGTGTTTCTATTTCAAAGTTCTCTTCTGGAGTTTCATCAGATTTCCGGCCAGTTTGACCCTCGTCTGCGTTGTCCACTTCTAACCGTGAACATATCTGAGGTGATTGACCTCCAGTGCTGCTGTGTGAATCTGGGAAAGAATTTACTTTTTCGTCCATTTCCGTTGTTTGTTCACCATTACTCTGTTCTGCCTCATTCTGTTCAATGGATCCATTGTTTTCAAGCTTCTCTTTAACCTTTTCATTTGAGACACTACTGGAGCTGTCACTGCTGCCTGTCGTACAAACATTATCATCTTCTGGCACACACTGGCCGGGTGATGATTTAATCTCCTGGGGCTTCGCCACAGAGGCCTCCTGACAGCTCTGAGTTAAAAAACAAGAGTCCTCCTGACTTTTTTCAGCGTCTAAGAGTTCCTCTGGGTTTGAAACCTCAGTGTCTTTTACAGAGTCTGTGAATGTTGAGTGAGGACCTTGCTGCAAATCTCCTGGAGCCGCAGTGTAATTGTTTCCTCTGGCTGACTTTCCAACATCAGCAGAGACTGTTTTGTCTCCGGGACCATCACAACCATCTGCATCCACATCCATCACCGTGATGGTCTCTGACTGATCCTCCTTTGCCTTCTCTGGAACGCTCTCAGTTTCAGTGACGTCACTGGTTAAACTGTGACAGGGACTTCTGCTGCAGGGTGGAGGTTGATTTTCACTGGCTGAAGACACAACCTCATCCAGTGCTGTATGAGATGTGGCAGGAAATGAAGACGACATCGTTGACTGTGTTTGAACGGCTGCTGCATCCTGCTCGTCTTTTTGAAGATCCATTTCTTCACCATCTGCACTGCTTTTCTCCCTTGTTTCAGTGACACTGTTAGACTCATTCTTCCCCAAATCTTTAGCGTCATTTTCATCAGAAATGCGTTCCACTTCAGGTTCTGTAACAACTGCCAAGTCCCCAGTCTCTACTGCTGGAGGTGGGCAAAGGTTTGGACAGTGGTCGGACACTGAAGCTGCGAGTATGGACGCCTCCTGTTGGGGAGAGGCGAGGTTCTCAGAGGCTCTGGGAGGGTTTTCCCTTTCTCCATCATCTGTCTCCATAGACTCCATCGCTTCATCCTGAAAGAAAACAAGGATATCGTTTCATGATTCATGGTTCTCAATGGAGCAGTAATGAATCTCAGATACCAGAATGTGTTACAAAAAAAAGTAAATGGGACTGAAATCAACAATTAAGAAGGAAATATGACCCAAGTCCTCACCAAGTCTGTTATTGGTGATATGCAGGAAGGCATCTGTTTAAACATTTCCATGATCTCCGCGACAGAAACTTCAGAGCCGCCTACGTCCGACAACGGCTCCTCAGTTTTGTTTTCCTTTGACAATCGCTTGCTCTTTTTTGGAGAGTCTCTTTGCTTCTTGCCACCTGAGCGCAGAGGAGACCCTTGGGGTCTGATGGTTCTCTGGGCACGAGGAGACGTTTTTATCTGTGTGAAGGAAGGTTTCATCTGCATCGGTTGACAGTGAGAACCCTCGTTGTTGTCACAGGCGGACTGAGACATGAAACTCGGATGAGAGCTCAGTCTGTGTTGTGGAGTGGAGGGTCCAACGTGCTTGGACTCTGAAATCAGAATAAAAAAGGAGAGGATTGAAAGCAGTCTTTGGGTGAAATGGTTAAAGAAAAAAAAGACCTCAGATGTCATCATTGCTGATTAAATATGACAGCGTTGATGACTTACTTGTTGATGTGTCTCCAGGTAGGTGCAACTGATTGTGTGTGTGCTGTTGTTGAGGTTCCACACATTCCCACAAACTCTCGAGCAGCATCAGGACTTTTTCTGGAACACACAAACATTCACATCATATAAAAGTGAAAAGGATGGCAATGTTCCTTCAGGCTGACTGCATGTGGCTAGCTCTGTAATAAATAATAAATGAAGCCAAAAGCTCACCTTTGTCAACTTTATGCTCCTGTTTCGGATTTGCTTGAGTTGCTGTGCTCCTGTATTCTGAAGAGAAATCATTTGGCTGTCAATCAAATTAAATATGTGATGGCTAGTTTGTTGAGTAGTATTATCAGTTGTTTACCTTTAATCCGTTCTCTTTCCAGTTTCAACAGTCTTGCCTGCAATTTCATCAAAATAAATACAGAAAAGGTAAGTTCAATATCTTCACAAATAATCTGCCGTCCAAAGATCATCACTGCACCTGAAGATCATCAACGTTCCTCTCCAGCAGGAGCTTCTTTTTGGTCACTTGGGATATTTGATGATTCTGTTTGCAAGCTGAGTCTGAAATAAAAACAAAGAAATGAATGACTATATAAACAGCCATTGCCACGAAACAAGAATTGAGTATTTTTCCCTGCAATTCAAGACAACCTTATGAAAAGCATGATTTTTAACCAACCTTCCAGCATTTTAATGTTATTTTCAAGGTTGCGCTTTCTGTTGAAGGAGAAAAAGACAGATTGACTTTTCTTTATCTGTTCATAATCAAAACATCATCTATATTTAAAAGAAAAATAAATAAGAGACTATTTCAAAAGATATTTTACATCTCATACAAATATGAGGCTGAGCTCTCACATGCTTATTAACATAATGTTCTCCTCTGTCAGCTTTTCAACTTGATCTGCTCGTGCCTGAGATTTCTTCAAAGACATCTGAAAGACAAAAACGTTTCAGAGATTATAAAGTGCTCAGGGTCAGTCATGAGAATATATTATTTGACAGAACCTGGTTAAAACTGTTTTAATACTCACCTCTGTTTGTAAGAGTTCATTTTCTACTTCTGCCTTTTCCCTCTTCAGCTGTGCATTCTCAAGGGACTGTGTTTCGATCAGCTCTACAAGTTGGAAGGACAAATCAGAACTAATCATTTTAAGTTGAAAGTAAATGTAAACCAAAAAGCTGATTTCCAAACTGCTGAATCTTTGCTGGAGTTAAGTGGCAGGATGTGACAGCAAAGTACCTTTGTCATGCTTCAGCTGCTCTTTAAGCTTCTTGTTCCTGAAAGATATAAAATATAATTATAATTTTACAAGAATAAAGTCACCATGTTCTGCTATAATTATGGCACCATCTCTTACTCTGCCACTGTCTTGCTGTTTTCATGCTTCAGTTTTTCCATCTCCTCAGAAATCTGTCCATAGGCCACCAGAGTGTGCTATGAAAAAAAATCACCAGTGTGTTAATTAGATTGACTGGAAATACAATACTAAATATATAAGATATTCCTGCCATTCCTTAAGTGGGTTTTTCAAAGAAATGGGATACCTTCTTTTCTTCCAGCTCGGCTTGCATAGAGTCATAATCAGCGGTCTTTTTCTCCAGTGTAAGCAGTCTGATCTGGAGCTCCTCCAGCTGCTGTTGAAGTCTGATGGAGTCACTGAATAAACCATATTGAAAACATGAAGGTGAGAGTGAAGTTGAACGCAATCAAATTAAATTAAGAAATTTTCTCATGTCTTTCTGTTAACAGACAACCATAAACAAATGTTTATACAATAGAGCTGGGCAATAAAGCAACATCCACAGGTATACTATATACATGGCCCAGACTCGTCGTCACTGAAGATTAACACATGATGGGTATACGTCAAATTAACCCTGGCGTCATCTTCAACATATCAATCAAATATAAAATCGTGCTTTCTCTGAGTTTGAGAAGTTACTCACTCTGTGACAGTTATCTTCTGCTTCAGCGCCAGGAACGAGGACACGTACTCGGTGAGGCTCTGCAACACGTGATGGGAAGAAAAACAAAAACAAAGAGGGCCGTCAGTCACAACCACCACGTTCAGGGCAGGAAAAAAAAAACGAATCACACACAAATCAGGTCTGCCCAACATGGAGCTTATTGTTTTCTGCCTCCCGGGGTGAAACGGCTGACTGCGGAATGTTTGACAGTATATGATGATCTGACCTGATGCAGAACAGAGCAGTTCTGACAGTTTCCCACCGTCGCGTCCGCAGCTATGGCCACAGTTTTAGCCTGGTTTTCCCCGGGCATCATGGTAACACACGGTCTTCCGTTAATCTCAAACTCTTTCCTTCCTTCTTCTTCAATCCGACGACCATGTCCCCGTTCCGATAAATCCACACAGCTTCAAAACAACTTCACATTTTCGCGTCACCCACGTTGACGAAGGACCCGCGCGAGGACCCAACAGGGAGGCTTCGTAAAATGCCGGCGAGGAAACAATGGCGCGTTTACAACTTCAGTTGTAACCTTAGTCAAATTACAGCAGACACTCTATCTATGTGACTATCACATTTGTGATTTTTATTTTCATTAAAGGACCAAATTATTTTATTGGATGTCGTTTTCGCTTTTATAACAGGCGCTTCACGTTGGTGTATGGGCGTTACCAGCGTCCACCGACCAGCAGGGGGCAGTGTAACATTGTGCTTCACACAGCACACGTTGTGTTGCTTGCAGCTCTTAATGGATCCGTCATCTTGACGTGCGGCAGCGGGACGCAGTCGAGCTCAGGACTCTTAGGTCAAAAGAGAATTTAGCACCAAATCAAGATGAATAACAATTATAAAGCATATAATCAACTGAGTGTACTAGTGTGGTAACTGTCCCTGGTGGTCTAGTGGTTAGGATTCGGCGCTCTCACCGCCGCGGCCCGGGTTCGATTCCCGGTCAGGGAACTATCTTTTACAGATCAACAGCTTGTCAATCTTTATCTATATATATATATGTGTGTGTGTGTGTGTGTGTGTGTATATATATGTACATGTATATTCTCTTTTTATTATTCCGTCTTATATTTTTTTTCTAAATTTGCTCAGTGTTTTTATGAACCTTTTATTTGTTATTTGTAGCCTGGTTTACAGTGTTTCTAATATTATAATATGTACTATATATATATATAAAATTACAACTGAGTTATTGCGAGTAGTCCATAGTTGGGTTGTTTCACAATGTACATTGTGAATTTTAATTGATGAATGTATCCAACAGAGGGTGCTGTTGAACAGATCACTGTGTTTATCTAGTCTCTTTCTCAGTCTCTGTTAGACACACACACACACAAAGTTTGAAGCAACAGTGTCTTATCATCTGTGGGCATTTTACACTGAGCCATGCAAACTCTCAGCATTGTCTGTGTGACATGTTTGGATTTGAGTGGCTTGTCCTGCTCCACAGTGGTCAGGTTATTAACATGGCCGCAGGTGGTCCAATAGCTGAGAGGAAGCAACACAAGGTGCTGGGACACACGCTGCAGGTTTATCCTTGATGGAAAGGTAATAACCATGTAACTTCAGGTGAACCTTCGGAGCGCAGCCTCGGGGCCAAAGAGCCCACTCTCTCCAAACAGATGCAGTCACCGATAGCATAGTTTCTTTAAAGTGGGAAGGGGAGTGTTGAACGGGCTCCCCTCTCTTCTTGTCTCCCCCTGACAGATAATCTCCGCTGTTACCTGACATGGGTTAGGTAACACTCATGGTGCAGGATTTGTCTCAATCACTTCTCTTATCTGCAGGAAGCCAATCTCTGATCGCTATCACTGCATAAACAATAACTCTCCTCTTTTATTCCGTTTCTTCTTGTGAAGTGTCTATCACTGGTAATTGGGAGAGTGGTGGGAATACATTTGCACCTGACGCACCTGAGCGGGTCAGTGCATTTAGATTCCCACTGACACAAAGTTGAGTGAACTACGTGTCTTTGTTCTTGAGGAGGAAATGAAACAGACACAGGGACGCAAACAGCAGACGTGCTGTAACATTCCGTCTGTGCACGCTGGCATGGACGCCTCACACACATATTAATGAAAAGTACAAAAGTGACAAGAAAACTGCAAAGGGCACAACCCCACCCTATGTGGTTGTGTTATCGTGTTGTGATGTCACTTTTGCTGTTGTGTAATCGTTGAATAATTTTTCCTAATTTGCATAGTAATATAATTCTGTCATCATCAACATTACTGTATGATTGGGGATTGTTTAATATTGTGTTCATTCCTGCATGTTGCTGATGTGGCTTCATTCCATGGAAACATGGAGGGAGGGTGGGCGGGTTTAGGGTAATCTGATGCAGTGTGTGTGTCTGTGTGTATTTTAGGTCTGTGAATGTGGTGCAGACAAACACACCGCTCTCCTGGCCTACATTTAGACCCAGTGATGCTCACAGCTGACCAGCGGTGAATCAACTACAGAGAGGTTGTTGACATGGAGGAAAACCCCCCTTTTCTCTCTGTACCCACCTCTCCCTCTGGCTCACGCTCTGTATTTCTCACAGCATTTTTCTCTGACAGCACCAAACACACAGAGGCCTTCTCCCTTTTCTTTCTCTTCCCTCTCTCCTCCCTTCCCTCCCTCCCTCCCTCCCTCCCTTCCCTCGCCATCCCAGATCCTCGGGCCTGTGCCCCAGGGATTATGACAATGGTGATTTTGTTTTGGGCATCAGCGTCTCCTCGCCTTGTTGAGAAATGACTCAGAGTAAAGCCCAGACACAGTATGTCATAGGTGTTGAAATGGCTAATACTACATTGGCAGTACTTCTGTAGCCGGGGCACTTGCTTAGGTGCATGCACACGGAATATTAGGTGGTAGCACTGGGCTTCAGAAGGTTGTTTTATCAACTTCTTCTTCTTCTTTTTAGAATTGTGGAATAGTGGAGTAAAAGACGACATTAGATGATGATACATATGAAGAATGATAGATAAAAAGGACATTCAATCAAAACGTTTGCCTCCTGTGGTGGAGTAGCTTGGCTTCTCATGGAGTTCAGGTCCATTGAAATGTTTGTTTATTTTGTTTTGCCAGTTTGTTTGTATTTTTCCAGTAATAAGACGTAACCAACCCCCAGAGGAAAAAAATTGACCAGACGGACGACTGCATACTGAGATGCTGACATGACACACATTTATTTATTGTCCCATTTACATTGTGGAAACTCACATTGCAAAAGTTGTAGCCGTCATCTGTCAGTGCTTTTGTCCAAAATCAAGCTACAGTGCACATTTTGGTGCCGTGTCAATGCATGTAATACACAACCGCTTTGAGTAATAAAAAAAAACTGTGTAATAAATGGAGCCGTGTCTGTTGTTATTGATAAAAATTTCCAATAACCACTTATTGTTAGTTATCACGAATCAATGACGACATAGATGATTGAGATTTTGACATCACAGATGTTTTTCTTCAAAAATAAAATAAATGTTTTCTGTATAAAAAAAAGGTGCAGTTTGTCAGCATGAAATTCTATGAAACATTATACAAAATATAAGGCTAATAAGGTAGAGTAATAAAAGGACGTATTTATACTGCTTATTAATACAGTCTTCCAGCAACGCTGTATCACAAAGCCAATAAATAAAACAAACAACACTGTACATGGGTCACACAGCTCGGTTGTTCTTCTTGAGGAGTTCACATTGATTTGGTGACGAAGGACAACGTTGTAGCACCACTGAGTACGAAAGCCAGGTCGCGCAACCAAGACCCATCGCAGAACACTTCTCTCGCTCATCATACATTTCCTTTTTTTCTCTTTTTGTCTTTTATATGGCAACAAAGAGCATTCTACTGAAGTCCAGTTATGAAGGAAGCCCCCTTTGACGGTTCCCAGCCTGTGGTTTTTTTTTTATCAAGCCTCACAGTCAAACTATGGTTTCTTACTTGTTTCTTTGAAACATCCCTTTTCATTATCAGATCCCAGACTGTCAAGGATCGCAGTGCACTCCAGGGCGTATCACATGTTGTCGCGTGGCAGAGCTTTTAACCTCCTCCACCACTTTTCTCTGTTGGTCTGCCATCACTGGCGCTCGTTGCCTGGGAGATGTTGGGTGTCCTGGGTACAGATCTGTTCTATTACATACTGCATATAAACAAAGCTGGGATTTGTCAGGTTTTCAGTTTCTCTTGGACATGTCAGTCCTATTCACTTTAATCAAGATTCCCATTTTGCGAGTTCCTCCTCATAATTCTCTCCTTTATTTGTACTGTCCTGATCACATTCCTGTGTAGTGCTGTCAGCATCAAGTTCTTCTATCCAGATGGCCGGCATCGCAGGGAGAGGAGAGAAGAGGCGAGGGCACTGCAGCTCTCTTGCACTTCCATTGAAATGTCATTTTGTTTTTCAGTGCTCGACACACGCTTAAAGCGAAAAGAAGAAAACGGGGTGGAGAAAAAAAAACTGTCTTTTCAAGCATGGACGTCAAATATAGTCTGTTGTCTAACTACCTATCTGTGGGTGACAGACAGTCAGTCTGTGATTATAGGTTTGAATTGGAACAGGACTGGCAGCACTGCTTGCCGTAGAACTTGTGGTTGCAGACTCCATGCTGCGGCACCAGGTAACACCAGCTGAAGTAATCTCTGCACGCTACGTCTGTGGGGGGGAAAAAAGATTGCGTTCATTCTGTCAAAGTGCTTTCAGGCTATTAATTCCAAGAACAATTAAAGTTGAGCTCGTCTTCGAGCATCAAAACTACATCACTTAGGATACTCAGTACCTTTCTTCTCAGGCTGTGGGCAGAAGTTGGTGTTGCAGGCCTGAGACATGGAGGGTTTAAGATAGAGTGCACAGCCAGAGGACGGCTTCCCGTGAGCCAGACACTGGACTGTCCGGGCCTGCACTCCTCCTCCACACGTCACCGTGCACTGCAGTTAACCAAGAAGCAAATGTTGGAGGTGAAAGCGATAACGCACATTTAAAGCCACCTCTTTAACGCTCCACAGCGTGGCACTCAGTGTAAAAATCCTTCCCTGAGACACTTACCTGTGTCCAAGGAGACGAGTGCCAGTCTGGTCGCGGCGGAGGTTGAGGCGGATGGGTGCGATGATGCGCGTTCCACCTGTGGACTGGCGGTGTGGTGCGGACGGGACAGTCAGCCAGGACGCAGGGCTTCTGAAGCTCCGCTGTTGGCTTGGGGACGTGGTGACACTTCTTGGCAGCGAGCTCTCTGTATTTCCCTGCAGTGTCCTTTATCGCAGAACCAAAAAATATTCACGTAAGATAGATGTATATATAACATGAACACCCACAAGAAATCCTTTCTTTGCATTCAATTGCAATATAGCTACGATTCATTGTGATCCAGACCTTCTCTGCACATTTGATGAAGCGTGTCTGATACCCACGACCACACGTCACCGAGCACTGAAAACAGGACAAAGAAAAACCTGAGAAACTGAACTTATATCCAAAACAATACAGCCTTCGCGACTGCTGCTTTCTTCATTTTAATTCCACATATTTTCACCCGTCTTTACAACTGCTGTAGGGAATTACCTCTTGCCATGTGGAGACAAACCACTGGACCTTTCGTTGTTTCTGGCAGCGTTTAATGAAGCAGGATTCTTGACCGGCAGGTTTTGGCAGGCCTGCGCACACACTGTCTGGCAGCGTGTGCGTCTGGACTCCTGGGTTGGTGCTCGTGCACAGCACTGTCCTCTTTCTCAGGCCGTTGCCACACTTACGAGAACACTGCGGGGAAAAAAAAAAAAAAAGAAACATTATACTTTTTTATTTAATCTATTTAAGTGTATGTGAGAACGGAAATGTTGAGTTTCTCTGGCCCGTCTCCTGGTGTAAATCATCTGAAGGAGGCGACGTGTGAGAACAGAATGAATATGTTACATCCTGCCTGCTGCGTCACCCCCTCACCTGAACGCCTGTGGTGAACGCGTCTGAGTGGAGAATCTCTCGTCAAAATGGGAAACAGTTCATGTCTGAAAATGGCAGGGCCAGCAGGGCCTTTCTGAGTGGAGTCCACATGTTCTCCCGTGCTTGCATGGGAGTCCAAAGTGTAATTGGTCATCTAAATTGTTGCCTGTCTCTGTGTGTCAGCCCTGCAATGAACTCCAGTGTACCCTGCCTCTGAGCCAATGACAGCTGGGGCTCCAGCCGCCTCCGCCTCCAGAAAGTGCCCGAACTGCATTCTCTCAAATGACCAGTGGAGGGCATTCCACTCGATGCGGAAAGTTCAATCTCTTTGAAAAACTCAGGGCTTCAAGTCGACAATCAACTACATTTGAAGTCCAGTCATCTTCTCAGAGGTAGTCTTTCCACTTCTCCTTGACTGCAAGAATGGATTTATCAAAATAATACAGCATTTGACATAATGGGGCTACTAAATGACTTAAGCACAGAAAGACATGGCTCAGGCCAATGATCTGAACAAGCCGTGCACACTCTCTCATTCTCCACACAGTGACTTATTGTGCTTTACTTCCTTAGTAATTCCTTTGACACGGGCCAACAAGTCCCCAAATATCCATTCTGATCCTGTGCACACATCTCATGGCACGGCCTAAATCAAAACCCTTAAGCGTGTTTCACGCCGTCCAAGAAACAGGAGGCTGTGACGCACTTTGCCGCAAATTACGGCAGAGGAAGCGCACAGGACACCGTTTGTGGCAGGTAGTTGGGGAGCTTTTGGGGTAGAATGGGCGTTTAACAGCGAAACGAGTCACCAGACATAATGCACAGGAATTTGGGCCGAGAACAAAACACGAGAGGTTTCAGTGGGCACACTCATAGTTTAAACTCACTGAGATCACCGCCGTAAAATGTGCTGAAGCCATTAATGCGAGGCCTCACTTAGCAACACAGTGTGTCGCACTGGTTTGAAGAACAGTTTCCCCGTCCTCCTGTGGATAAACGCATTGTGCTACTACATCGGTATGTCTGTCATACGTCAGTGTGATATGTGGCAGATCGCTTTCGCACATGCTTACCTGTGACCACGGCCCCTCGGTCCAAACTGGCGGGCAGCTGTGCGCGTTGCAGTCTTGCCTCCTAGCGGGGGAGGGCTGGGCGCAGCGAGAGTCGGCCAGGGCGGCTGCTTCGGACTGGCTGGTCCTCTGGACGCACTGGACCTGGCGAATCTGCTCTCCTCGGCCGCAGCTCCGGCTGCACACCCCCCAGTCTCCTACAGACCAGCTGGGACGACACAACACACGGCTGCTGAGTCAACATGCACGGCTCCTCGGTCACTCACACAGACAGGCTTGCGGGGATATACCGCCGACATAATTACTGCGCCGCGATGGCAGCTGCAGACGACTCAAAAGGCTCCGTTTCAAAAGGGATAGTTGTTGTTATTGGTTCGATTGGTTCACTGCTGCTGTGCTTTTAGCCCAAATGTCCTTGGATTGCTTCCTCCAAGATATTTACTAAGCATCTGTCCTTCTAATGCATCTTGCTCCTCTCATTCAAGTGTTTCAGTTCAGGTTATTTGTAGTGCATATTTTTAGGGCCTGCATACTTTGTCATGAACCTCCTTTTGACTCCTCAAAGCTTCACTGCATCTTTGCCAAGTGACCCGAAAAATCAAGTTACCAGCAGCACAACCTCAATCCTTCACCGCGCTCACTGTCATCCTCTCCCTAACCTCCGCCCCAGCGTGTCCACCCAGTCCCCAACACGTCGCTGTCAGCACACAGTTGTATACATGAACAGTCTAAACTTTATTTGCAGCAATGCGGTGCATCACTGGCTTGGAATGTTGTATAAGGAGGATTAGAAGACTATAGCTGTACACGAGAACGACTGAATCTAAATAAATGAGGATGGATAAAATCCATCTGGTTTCATCTATGGCTTATGGTTTGTCAGGAGGAGCATGTAGATTGTTGTATCACCAGGGGAGGATTACAGGCACACAGTAACAACAGTAAGCTCTTTAACATTTATAAATAACAACTGAATTAAAATGGTCATAATGTGTTGCATTTTAAGACAGAATAAATCAATATTTCTTATATCAGAGCTTGGGGAAAAAAAACATTAGAAATACATATTCTAATAATGATCTGTATTTTCTGAAAGTTTCAGTAGCAAAGTCACTCAAATGATAATTTCTCTTGCCTTTTTTCCATATTTTCTTCAATACTTTCTCAACCAAAGATATTTAAGCATGTAAATTCAAAGCAATTTGCAGGAAGCCTGCATTAGTGAGCTGATATCATTGGCTGATTACGTCACAACGCTTGCAGACTTGCAGTGTGATATCATACGAGCGTCATTTATGAGACATTATTCTGGCTCTGTTACACCACATATCAGTTGTTGCACAGAAAAATTTAAATATAGTCTTCTGACCTACACTGGGCTAAAGGTTGCAACATGGTACGCGATAGATGTGGCACGGTGGAGCTTTAATTAATACTGAGGGCTTTTACTTGCACCACAGATTTATTGCCACACCAAAAGGGTCGTCGGCATAATATTCTGATGAAAGCCACATCAAAGTATAGACCACCATGTGATCTCTGTCTACGCTGCAGTCAGAATGTGTTGTTGGTGCATGAGTAAGCATCAGACCCTTTGGACAGAGGGTCACAGAGCCCCTGGGGTCCAAACGACACTGTCTGGATGGCTCACCGTGAGCATTAAATTACCTCTGACCAGTGTTTATGGCCGTGTGTGTTTGCACTTTCACGTGTGTGTGTGTGTGTGTGTGTGTGTGTGGGTGTTTCTCTGCTTATATTTGTGTGCATCCACTCAGTCGGACCAAATGATATCATGCTCCAAATGTGAACGGGCATCGGAGACCTTTTTCCATGATGTAATGTCAGTTCAGTCCAAGTTGGTGGGTGCAGACGCAGCAAAATGAAATAACTGCAGAGCCTCAGAATAGTTCGACCTGCAGAAGACGCACCGATGACCACAGCCAGACTGTCTAGGCTGCAGTGCATGTTTTGGTTGGTGCAGCACATGTTTTGTCTCAGCTCGCAGTTCATGCACAGTGAAAGAAACTGTTGCAACAAACTCAGCTTGATGAAACGTTTCAGCCAAAATAGGATCGACAGTTTATAAAGTTACAACTGAAATCAATGATGGAGCGGGATGGAAAAGGAATTTAATGCATTCCTGCAAATAAGTGCAATCACAATGCAGCCTTGACCTCTGCATATTACCATATCATTTTAGCACTTGTCTGATGCAACGTGATAATGCTGTAGCGTGATCATTGTGGCAGTTAGTAAGGCTGAATGATCTTGAGTCTGTTCAGAGAGAAGAGAGTTGCCATTATTATTTGAGTAAAGGCTCTTCCAAATGCATCAAGAGGAGCTCACTAAAACGTCAGAGTCAACCAGTTATTTCCTGGAAACCTTACTCTCACATTTCATACTGGCACGAGTTTCCTCAAACTAACCCTTATCCTAACTTGAGTGCAGATTTAACGTTAACTTTATTTAACCTTAAATCTTATCTTCACCTTTAAATGCAGTGATCTATGTCCCCATGATACCTGTACAAACAGTTTCAGGTCCCCACACATAGAGGAGTCCTGTAACACACACACACACACACACACTTAAGCAGCACCAGCTGTAGATAATGAAGGAGGACGGCCCAGGAGATGAGTGTAAACAATGGCGGGATTACTTTACAGCCACTATTATCACTCCTTCCTCAACTCAGTGTAAACACACAAATCCATTAGTGAGTAACTGCTGATAAGAGCGTGTAGAGCTGTGTTATGGCGGAGTGTGAGAGAGAAGATAGCCGAGGGAAAAGAAAGCAAGGCAGGGGGAAATATCACAGGAGGATCAGTCAGCGTCGACGCTGTAAGATAACCACGGGGAGAGCAGAGAGGACGGTTTGTGTACATGGAAGTAGGAGCCTGTGAATTTGAACATATTTATAAATGACTTTTAAAAGAAGCAGACAGTCAGACAGACAGACAGACAGACAAGCGGCCAAGAGAGAGAGTGTGTGTATGTGTGTGTTTGTCATAAAGCCACAGCCTAATAAATCCCTGCTGAGAGATTGGAAGCGCTGCAACCAGAGAGCAGCTTAGATTGAATGACAGCTATCCTTGGCTAGCTGCTTGATGGTAAAAGAGTGTGTGTGGCGGGACAGGGCTGGACAGGTCAGAGGAAAGGAAAAAAAAAGACGTCACATCAAAGTGTCCCGGCCATTAGGGTTAGGTTTACAGCTGAGCCTGAAGCCATGAAGCATGGTAATGGACACAGCAGTGGAGGTCTGGCAACCTGTAGCCGCGTGTGTGTGTGTGTGTAGACTAAAGCGTCTCACAACTGACCTCAAAGGCTTCACCTATGCCTGAGTGAGTGAGACAGAGCCACACACCAGACGCAGGGGACATGTGGACAAGAATGGCTACAATGCTGGTGTGTTTAAATGTGTGTGTGTGTGTGCGTTGGCACTGAGGCATCTGTTTGCATCCCAAGAGTTGAGTAAGCACTGAGGTGTTGACTGAACTCCATGTAAATGAAACACTCTGACTACCAGATAATGACAGTGGGATCAAACAGTGTACAACAGGAGATAAAGCTTCACTTGTTTGACTTGTTGGCCTGCGAAGATAAACACTGTGAGCTCAGTTTCCTGATTTCCGCCTCGTTACACAGTCCTCCCGCCTCTCTCCTGAAATGTACGCATTCCTTTCTCTGGGATTTATAGGCCCATAATTGAATTTTCTATTGTAAGCGTGGCAGAGAAACATAATACACATACATGATTTACATTCTGTACATATAGCAATTATATGAACCTGTGTTATCTGATTTCAATTAGTATTTTTTCGATGTAACTCTGACATTTTAAGTGTATGTTAAAGTAGCTTCATATGATATTTGTGTTTTGCCAGCGCTGTACTCAGTTCTAACAGGAAGTCACAATGATTACAAGTTATGTAGCTTAACCAGAGGGTTTCTGTCATGAGCCCCCCCGATGAGTAGATTGATTACATATCTATCAAACATGAAAACAGGAAAATGGCCACAAAATTCTGACATGTGATATGTTCAATAGAAACAAACCTTGAATAAATTTAACATCAGTGCTCTGTGGACTGAGTCCATCAGCCATCCATCTTTACCTACTGCGGCTCAGTTAACTGCAGGTGACTCTTACAGTTTCAGAAAGGAGGCTTCAACCAGCGTTACCACAGGCCAAGCAAACAGCTCATTCCAAACGAGCCGATTTAGAGCCGCGGCTGAACTTGTTTACGTTAGGTAATTGTATTATTATACAGTCCCTTTGCCTCATGTCAGCAGTGAAGCTTCCTATTATTATAAATGCTTTCTTTACTTTGTGTCAATTCAACATTATGAGGCAACTAAAACCTCTGGGTAGCCAGTGAATAATGTAGACTGGAGGTGGGGCACAGCAGTAGCTGTTCAAACATCACATGTTGTGGACTCCCTCATCAAAAAAAGCCTCAGGGCTTATTAGCGTGGGTGGAAATCATTTGTAATGCTGGCGACAGAGCGCTGCGCTCACAGTACCAGCCTCTCCTGAATGTGACAGTGAAAACAAAGCAGAAATGAAAACATAATAAATGATAAATGACTGCACAGGATGACACAATGAACCACAGTCATGTCATCATTATTCAAAAGGTCTGGGCTAACAAAGGCCTAGAGGAAGCAGCCTGCTTTCCTGCCACCTTTTTTAAATATAAGGTTTGTGTCAACACCATCGCCATTTCATGTGGGTGAATATGAGACAGCTCTGTGGTCACCGTGCAGAATTTTCCTAGGATACCTGTTCCAAAATGGAGACGTACACAAATGGAGTAAGAGGGAAATATTCATGCACTGACACTTCTGGGGAAAAATCCCCTCTTGAGCAGCTGTTGGTTTCTATAAAACATGAGATAACCGGTAATGTTACTGGGATTCCATGATTTCAGCGCTGATTACATAATATTGGTGCCCTGTTAAGACTGTATCCCAGAGAAAATTATTTTTTTTTGGTGTGCAGCAGGTGTTGGGACACCACCAATGGAATGCAATGGAATATTAGGAAAGGGATGACTTCATATGCACTGAGAAAAAGAGAGCGATGGAGTGAGAGGTTTGAATGTGACCTTAATATCTGCATCATTAGATTGTTGGGGTTTTGTTGTGTCTGCACTTGGCAACATGATGCCAGCAACACAAGCATCATACATCATGACTGTGTGTACGCTGGGCATGTTATATTACATATACAGATACATACGGGCACAGAGCAAAACTCCCACAGATGTCATATTTGTCATGCCACAGCAAATCACTGAATGGTGCTTTGCTTTCTATGAGTCTGTCTGATTTATTCCACTGTTCCCCTCTATATAATTTAATTCTACACATTAAAAATAACTGCATATTGTTTTAAAATCCAGGTGTCGTTTCATTTTCTTTCTGCAGAGAGTGTCCAACCTTCTCAGCTCGAAGATTCAGAAGGCCACAGTTTGCCTGTCTCTGCCGTGGCCCTTCTAATAGCGAATAACAAGAGTTCATAAAGCATTTTAAGTGGCTTGGCTCGGCCACACCATAGTAAAAAAAGCTTTACACACAGGGGACACAGTCACATTCAACACATGCAACGCTGACCAAGATGAGGTCAGTGTCTCAGCAAAATTCTTCTCTGCTCAAAACCAACTTGTCAGCGATGTCCACTTTATTAGCGAGAATTTGGCTGATATTTCAGACCATTACTAAGAGCGTTCATGGGAAAACTGTGAGTAGAGGCACAGAGGAACCGACGCCTCAACAGCAGCTGTCAAGGGCCTCGAGATGAATTCTTGTTTTTCTGCGAGAGATATACATCACGGTCATCATCATCATTTTTACGTGTTACAACGCAGCTAAGATTGTCTCCATTCGGTTTGCAGTTGCGGTCAATCATCACTATGAAAATAAATGTCAACAATAAGGACAGCGTTGTACGGATGCCCAGCACTCTTCTGTGCTTGGCTGACAGTAGCAGCCAGTAAAGTACAAAAGCACAGAGGATGTAATAAAAAATGATCAGTGAAGTGATTTATTTTACTATTTCCATCGGCGTGCTGTGACTTGTTTACTTGACGTCAAACCCATTCATTGTCTTCTAACAACTGTTTCTAAGCACGGTCTTGTAAAGCTTTGAGCATGGTGTTGTTGAATGATCTGCCTATTTTCTCCAATGACAGACATAAGGAGTCATGGGGTAATACTCTATATTTGTAATGGATAGGGACTAGCTCAAGTGGCTAACTAGCTAGATCTTAAATAATATCCTAGTAGTAGTCAGTTTCTAGAAACAGGAAGCTTGGTCTTGTCTACTTCTGTCTGAAATCAAAATCCCCCATTCGAATATGATCGATATCTGCCAAACCTGTCATTGTGAACGGTACACATGTGAACACAAAGCTGGTGTCACAAAAGTAAGTGAAGGGAGTCCGGGGTTAGTTTGTTTCCATCAATGTATTCCACAGGAATTTTGGGACAACAGCAAATTGCAGGAAGCCCTTTCACAACATGAAACTTAGATTCCCTGTAAGATTTGGTGGCCAGGAGAGAAGCATGTGACCTTGAGGTTATTGCACTGGTGACCTCCTTCTCTTGCAAGAGTAATGTTGGCCCAAGAGATCCTGTTTGCATACTTCCTTGGAATTGATTGCTCCAACTGAACAAGGAGAAAATGCACTCAGGGGAAGAAAAACTTCATGTAGCAGCTGTTGTAGGAATGATACACAGCGTCACAGCATCGTGACAGGTCGAGAGACACATTATCTGCTGTATTCATGTATATCTGGCTCCCATGGAATCTTATCATTCACAACATAATCTCAAGTTTCACTGATTTGTTGTCGAGCCAGAATTGTACCATTTGTGACAATGTCCAGAGCAGCACAGAGCAGGGGAGGGACACTTCCCCTGTGTATACGTCTGTGTGTGTGTATGATTCTTCATCCACATCCTGACAGTCAGTGCGGCTCACCACTCCCTATGATGTCCAGCGCATTGGACTGTGATGACTGATCTCTGATCCTCTGCCCTGGCCCTGCGTGTCAGGAGCATAGACAGTGACCAAACCAAACGGGCTGAGCCAAGATCCAACAGAACCCCACCCTGCAACCACAGAATTATAAGCGGGTCTTGCTCCCACTCTCGCTCCGTCTGGTGTCATCATATTTCACAGAAAATGTGTCAGTGCTACTCAAATTGGTCACAGCAACCTGAGAGCGAGCCTCAGCCTACGGTAACGTTTCTTTCTGTCGTTTACCAAGCTTGTTTCTGGCGCACCATGACGGCACAGTATGTTCTGGGATTTGCTGAATTTGGACACAAACCAACGTGTCCCACCAAATAAGCTTGCATTACATTTTGTATACAGCAGAGCATGCACATACACACGTAGGCTTTGAACTACAAAGGCCTTGGTGCGTGATGATTTAGCCAAGGAAGTGGAGTTTTCTTTTGAGCTTTAGTCCCACAGTGATGCTACATATGAAAAGATTTACAAACCCTTGGCCTGCTATGTTGAATAAACACAGAAGCTAACGGTTCCTGACGTTTAGTGAGGTATCACTCTGAACTGGATGAAGACATTAACAGACTATCCAGTGGAACTTCCCCCGTCTGTCCTGTGTCTCACACGCAAGTCTCGGCCAAAAGTTATTTTTCATTACAAGGAAAATGTCATCATGTGAGAACAGGTGCATTACTGGGGCTGGGAAAGGGTGGGGAACATAGTTAACCAGCACTGCCTGACACCCTTCATTCACTTTTTAATGAGGAGATAGTGTGGGAAGCTTGGAGCAGTTGACTCAACCAATACACAAGCGCTTCTGCACATATGTGTAGGCATTTATATAGACCAGTAACAAATGGCAGTCAGGAAGAAGTGAAAGAAGAAGAAGGTCGAAGGGACGGAAGGCAGAGAGACAAACATAAAAAACACCTAAAATTGTAGCGTGAGAGGATCATAAAGATAAAGTTGAAACAATCTCTGGCGTGGCCTTAAAACAAATCATTTGCCTCCTCCCAACATGAACATGCATGTAAGAAATATTAAGCAAATGCAGCCAACAGTGTTTTTGGCCTACAGAACAATTTATGTCTCCAAGTAGTTAATTGATCAACCAAATAACTGACATATCCCAAAGTCTAAAAGTCTAGAAGGACCAAATATTTAGTCTTTTCCCATCCAGAATGATGCGTAAGAAAATTATAAAGAACGAAGAGGGCACAGTTCAAACAGTTCCAGATTGAGTGTCTGTTGAATCTTCAAAGATATCTTGTTGAAGTCACTTGCGAATGGTTTTGATTCCAAAACTAAATGACTAAAGTAACACAGAGCATCCCTAGCAACAGTAACATGGGGTCTGACCTGGCAGGACATGGTTGGGTGTTGCACGGCATCAGTCCAGTTGCTGGTCTTGATCTGGGATTGCAGTAGGATGTGTTCACCTGCACTCTCAAGTCTCTGTAACACGCTGACCTGGTGTTCATCTGACCTGCAAAAGTTAGACATCAATTGATCACTCTATTCTACCACTTTGATCGTTGTGTATTCTGGCAAAATGTTGATTTGACAGTGTTTTTGAATCTTGTGAAACTTGAATCCCAGGTTCACAGATATCCTGGTTGGTATTTGGCCTTAGGCACGGTCAGCCTGCACATCCCAACTCGTGCAGGTCAGTTCAGTCAGTCACACTCTTTAATAAAGCAACGACCCCCAACCCATCATGGCCTACAATCAGGACACAAAGAGGTGGAGGTGGTTAGGGTGGACTGCCGCAAACCAGGGTGGGGAACTTTAACCTGCAGGGTCAATCAAAAGGAACTTTACACTGGGGGCTTTGTTCACACTCATGAAGCCAAGCACACACACACACACACACATGCACACACATACACACCTTCATCTCCTAACCTCTGCCCTCAAATCACCATGCCAGTCTCTGCACGTGCGTGTGCGCCTGCCTAATACTAGGCCTCTGGTGGGACAAAGCACGCTGGTCAAAGCAATGCCTGCATGTGCTTGCTTGTTTTAACGGATGTGTGTGTGTGTGTGTGTGCATGTAATAGCAGGCCTCCACTAGAAGAGGTCCCATCGGTCCGAAACAAGAGCGACTAATGTCCTCTCTCTAATGATGGGAATGCTCCTCTCTTCATTTAACCTGCAGCTGCCTTATTACAGATCAGAGGGTCCATTGATCTACAGACTGTCCTGTTAATCTGCGGAGGCCGGTCTGGATGGAAAAGAGGCGATCTTCTGTTTTTTGTCAGAGCAGTATACCTTAAATTGCAGGTACAGAAAAGTAACATGTCACTGCTCTAAGTGTGTTGCGTGATAAGGCTAGGAATAGGGTGAGTTAAAGTGCTCGAACGTACCTCCAGCACAAGTCGCTGAGCATTGGGAGCGTATGATGGCCCATGTGTAATTGTGTTTGATGTGATTCTTTTTCTCATCAGCTCTCTTCAGAGTGTATTCCCAGCGTACACCTGGGTTCCAGCCCTGCAACAGTATCTACAGGACAGAGAAAATGGAGTGATGAGATGAAGCAGCAAGGCGTTTCACTCCCTCTGGACCCAAAATCACGATTACCAATCAAATAGACTTTTGTCCTGGTACTTATAATAATGTGTTGCAGATGAGCCAATGTATTAAGAATTATATCATTAGCTTTGATTCAAGTATCCTCCACACTCCTCATTTTAACACAGACGGAGTCAGTTTTGCAAATGTATGACTTATTTCCTCATAACATATTGACTTTATTCTCATGATGTTACAACTTAATTCTTATTCTCTTAACTAGAAAATGTATTTTTTCAAAAGAAATTTTGAAGGGATGCTGGGGGCGCCCGCTTATTAAAGACTGAATACTATCATTTGTATTATGAGATGCATGAGAAAGAAGGAAGTCAGAGGGTCAAGGGCCAATAGGGAAAGGACTAACAGTACAATTTAAACAACCAATTGGCACTAACACATAAATAAGTATTATAGCATTGATCAAAGTAAACATTTACATGTCGACTGATCCCTTACCTCTATGATCAGCGTTTCATTGGTGGGTCCAGTTGAAAATAGGCTCTCGGGTCTGTTATAGGGTCTCTTGTATTCAAAAATGGCTCCAGCAATGGGATGCCGGCCTGGCCAGTCCACCGTCCAGTGTCCGTTCAGGTAGTAGCGTCTCTGCGAGTCCCTGACTGCCAGGTATGAGCTGGATGTATTCAGCTCCACCACACGGATGCTCCGAGCCCCTGCTGGGATGGTTACCACCCCATAGTACTCTGAAAAGGCCAACATGTTTGTTTAGCAGCAGACACTGAGAAATAAATATGAAACTACATTAAAACAAAATAGAAGCGAGTTCTTTGGGGGGTAATGTTTGCACTGTCATCATACTTGATGATCAAAGTCAAATACAATAAGCTTATTAATGCCGCAGGGTTGTTTGTGCAAGACATTGCGAGGAAATGGGCTTTGAACAACTGATACAAACAAAGATATTTGTGTTCAGTTGGTTCTCATTGAAATAACCATGTGTGGCAGGGACATGGCGACACAGAGTAAGTGCGGCTAACATTAACTACATTGTGGTTGGAGTGGGTTTTGGTTCGGGTTTGGTTGATCTCTCAATCTCAGGAAAGATCTGTGCAGAAAAATGCGACCCGGGACACTAAACATGTGGCTCGCTAAGAGGCGAAGAAGAAATAGAATGGGGGCAAAAGCATTGTGGGAAAATGCAAAACACATCGTGAGGGAATGCAAAGCTAATCCTCAAAAAAGAACTCTTGTCATGACCCCGCGGGGGTGGCTCGGCGAAATTCTCGTATATTAGCTATAAAATCATAAAAGCGAGGATAGGAGCTGAGTTCTTTGTAAAATATCTCTCAAACCAACAAATCCAATGAACCTCTGAGTTTAATGACTGACTCACGGTTGGTGTAGTGCTGCTTGGTGTACTGTCCTTTATAGATCTTACAGGTGGAGTTGTCTCCTTTACAGACCCCACACGCATCAGGCACAGCTGTGGAGCCCAGCAGATGGTCACAGCCAACTCTCTGGTGCAGAAAGAAACATCGCTGCTTATTAACATGCAACTTAACATCATACAGTGTCATAAATCATAACAGCTGAACGCCAACATCATTCATCCCGCTTGTGGTGACAGGTCAGTTTTTTTTCCGTTTCACTGCTTTTGAAGAAGTCGAAAAACAGCACAACAAGGGCGTCTGTTGATGTCCTCCGCTGCTGAAGCCATTCTCCCAAAATTTATAGGCCAATTTCAGAGATCTCACACATGATATCATCTTCAACACACAGCGCAGACTCGCACGCTTTCTGTCTCGTGCTTCCACACAACCGTGTCACTGTCTCGCTGCTCGGCTGCTCGTGAAGCATTACCTCACACAGTCCATCAATACAGACGTTCGTGCTGTCCTGTGAACACAGGGTCCCGTCCTTTACTTTGCTGGCCAAGGCAAAGAAGAAATCGTAACCTTCAGCGAAGCAGTAGAGCTTGCACACATCTTGATCTGGAAGACAGGAAAATAATCGCAGGAGGCCAGAGGCGGCGAGTAAAGACGTTTAGTGCATTTTTTTGTCCTTGTCATTGTACTTAATCAATTCTGAAAATGAATTCAGCGATCGTCTCACCGTCCACTCTGGTGTACGGTCTCCATGAGTAGTACCATCCTCGGAACTGATGGCTGTTGTACTCGGCACACTGTTGCGCTCTGTAGCCGACGGCGTTAGGGGGACAGTCCTCTGTGTTACACAGTTTGTACGACCTCGAAGAGCCCTCACAAAACTTCCCTCCGTACGCAGGCCTACAGAGAGGAATATGCATGACATATGTTGTTTTCCTTCTGAAATTATTTTCATGTGTTTTTGATAAACAGAGGGAGCAAATAAAACGGTTATATAATCCTAAATTGAAATCAAATACCTCCGCCAAGATCAAAAATCCCCTTATGACACCAGAAACCATAGAATTAACTGGATATAGATTTTTATTTGGAGTCTCAGTTTCAGACTGTAAGACAATGAGGCAGTCTCACAGATGTCCGTTCCGTAATCTTTCTTTGAATTGAGACCCATTGATTTTTCTCTGAGAAATCTATAACTAAGTCAATGCAATTTCAGAATTTTAAGGAGCCTCTTGGATATTAACATCAACATTTCAAGCGTTCTTTCATTTCCCGCACCCATCCAACAAGTTTCGTCCTGTCCTGGATCTTTTGTGTAATCATGCTAACAAACGTGAACACAACCAATATGCGACTATTCTTCCTTCTCTCTCTCTCTCTCTCTCTCTCTCATGTGTCTTAAAAGGCTCATCCAATCACAGGTGTACACCCCCCAGGCTATGTTCCATAAAATGCCATCCAACGGGTCAATTACAGCGTCTATAAGCCCACCAATCACATTGTCACTTATCTCTCCCTCTCTCAGATTCTCCCCTTTTACATCTCCACATTTCATCTCCCTCTTCTTTAATCCCTTCTCTGTCATCTCGTCTGCCCTTTCTCCCTCCCCCTCTCTGCCCTGCCTCTCCCTTCTCTCGCTTGTCCTTTGTCTTCCTCTCCCCTCTCCGCCGCCATCCTTCCTCCCTCATCTCTCGGTCTTTCTCGTCGTCTCGCTCTCAGCGTGTAATTTAGCCCAACACTTGTCAGGATCTTGGCATGGCATGATAAAGAGGAGGGCCCCGGCACTCGGGATATAAGAAGCCCTGACTGACACTGGCAGTGCAAATAATCCGGAGTGACTGATGAGTATGGGACTAAGTGAATTGATAAGTGATGAGGTGACAGACCCGTGTGATGGATCTTCACGAGTCTAATCATGTGTCGTAACGCACTCTTGGCCACGAGTCAATCAATCACAAACCACAGGTCCCTCTTTGTACACAGTTACGTGTGTGCGCTACAGTTTTTTCCAGTTTGTATGTATGGTGGTTGAGGCATTTCCCCCTTATCTCAAGTCAGTTGTTTTGAGGCCCTCCACACTGATTTGACATTCTCTCAGTCTAGGCTTGTGTGCACCTTTGACCTAAAATACTTTTTGGTGCCATGAACAAGCAATTCTACTCCTTTGTTCCTCTGTATGCAAGATTACATCAACCACTACTGGACATACTGTATATCCATGCAACTCTGTGGAAGAATGTGGCATTGTGAGGCAGCAGTGCTAACCAGCCTGAAGTGTTTTTAATCTTTTTATATTGCTCTACCTTGGATTATTGCACTGCCTCTCTCGGTAGGTGACTCCGCTCTCACAGCTTCGAGAGCAGGCCGACCAGGAAGACCACTCCGACCACTGTCCATGCTGAGGCCTCGGGCCCTCGTCACCCTGTTTGACACACTGGCCCCTGCGACACCACTGCGGAAAAAGGGGAGAGAGATGGATAATGAGTGGGACAGACGGAGGCAGAGGAAGCGGAGTATTTTAAAGTGTCTCGACTATATTTCAGCAGACCCTGCCCTTTATCTTCTTTACGATGACCATTTGTCAAACCCCAGCAGAGGCCTATAAGGTGCAGGGTTCAGGTTTAACTGCTCTCAGAAAGGTCACAGTCATGTGCTTCGTGCATACTCACAGTCTAACTCCAGTGCTGTTTTTTGGACCCTCTCTACCTTGAGCTGTCATCGGCGTGAATTAACAGAGCTTAAGCCAAACACAACTGTAATGTGAACGTGGAAAAAAAAAGGTGTCATGGATAGTCACCCTAAAATAATACATTTCGATCCGTTTTGTGCTGTCAAATTTGCATTTCATGGTGCCTGATGCATCCATTTTTCAACTCCTTTAAATAAGTCCAAGCGAAAACATTTTCGAAAACATGAAACAGGTTGAAACACGTGTTGCCAGCCAGGCACAAATCAACGCGGCAGTGTTTCTTCACCACTGCAAAACATCCTTTTTTAAACAATTTGAGCTCTGAGGCAAAACAATAAATATCTGCCAAGGGAGTGAGATAATTTCACTTCTTTCCAGTGCAAATCAATGACGCGGTTGGGGGATCTGCCCCGTTCTGTCTTGTTTATTAGTATTTATATGTGGTTTCTACGTACTTTCTGAAAGAAGTGTATCAGGTCAGGCAGATTTTGACTGCTTTTTTTTGATATTTTTGCCATGTTCTTCCAATTTGACAGGGAGAATTTCCTTCACAATCTCTTTGCCGCAGACTTTTTGGGGAATATGCAGGGGGGCCACCCAGACGGAACAGCTTTCCACTCGCAAGCGCTGCCAAATGTGATCCATGAGGTAACCAGGCAGGGCAGCGTGAGGAATATCAAACTACAGTGTGTGTGTGGAAAGTTATGTGAGCAAAGATTGTCTGCAGAGCGCTGCATGAATCGACTGGGCCGCCCCTACTACTGACATATTCACTGTATGTATTTAAAAAGAGAGTCATTAACCAACCAGCCAGTCACGTGCTGCACAATGAGCCGTGCTACACTCTTTGACACCACAACGCTTCGCACAATCTAAACTCACTTAAAGCAACATTATGTCAGAAGCTGTTTCCTGGCACAGCACTGAACTGGATATGTACGTGTCAAGATGGCATCAGTCACAATATATTGTAATTGCCACACACACACACACGCACAGTTAGTGCGCACACAACTCAGCCGTGAATAAGAAATGATATTGGGCATATGTTCAGCTGTTCTTGATCTCACTGTGTGTTCATGAGCTGCACACAAGCACACACAAGCATGCACGCGCACCCCCACCCACCCACACACACACACACACACACACACCTCGAGCTAATCTCGCGCTCCTCGACTGAACTGGAACAGCTGATTTCCCCTCAGTTTTCCCCTCGCGGCTGAGTGCCACAGATTCCTGTGATTGTTTGTGTTGAGTTAATTGTCCCGTGGAGAGTGAGGGCGGGATTAAACCATCAAGTTCAATATATTGAGAAGCAAATGCCGATGAGGGGCTGTCAGGGGAGAGGGGGTAAGAGAGAGAACGAGCCTTGGGGGAGAATCATCTTGAAAGAAGAAAAAAAAAAACACAAAGAATAAATAAAGAACAGAGATTGCTTTTTGGCCCCAGCCCCGATGGCATATTTTCGCCATGTCAGCAACAAACCAGTAACAGCTGCTCCCCGAGATAGAATAACAGACGGCCACGATACCTCCATTGAGAGGAAGGCTTTTATTGATGGCGCTCTTAAATGAACTCAAAGCTAAAATATAATAAAGTCAAAGTTTTCACTTAGCTTAACGATGCTTTTATTGGTCTGTGCTAGGAGAGAATGACATTGGTGTGTAAATCGATGCCACTGGAAGACACACAGCTTCACACAGTTCAAGGCCTTTGGTCTTTAAACGAGCTGAGTGGAAGCACTAAGATACTCAGTAAATTAGACTTTTACATGAATACCTCCATCCACTTAGGCTGTTCACCTTATACCACCATTCTCTGCTCCACCTACTCATTAAGAGTAAAGACCTTAAACGTATTGCATGAATCAGGCATCTCCTGACAAGCTATGACCCCTTTTACCCCCGGCTTTTTATTGTATAAATGCATGATTACTGGATGTATTACACTATATAGCTTCATACGCTGACTGTACAGCCACCAGGTGCAATTTGGTGCTCAGTGTCTAGGCCAATTGCAAACTGAAGATAAAACCGCCTCCTTTCAAATAGGTATCGATGATTAACTATAAAACTTGATATTATTTTTTTTTTACATTATTATTGTACAGAACCTGAACCTAGTCGTGTTGTTCTTGGAGGGAATTTTCTCACCAAAACTGACAAACAAAACTTTGTGAGAGACTCTTGTTTGGTGCCTTTTTATTGGCGGATTTATTTGTTTAGACCTTGCCATGGAGCTGTGTATTGGCAACAGTTAAATAAGAAAAAAACATGCTGTCCTCATTTGACAAACCAAGAAAAGATTATTTTTTTCAAATCTGTATCAACTCCAAGAATCATTTTGGCTGCTTTGACAAAAACGGAACAAGTTTTTAGGGATGTTATGATTAAAGGGTCGCGCAACCTCCTGAAAAGATGGCGAGCTTGAAAAAAGTTTCATCCTGCAGAGAGAAGTTGATAGCTGCATCCCCCTGCTACAAACGTTATTGGCATGACCGCTTGAATTGGCTCAAAGGCGATGGATAAAAGTCTAATTAAAGTATAAAGCTTCTCACGCCAGTCATGTGATCCCACTGTTGCGATGACAAAGCCTGCATGTTTATCACCCCTTTCCTCCATAACCACACAAACACATCCAGCTCTGTGCAGCAAGACTTGTTAGAAGGTTGGAATGACTTCCAATCATTGTGGACAGCAAAACCTAAACCACTGGCAAACCTTAAAGGAGCTGCTTGAAATAGAAATTCTTCCTGCTGTATAATCAATGCTGGCATTAAAAGCTGTTTACTCATTAATGAAGGAGAAACAGCTTTTTCCCTTTGCTAATGTAGAAAACGTCGCAGGTCTGTAAATCCTAAATTCTGGCTCACCAAGTGCAGTCCTCCAGAGAGGAAATTGATGCCATTGTTAACTATTGATATTGCTTGCTATTGCTGTACCATAACCACCTTTAATTCATCCCCTAATTGTAACTAACCAAGTCAAAACGTGACCTCAAGCTTTTTTTTTTTTTGCTCTATGAGGATTTTCCCCTTGTCATTTGGAGTACTGGTTCTGAAATGGCCAGAAAGGCCCTAACGAGTTGATTAAAGAGATTAAACACACCATATCAGGGCCGCAGGCAGAACCTTCGGCAGCTGGCATGAACTTGGTCTCGCACTTCCTCCCGACACGGTGACACCACAGAGCCTTGCAGATGTCCTGGAACATGACAGAAGGACAAAAGGTTGCATGAGACACTGATTATTTTGGATTAGAGTTGATCAGTGTCCTCCTCACAACATCTGTAAACAAACTAGTGCTGGTAAGAACAATAAATTATAATGGCATTGTTGTTTTGCCTCGTGGGAGCCATTAAGACATGTTGATACAAAGCGGGGGACCAGGGATCGTCTGAATAATGACCGTCTGGCAAGCTATCAGTGTGCAGCAACCTTGAATCTCCCAAATATTTATGCTCCAGTAGCTAGGATAACAACATTTAAAGGAAAAAAGGAGGAAAATACATGAAATGTTGTCCAACTGTTGCAAGGAATTATTCCACAGGCGACGCAATGACTCAATGACAGTAAATCATGCACATCCATTGTTTCTGTTGCAAAATGATGGAGAAAATTAAATGAAATGCTCCTTCTGCAATTAGTATTTGTTTGCATTGTATTTACCCTCTATTTCCTATAATATATATATATATATATTTATTAGGAGAAGAAGAGTTAACCCTATCCAATAATGAGGCACATCTGCGTCTCCAGTAAATCATAAAGTCATGACTGTGATTCTCAGCAGTCGTCCAAAAGATTCTGCAGGGAGTGCTGGGTGGTTTCCCTGAATGCATTGCCTGAGAAACACGGCCCGCTGCATGTTACCATCGTTTCTATTACCATCTGAATGACTATATCAGATTGTGACAACTCAGTGCAGATGCTGACAGGCACCTCGGCCCCAGCTCACCACTGCCAAGAGCCACCATGGAATTCATCCCAAGGCCTGTATTTGTCCAGCTGTTTTGGTAGCTCAGGAACTTTTTCAGCAGTTAAAAAATGGCAAAGAGCGAGCGAATGACGGAAGATAGAGAGAGACAGGGAGAGGTGAGGAGAGGAGGAAAGAGAGAAAGAGGGGAAAAACACCCACTCTTATTATTGTGCATTTCGCCAGGGTAACGAAGCTCTACCAAACCACAAACGCCATGGAGAGAGATATTTGGCTGCTCCACTGGTACCTTATCTTGACACCGCCGGCCAAAACGTTCCAAGAAATATGATTTCATTACATGACGAATTGCACCACTGAGGCTGATACTTGAATGTTTTTTTTTATGAGTAACAAGTGTCTGGAAAGACAGTGAGCGTGAGGGCTGCTCTGGGATTTAAAGGTCCTGTGCACCTTGCCGCTACCAGGTGCATCAACAGACATGAGACGTGAGAGCAAAAACAAAACCATGAGGGAGCCATTCTTTAATGTCTTATGGCTGAAATAATGCAAGGATGTTTCAGTGTTCTGAGGAGCAAAGGAGGATACCATCTGTCAATATCAAGTCCAGCTAGCCTTTGTGACATTTCCAACCCTTGTTCTCAAAATATGCTTACATTTTACAACAATGTTATCATACTCCATCTTTGGTGATCTCTCAGTCCCACAACCCCACATCTCCAGATATTCGACAAGGGGACTGGCAAGAATATTGCAAGTGACTCAGACATATTCTCACATACAGCCCCCTCTGGTTCATTTCAGGTAAATGTGCAGAATTCTGTGCATGTACGGGAGCAGCTTTCTATCCACATGGAGGCAAAGATGTTGGCCAATGTATTTGAGTTTTTCTTCCGGAAAGGTCTTTGGTTCTGATGAAGTTTAGGTGGGCTGCCATGTTTAGACCCAAGGCGATTTCTAATCCGGTAATTTAAACCATTTTAAAATGTCATAGGAGAATGAAGCAATCCAAATCCTGTGAGGACTCACGCAGAGCATCTCAAACAACATCAGCACTAATGAGACAATGGGAGCGCAACGAGACGAGATTCCCATTGGCGATGCTCCAGCTTATATATAGTCATCCATCCCAGTGAGTATTCCATGGTCAGCACTGCAACTCTCCCAGTTTCGTTTGTGTTGTTTTGTGTGGGAGGGTGTGGATGTGAGAGACCAAGTGTGCGTCCATGTGTTTGTTTATGCACATGTGGCCATCTAACCCTAATTCTTTATTTTTCCTCAACCTCATTCTATGAATCCCTTACTCAATTACGTTCTCTGTTTTTACAAAGAAACGACTGCCGTCTTTTTTAAGCACTAATTAACCAGCTGCCAACGGGGGTAGTGAAAAAAACATGGTATTGGGTTTTTTTTTTTTTTTTTTTCATTTGAAATACATCCAAAATCAATCTTACCTTCTTAAAATCGAGGGTGCAGAGTTTGGCCTTCTCCCCAAACTGCCATTTGCACTGCGTGTCTGCATCATACAGCTCGCCAGGCAGCTTCTCAGGGTACGGATACTCCTTGACTGCTCTGGGTTCATCTGATAGGCACAGGGCCTGAGCCGAACTGGAGGAAAAGAGTAGAAAAAAACAAAAAGGGGGACAAAAAGCGAGGCGAGGTGAGCGAGTGAGCAAAAGTGGGAATGAGAAAAGCAACAGAAAGAGGGGAGTGCAGGTAAAAAAAGGTCAGAGGAGGAGAGAGGAAATAAAAACATACAGGGGTAGCATTAATCATCAATATTGAAACAACTTCAGCGATATACAGCACGCATGCAACGGTCGGACGTGTGATTCAGTGCCACGCTTCATTAACGTGACGTAGTTCATATGTCAGCCTCCCTGCTGCACACCCAAGAAATTCCACAACACTGAGCACCAGTCCATTATTTTCCATTGTTCCCCACCAACCGTAAAGTGTTGCCATGGAGACATAACAAGATGCCAAACTCAAAGCCGGAGAATAATGGTTTTAATGTATCAGACACTCAATTATGACAGACATAAAAAAATATATCCTTGCCCATATCACTCATATCCCAACACCAGCAGGGGGTTTCCAATGTTAACTGATATCGGTGGTTACTATACAGAGATGTTTTACAGCTTAAACACAGCAGGCCCAGGGAATATAATACAGGAATATGCTGGAAAGAGCATGAAAAGGCAAAATATGTTGGAATGGTTCAACGTGCTAGTGAGTGGTCCTGATCGCTTTAGCAGAATAAATGTGTGTGTGTGTGTGTGTGTTTCATTGCTTTATGGTCCTTATGTGTCTACAGAGAACAATGGCTGTTCTGCAAGTTCAATATTCTGATGTCCCGAGTTAGTCTCATAATTTAGTTTCTGAAAAATACATCAGCAGCAGCAGGCACATGTGTGAGGCCCGTGGGCACGTCGGCACTCAGTCACATTACATTAAAAGCTCATTTGCCAAATTTCAGGACAGAGTCCCTTCAGAGGAGGATTTTTGGAAGCACTAAACGACCCATGATAATCATCCACTGCCGATAAAAATAAGGAGTCTCTGAAGCACCCATTGTTTTCATAGGATTCCCTGAAGATCTGCTGAGTCATCTCTTCCCGGCTTTAAATAAACAAATCATTTTCTGACTAAAAGCGTTTGTTTAAAAAAAAAAATCAAACACAAAACCAGTAAAAAATATGTCTCATAAACCCCAGTGACAAGCGCCAAGGGCGACTGGCAAGATGAACAGTGGTAACAGCCTGGACCTACTTGATAAACTACTGGGAAATTGTTTCTTCTAATGGATTTAACTGCCTGGGGCAGGAGCATGGGGACAGTTTTATCCTGACTCCGAGGATTGGCATATAAATCTTTAATAGGAAAAGCCGAGAACATTTTTTAATAAGGTATTCTTCAAAGCTTTAAGGCCATCACCGATGAATTCACAGAGGTAGCGTCACCCAAATGAAGGGGTGGGGCTAGAGGTGTAGCCAGGGGGGCACTGGCCCCAGAAAATTGGCTCTAACATTGGCTATGTTGGACATAAACTCTAATTGGTCCTTTCATGGGACTGAGTTAAAATTTTTGGAAAAAAGAGTCAGTCGGAAAGATGATTGATTGCAATCTCCAAACTGAAGTAAACACGTAGGTGAAGCCAGCAGCTGATAAGATAATGACAAACCTTTTACGAGAGACCCTGAGATGTTGGCTTTAATGGAACCATTAGATCAAACTATGTCCTGTGTTATTCTAGACTGTGGGAAAGCGAATGTGACCGAAAGAGAAATCTCATGACTTTCACGTGTCACTGACTTTTCAATGGCGTTCTCCAAACAAAAACAAATCCAAGTGGCTTTTAAGGAGATTCTGCTTCCCCTGCTGTGAAAGTTGTCCATCCATGTTCTGCATGACGAAGAGCTGTGATAAAGCTTCTGACGGCCCACAGCTCTCAGTCACAGCCGATCGAGGAGAGGGAGAGCGCTGAGTGAGTGTGATGTAGAACCCTGTTGGCTGACAACGCTCTTCCGTCCAAAGCGGATGACGATAGCGACATGTAGTCTCCTTTAACTCAATGAGACATATTAAGCCAAAAATATTTCACTGTGATAACATTCCGTTGATTGCAATTAGGAAAACATACAGTATTTTTTTTTTCATCATTCGGTGATTTTACAGGAAGAACGACCCTCGGTTGGCTCAGCAGTGCAGAGATCCCCCTTCGCAAGGCCTCGGGGGGGTGATGGGAGTTTAATATAAGGCTGACAGGTCTAACAAGGGTGAGGTCACTCCAGCTCTAATAACTCAGCGAGGAAATACACTGTCTGTCTCCACCACTCTGAGCGCGGAGACCTGACAGTTCAGTTAACACACTGGTAAATTTAGTGGAGGGCACTGGCTCGGGGCTATCTGGTTTCAAATACACATGCAAGCATGCACGGACACAGACACAAAGACGCTACATCCATGATGCTTGTTTTTTCACTTAGGTGAGCAGGCTGCATGCATGACAAATGCACACACACACACACAATGTTCTTGCTCGAACACTTTCCCTCAGATTGTGTAAAACAACACTTACAGGCCAAAAAGCGGTATCGCACATCATTCAGCATGTTAGCTGTATGTTTCAGCCTCACACACTCCCGGCCTGTTTGACTTTGCCTTCACAAAATAAAGGCCGTCCCGTAATCATTCTAACATGAGTGCGGTCTTTGGACAGCGCAGCCATTTGGAGCTGATGTATTTGCTGTTGACATGTTCATCTATCAGTAACACATGTTGAATGAAATAAACACAATGCGTAAGAAAATGGGAACCGTCTTATTTAAACAATTCCCTTTTACAAACTGATATGACACTTTCTGTTTTTGTTGCATGGGGATATAACAAACGCTGGCATGAGTATTTACTCCCGAATCGTCAAAGTGCCATATGGATGTGATGCAACCCCTTATTTTCTGAAAACTTTTAGAGTTTTTAAAGTAGGGTTGCCCATAAATGTCAGTATTAACGACAATATGCTCCTTAAATCAACTGTGTTCGGGCTGTCCACCACAACAAAAGCACAGCAGACATGAATAAAAACAGAGACGATGCTTACTTGAGGAAGCGGCTGAGGTACTGGCGGCTGCAGGCCGACCAGGAGAAGACGCCGTTGTGGCCGGCTAATGTCGGGGACATGATGTTGCCCTCCGACTTCTTACAAACGTTACCCTCGCCATCGTGGACCATTCCAAAGCTGGAGGGTTTGAAAAAAGGGGGGGATAAGTGACACTGATGACACTAGGAGAAGACAGCACATTTTTGAACATACAAATGAACAAACTTTTGCAGAACACATTATGTTATCTATTCTAAAATCTTACTGTTTCATGAACACGAGCAACCCTTACTTGTGTCCAGATTCATGTGCGATGGTGAATGCCAGACCCAGGCCTGTGTCTTCATTAATGGTGCAGCTCCGGTACTTGCTGCACATCCCACTAATCGGAGCAAAACCTGCGAAACCAGTGATGCATGATGAAGTTTTACACATTGCAGATCAGTTTTTGATCAGCCAACATGAATGCGTACATTTTTAGCAACTGCTGGATCGATGTCAAGAGTTATCATGACCCACCAGAGTACCCAATACCTGCCATCCCTCTTCTCAAAGGGATAGTTCACAGAAAAATGAATATTTTATATTCCCACACGGATCTTTTTCTACCTTTCACTTCATTCCTCCTCTTTACTGCTTTCTCATATGACTCCTCTTCTATTAAACTCCTTTTTAAATATTCAGCTCCGTTTGCTGTGCAACTTTCTGTCTGTTCATTTCCCCTCCATCGTTCCTCACGTAGACACGCACACACACGCAGCACCCCTGGCCCTGAATCAAAACGGATAATTCTCATGGGGGCCTCCCGTAATGTTTTTGTATCGGTGTCTGGGGAGAATTCAGCCTTGTGTTATGTTATTCTTACAGCTTTAAGTCATTCACTATAGAGAGGAAACCCCCTAAAGTAATAGTCTGAATAATGAAACTATATATGTACATGAGGAGGCAGAGTGGCTGGGATAACTGACATTATAGTGTCCAAAAAGAGGTAGATTATCTCCTGCTTTTTGAAATATGGAGGCAAACAGTGAGGGCTAGGGCTGCTGTGCACTAACCCTAAACTCAGCTGGGAGCGCTAATGGTCATTTTTGCTCTGACCTTTGGGAATTAGTCTGAACGAACTCTTATTTGACTGGACACACTCTGATACCTTTCAACTGGGCAATGGTTAAGGCTAATGTTAGTCTCAATGCTTTGAAGTAAATGCTGAGGCTGGGGGTGAGTGTGTGTGTGTGTGTGTGTGTGTGTGTGTGTGTGCGGGAGTGTGCATGTGAACGTGCATGTGTGTGTGTGGGACACAAAATAGACGTTTTTCTCACAGTGTTGAAAACAACAATGTGTTGGCACAGTCATTACCACAAACAAGCTGTTGTTAGTTTGTTAGATGGTGTGCACTCAAGAAAACCAACTGCAAGTGTGTGTGTTTAGTTAAAGTAGCTAAACTCTTTTCTTTCTTTCTGTGCAAACAGAATGAGCATGTTTCATTTTCTGAACCTGTTCCATTGCTGCATGTGCATTATTTTCTATAGTTCTGCATCTTATAAGTAAAAAGTTCAACAGGTCAAATTCCAGATGATTCAGTCAAGCTGCACTCATCCTTTCCTTTCTCTGCCGATGAATTTTCTTTTTATCTGCTGTAAAACTTTATAATACTCCATATGTGACAGTGTGGAGCAGAAAAGATCTGAAAGCTGCAGATCTTTTCAACATCTGGTTTGACGGGTGTAATCCTGGGTCCCATCGTGTGACAGACGACAGGGGTGTTTTCCCATAGAGACACAGGCAGCAAAAAGAATGATATATTTATACCAGGCAGACAAACAAGGACACATAAACACAGCTGGCAAACATCTGGCTTTGTCGAAATTAATGAATTCAATGTAAAACACTCTCAAAGTGCTACTTTTCAATATTTGGAGCTTTGGCATTTGCCCTAACTTCGTTTGCGTTTACTCAAATTTCACTTTTAGACATTTTGTCACTGTGGAATCCTCCTCCATGTTTTTGACCTGTCCGGTGATGGACAAGGCAGTAAAGACATACCGAGAGTGTCACAGGGCTCATTCTTCCACGAGCAGATGTCAAGTCCCGTCAGGAGGATGGCGTGGTCGTGGTGGCGTCCCTCTCTGCCTCCCAGAGTAGACTGCCAGTGGCAGAAGCTGTTCAGTGTGTGGTCTGCATGGTGGTTGATCACCAAGCCATCCTGGTAGATAAACCAGATCAAATGAGGCGGACAGGGAGAGACAAATTTATCTTTATGGAAAATAAACAGTGGAAAGAAAAACGAATAAAACATCAACTAATGTCCCGCTGCTCTTGAGATGACAAAAAGTTTGACACCCCAAAAGACCCCATTGACCTTGAACTGCTCTTCACTTGACAGTGCTGCCTCACTGTATTTTTTTGTCATCCCTCCTCCCTCTGTGTTTTTTCTCATGCTGTCTCTCCGTAACCTGCTCTCCACGAGAATTTCCCTCCTCAAACTGGAAAACATCCAGGAAATGCAGACCCTATAATTAACCACTGTAAAAGTCCTTAGTTGTTAGGACGACTACGGGAAAATCTCTGACAGACCAGAGGGATCAGTGACCTTCAGGTAAATGATATAAACAAAGAAATTCTCAGGCCCCATAATGTTGCTAAAAAAAGAAAATGGCGGGTAGAGTATATCACTACTGATATTCTCTGATATAAACAATTCTATATCGCTGTGTGAGGTTTTCAAAAGCTTCAACGCCCCCATTCAAAATTCCACTGACATCATTCACTGCCAGATTAAAAAAGTGAAGTGTGTCTTTTTAAAATATGTTGTAGGTTTTATTGAGTGATATGATGCTATAAAATGGGTGAAACTCAGTCTCAGTGACAGCTGAGACTAAAGGTTGGCAGAGCATGTGTTTCAACTGGACCTCGCTACCGTGGCTCCATCATTGAGCAGACTCTTGTTTTGGATCCAGGGATATTTTGGCATCCTTTTTAAAGGATGTTGTTGGATGGAGTTGTTTTGTCCATCTTGACAATACAGTCTATGTTCTGTGGTGTTCTAGTGGCACTATGGAAATATGAAGACACTGCCGATCAGATCAGGATGCTCACCTGCTCCTCATCCAGAAGAACGAGACCCACGATGACTATATTGATGTTCCCTCCTATTGTCCCATCTTTGAAAAGACTCGAGACCTAGAAGACACAGAAAAAGGTCCTATTACATAGTGCTAATGCTATAAAATTTGTATCTAAATGAATAACATTCATCAAAGTCCTGTCTCAATGGTAAAACTGACCATTGACAGTGTCTGATTATGATGAGAGGCAGATGGGACGCATCTATTGCAGAGCCTTTTAGTAGCTTTTCCAGGATAACCAACCCTAGCTTTAAGTATACAGTTTTTATAAAGTCTTTGCCCAGAAACGATTCACTTTGACATTCCTGTAGAAACAACATCCAAAGCCCTTGCGACGGCGTTCCTTAGGTATGATCGCCACAGCCGCTGTTTCCAATCTGGTGTGTTGTACTCGCACGAATATCTCACCATCAGTCAAAACAGTTTGGACTTTAAAAGGAGGCTCCTGATCTTTTTTGCCCTGGTTCATTCCCTCTCGAGCCTTGTGAATAACTCAGGTGGCACTCACTGAGCATTTTTTTTATTTTCTCTCATCAGGAACACGCTCATTCGATCCTTATGTTCCTCATGTTTGCTCTTTTGCTCTTCCTCCGCGCTGACTCATGAGAAGACACACGGCTGTGCTTTGTTACCGAACTCAAGCGAAACCCCGCAAGGTCAAAAAGGCAATCAAAACCACTCAGTTAAACTGAGATGTCCTGGAACATCAGTGTTTGATGGAGTTTCAGGCTTACACACTTCAGCAGATACAATGAATCACTGCCTCATAAAAGAAACAATCGCAGCCATTTCCATGGAGCTTCGGGGCTTTATGCTACAGCCAGCTTCTTTTAATCATTTGTAATTAAAAAGTTATTTCTGAAATCTTTCCAGGCTCGAGTGAAGAAAACATAAATCAGCATAAATACTTGAAATGCACATCAGATTAAGCTTTAAACAAATATTAATAATCTTTCCCAGGACCCATGGGAGCGGACAGGTGGGGCAGGGAGTCGGGTGTTTTGCGTGAAACTCCACACTGTATTTAGGTGACTCCTCGGAGGGCAGGCTGTGACTACTCCAGCTTGGTTTCAACTAAAGAGAACCATGTTTTCAAAATAGATGGATTATCTTTGGATTTGTCAGTCACTCACTAAGTAGCAAAACGACCGTGACGGAATTTGCTTGCAGATCAGCTGCGAGGGCCGGGGGTCACTGTAAGCGCCGCGGTGGTGATCTCACCCACATATCGGTTTCGTGTTGTTAGATACGCTCTTTTTGATAAGTGAGAACAGGGTCGACCAGTCATTATACTCTAATCGATGGCAAACTCACTTATGTGTGGCAAATCAATTTGCGCTGCCCTTTCACGTGAAAAAACAACAAGTCTGAATTCAGGCTGTCGTTTTAAAAGCCCGTAACATGCCCAAACTGAATTTGATTAGTGAACATGCTGGCCAACCTGTGTCATACTGTTGTTGAAGCTATTTGTAAATGTTAATTTTTACCTTAACATGAAATATATGCTGTACAGCCAGTGCAGTACTTTAAAAATATGAATCGTTTTTGTTTAGCATGTGTCTGCACATGTACATTTTTCAGTATGCCTTCTTCTTTAACGTCCTCTCACCATGTTAAGCACAGTAAGAACATATGTGGTTATGTTCTCATGGCCGTGGCTATTCATCATGTTTTTGTCCACCACCACCAGCGTCTCCACGTTGAGCTTCTGATTGGCCTCGTTCTTCATCAGCACTGCCCGCTTGTTCCTGGGGATGAACTTGTACTCGTCTGGGAGGATAAACACATCCTCTTCTGGAGGTTTGGGCATGTCTGGAAACAGATGGGGGAGAGATAGAAAGAATTATAATTAATGATCGTATTAACCATTTGGAAGCACAACTGATGTGTTCAATTCAAACAAACTAAAATACGTAATAATAATCACGCATGATACACTGTGGATGCTGAGTAGCTAAGTACAAACTCTGCGATAGTGGGATGGAGGTGATCGATGGAAGAAAAAACAATAGCGCGTACAATAATAATTTAACAGCAATTGTGACTTCTATTACAAATATACAATCAGTCTGTCCCACAGCTGATTAAACTGTGTTGCACAAGAGTTGAAATGAACCTGCAGCCACTTGCCAAAGGGTCACCTTTGCCTGTGAGTGTTCACCAGCTATTCTGGCGCGTACCCGACAGCCATTCCGGATGATTTACTATACTCTCACGTTCATGACTTGATGTCATGGATAAACTGCAAACTGAGCTTTCTTACTGCTGTTGACTCTGGCACTGTCTGTGTTTTGCTCCCATTAAGTCAAGTGTGAAACCACAGTGTGTCATGTACTGTGCATTAGCAGCACATAAAGCAAAGTCGGACTTTATTGATATGCAAGTGTAACATGAAAGCTTTACATGCTACGAGCGGATCAATTTGGCTGTCAGCAAAGTCCTCAAAGATCGGTTTCACGCTCAGCCAGAGGCCACGATGTTTCATGGCGAAGTGACGGGAATCAAGAACGAACAGGTCACTGTTTTAATCCACTCTGAAAACAAAGGTGATATGGAAAGGCGGGGGGGGGGCATGCTGAGTTAAGTTATGTGATGACGTAAATTGCAATGAATACAAACGTATTGTAAAGACCTATCAGCGCTTTCAATGACTTCGACAAACACAGACCTCGTTGACCTCAAATGCAGTTTGTTCCTTGTATAACTCCCCTTTTGAAACTACAGGGCTATCTGGGAGAGAGCCCCTTACATAACTTTAATTTCTCTAGATCAAGATTTTAATTTGAGTCTGACTACATAACACACACATGTAAATACAAGTCCCCTTAACATGCCTCAGATCCACATCTTTATTAAAACCGAGCCATACCTCCCTCCACTAAGTTTGCCAGTAATATGTTCATTAGTTTTGCATCATGTTCATAAACAAACACGCACACAAAAAAATCAACCGACTAATTGACGGGGATGAAAGAACTGGCCTGCCTTTGTAAAAAAACACCTCACATTCACACTCTGCAGGAGGTGCTTTGTAGAAGAAACAGTCACCCTTCAAACATTGTGGCCTTTGACATTATCACCTCAAATCTCGTCTTCCATGCTTTCAAGTTATCAAAACTTTCACCAGTCACAGTCTGACTGCGATAAACCCGAAAGGTTCAAAAGGTTGCTTACATAGGGGGAAAGCAGGTGAGCAACCTAAGTGCCCTTTTTGACTAAAACATGGCACAGGTGCTCAGTGATGTCACTGCGCCGGAATGTAAACACCAGTGTGTTTTCACAGGGGACGAACAGCTGGGGTTCTGCACGGTAATGGCGGCGGTACCAGTCCAATCCCTGCCTGCTCGCTCTGAAATGACCCCTGTGACACCGCCGATGTCAAATGATCTCGTGGTAATTTTCTTGGGGTCAAACATTTGTCACAGTGTTTTAGTGAATATGAAACATTTCCCATAACCTCTCACTGACTTAGCGCATGTCATCATGTGAGAGTTGAATCGAAGCTGTCTAACTTTAAAAAGTGGCTTTTACTTTTCAGTTTGAGTGAATGAAAATAGCCTTGTTGTATAATGTTAAGGTTAACACACTCACACAGGCTAATAATGTGTGATTTCCTGCAGAAACACAGTCCGTGTTCTAGGTGATTCCTGCACTCATTAGCATTCGCAAACTTGGGAAAATATTCTCTTGAAGTTTTAGTTCCCATTACACCAAACCAACCACAACCCCCGTGAGGCCAGCCGCTAAAAGAATTAACCCGTAAACGTCAACAAACAGAATGACGATCTTGTGTCAGTCTTTTTTCTTTTCTGTGTGAAACGGCAAACGGAGAGATAATTCCTCAAAATGGCCCTGAACCTCTCACTAACTTAGTTACATCCTGACATTTAACACTTTTATTATGACACGGTCTTAAAAGCGTAATGCGAGAAGTGTGTCTAGGTGGGAACGTTTCAGTGTCAAATGTTAAACCATTTTTGTTTGAGGGACTGGAAATGGTGAAGAAAAGACTCGATGGCAATTTTTGAAATGAGTTTCATTTAGTGAGTGAAAAACGATCTAACGGCAAATATCTTTGAGATAGAGGAATATTTGTGAGGAAGATTAATATCACTGTCAAATATGTCGGTGATATATCTCAAAAGTTCAAGCACGGCTCGTTGGCTTTTTACTTTCCATGTCCCGAGGGCTGACTGTGATTCATAGAGCTCAAAGTGAGAAACAATTAAATGTGTGTTACCGTGCACTGTGTCTCCCTAATCACTCAACACGTGCACGAGGAGCAATCACAGGAATCCTTAAAGCATCCAAGCATGAGGAGGAGGTACAGCAGTGTGCACGACTGCTGCACGTTATATGTGGACCAGAATGAGAAACAGCCCTTACATACATTTCTTCCGTCTCCCACAGAAGTGCTGCCTGTGCTTCGTCCCACGTCTGTAGCCGCTGTCGTGGCGATGGCCTCCGCGGTGAAGGTCACTGCCACGCTCCTCCGCCACGTCGCCCTTGCTCCTGCTGCTGTTGTCGCCACGGGGGTACTGCTCTTCGGCAACTGTGTTGTAGGTGGCGTCTCTTCTGGATCTCTCTGTGCGGACAAAGTGTCCGTGTGACGTACGAAGGGTCGGATCAGCAGCCGTCTTGAGAAGGGCCCTCTGCAGGTGACCCCTCCGCTCTGTCTGGAGGGCCCTTCGGCTCCTGTAGAGGATGTGCGGCTGGTGACTGGAGGGGGCCGTAAAGTTCTCTCTCTGGGCGAGGCTGAGGGACACAGGTCTCAGGAAGTAGTCTGCATCCTGCGTTCTGATCAAACCTGACTAGAGGCAAAACAGAGAGTTTTATTAATGACCATTATACGTATTCAGCCTGTTTCTGTACAATCCATATATTGGACTACATTTTTACACTTTTATCCTTGCTTCACCTTCAAGTAGCACAACAGGAGTAAAAAGTCTTCAGAGTGACTTATAGAGTATAAATTGCTCCTTTAATGTCCTAAAGTGCTGCAGTCATATATAACCAATTTAGCAAAACCTTCTCCAGCTATTTCTTTCGCTGCCCAATCTGTCTCTGTCAGCAATTAGTCAAGATTTGACTGCTGGGTCACTCTGAACCTGACCCTCTTAAGCCTCTGGCCGCGTTTCTTCATGTTCAACATCTGTTTTGCTGCTCAGTGTCAGAAGTTATCTGGGCGAAATCTAAATAAGGACAGGTCAGACAGAAAGAGTTTCAAACTAAAGAGGGCGCGGAGAGTGGAGGAAAAGTAGGGGTCATTTCTCATGTGCAATAAACACTGAAGGTTTAAGCGTCGCACACTTTATATTTGACATCTGACAAAGAAAAGAGCTCGACAAAGGTTATCTGAGTATAACATGCAACAAATGCTTTCTACAAAATATGTTCTTAGAGGCTATAGATGTTTCTAACTCTTTAAAACTGCTGCCAGTTAAAGTACCACTGCCTTGTGGGTAGGTTATGGGAAAACCTATTATAAATCCCTAAAGAGCTGGCCGACAAAAAATTCTTCATTTGACCTTATTCTCTGAATCTCAGCCTCGGCCTCTCTGGGAGAGAGACAGAGACATTTTCAGCTTTCATATTCCACTTTCAATAAACTTCTATCAACACAGCCGACTCAGACACTGGGAGATTATTTTCTCTTGCTCTCTGCCTCTCTTTGTCTCGCTCCGTCTCTCCAAACACACACCACATCTGTGTTGACAGTCAACTGGCACGGAGCATTCGGGCCGTAAACCGCGCTTGCCAGCAATATGTGTTTAATTGACTACAGTCGGCTTTGGCTTTTTTCAGCGTGAGTGGGAGATCATTCATCGCAGAGGCCTGATACAGTGGCAGCATTGAAGAGTCTGTCCTGTAGTGTGTATTTGTACAAGATGTGCGTATTTGTGACATTCCCAGGACTGTAAATGTTTGTGTGCGACAACAAAGGGTGAAAAAAGGTTTAAAAGACGTGTTTTGTACACATGTGGGGACAAAATACACGTCTTTGTTTCTGTCTATGAAGATTCTAAGCACGAGTGGACCTCTTTTCAAGATTACACTGGATCCCCAGCCTCTACCTACAACGGTTCGTCGGGAGCAGCAAATATGTATTCTGACTCTTTATATGTGAAATTAAATTTGTAAACACGTAAAATGTGTTTGCAAGTGTATTGAGATTGGCACATGTGGAAATCTGCAAATGTAGTCATAGATCTGTGAACGTGTTCATAAATCATGCATACTTGTGGCTAAAAAGGCTTTTAATCCAAGAGCTGGAAATGAAGTCAAGTCATCAATTGCAACTCCAACGGGCCTTGCAATTGGATGTCGTTTTACCCAAGATTCTTGCTACACTACAAGGCGTGTGGGGATTTGCGGATTTTTAGAGGAATCCAATCACATGACCCTCCTCAGTGAGGAAACAACAGGTACTAGCCTGAGCTAACCCTGTTGTCTATGCAAACAGCTGTTGCAGTTAATTCTGCATTAATTCAATGCGACACAAGTATAACTGCCTCTACTTGAGTTACAATCACATGACCCTCCTCAGTAAGGAAACAACAGGTCCTAGCCTTAGCTTCTAGCATCGCAGGCAACACGGGTGCTCAAGTCTATATGACACAGCATGGCTCATACTCTCACCCTAACTCTATATCCCAGCTGCAGTCACTGTTTACAGGCGGCTCTGCCTCAGATAATAATCACGTGTTTGACAGAGCACAAAAAACAGCGACGCAAGAAATGTATCTGCATATTATTCACGTCCAGAAACAAACTGTTTGGCCCAGTACTTAGAGATGATTATGATCTTTTCAACCCTTTAAAACAACAAACAGAGAAAAAAACAATGCAAACTATATGACAGAGCCCTCGGGGTTCGTGTTTTGCTACATCAGCAGCTAAGCAGCTCTGTCATTTCTGTTTTATGTGTGCAAATGTTCTTGCAAAGCTCCTAAGGTGCTAGTCCTGCGGGATTCCAGACAATGTTGCTGTTGCATGTAATTTTGACTACTGACTTGGTTGCAACACAGCAGTTTGTTTTGAGGAATGAGGAGAAGGGGAAGGCAGGGTCAAATTATTGGGAAAAGGAGAAGAAGAGAGAAAAGAGAGCTAGATGCTTACTAATACATTACCACTTGCAGCCTGCCTGTCAATGGTCAAGAAATGTACAATGGTTCGTGCCAGGAACCCCGGCCAGGATCGTTGGTAAACAATCACATGTGACAACCGATGCGTGATCTCGTCATGCGCGTGGCACCCGCCCCAGGCTGTGGCGTAATCACAGGCGATTGTCATAATTCGGCTCCAAGTCACGGTGAGGCCCTCTGACCTGAACTGTGCTGCTGTCAACCTTCAAAACTTCACTTGCTAGGCACTTATTCTCCGGGTGGGTGGCTGGAGGCAACTCACGAGGGTTAAAAAATAAAAAGCTCTGCAAAAAGAGTTCGGAGGAGGGGCGATGAAATGAAATGAAATCTCGTTATTTGTTGTTGTTTTTATTGTGAGGGGTTATTTCTGGTCAGTCTTTTTAATGGAAGTAAAATGAGACGGGACAGACAAAGGAGGAAGTGAATGATGGGAAAAGACAACCACAGGTCTTACAGCCGTAGCCTTTAGACCGGACTGTTTTTTTAGGAGCTTTTTCAGACACTGTCATGGTTTGACATATTTTTAGTTAAAAGTAGTCTGGAGTTTACAGGGTGATCTGGCCGACATTCAGACCTTCAGAAGACAGCGGACATACGTATGTGTCTGCATTATTTCAATTTGTTGCAGCATAAGCCTATTTTCTGTCAACCCCCTCTAACTCATGAAGTGAGAAACATTCGCTGTCACTGTTATTGTCAGCAGCATGCAGGCACACCAAGAGTGCACCTATGCAAAAGAGGAAAAAGTTGAATTGTGCAGAAGTGGAATTTGAAAACCAAAAGCATTTTATTCACAACTCCACTTCAAGGGGCATGGGCGCCATGACAGGCATGGCGGCATTTCATGGTGACAGCGCTCTTTCTCTGATTTCTGTCAGCACCACATGCACGCAGCAAGTCACAGTGTATGGTTTCTATAGACTGGTCTGTGCTTCAGCATTGGTGCTGAGGTTTGTGGCGGGGTTATGCTGTCAACACGCTGGTGTGAAAGAGTTACGTTGGTCCCATTCTCATGTTTGTCAGAGAGAGCGGCGTGACATGTGACACAGTTCATTCCTGCATGGTGGCCTGAGGAGCTCCAAGGGTTTCTGAAAAAATGAGGCCCCATCAGATGGAGATAAATACAGATAACCACCCCTGCCTGGGAGACTGTGTGGTTTGGGTCAAGGAAGAAGCCTCTGAGTTTTGGTGTGGATCTGAATCATAAGGCACACTTTTGATGTCTTCTTTGATTTCCCAGGGAATCATTTCTGGATCTTGGCATATTTAGGGTTTCCATGGGTGTGTGAAATGTGGAGCAGCTTGATTGAATTGAAGGGGGCTGTTGGGCCTTGGCGGAGCAATGCGCTGCATTCTAGTTGTAGCATTAACTCTGTCTGTATGTTTTTGACCTATGATAAGGATGATCAGTCAGATGATGCGCAGATGTATTTGCATCGGTCTGAATTCTTCTGACACGTTGCTGTGTCGTGTGGAACAAGCTTCTACGTGTAGACGCAGCCACTGACTGAGGTTTGAAAGTATTCCAATGAGCTCGAAGTATTTCTGTCTTCAACAGAGCAACATGCATCTTCCTCCCAAGCATAACGACGAGCAAATCCTCACAGATAATCCCACACATGTCTCCAGTCTGCAAACTCTGCGCAGCCACGGAAAACAAAACAACATGTTTCACGTCTTTTTTCAAATGTGTGTGTGTGAGCATGCATGCGAGCCACTATGTTCAGAGATTAGGTCGCACAAGTGTCTTTCCTAAATAGCCAAAGTCATCAGATTACACACTGCACTCGACGAGGTGCAAATAGCAGTCATAAAATGCTGAAACACTACTTGGGAGGGCGCAAACAGCTGGAGTCTCTGGAGTCAGACGCATCCGGACAAGCAGTGACAGGAATCGGATGAGGGGTTATGGTGGTGGTGGACGGTGGTGTCGGGAAGAAATGGTAGGAAAACGGAACTGAAGGTGGGGGGGCCATTCAGCACATTACAAGGTGCACCTGACTATGCTCAGGTTCGCTCATTCTTTCTGTTAGACTTGTGTTTCCTGGCGAGACCCTGAAGCGTCCATTTACATTCAGACCAAGCGTGCACAAAATAACGTCATTCCAAAGTTTAGAAAGTTCAATACAGTAGAGCAATAATCACATTTGCTTCGTAATCCCTGGTAATTGTTTGTATTGTAACCAAACACAGCGACGCAAAACTAAAACAACTCTTCTTCAATGCAACCATGAAATAGCTTGAAAGCATCAAACAATCCTCTCGACAGACCAAAGTGCAGCAGTAATTCTCTCTTGTCTCTGGTCCATGCAAACTGCATGTTCCATGGCGGCGAAATTTCTAGCAGCTGAAGGGAGCAGGGATTCAAACTTTGGCTCAGCGTTGACAGTGCTTGTTGGAAAGAATGGGATCAACACTCTGACACCACACTTCAGCACCCGACACCATTTTTTTCATCAATTAGCTGTTTCACTTCAGGCTGCACCTTAGTCATCCGTTGGCCGGGCTTCCGCAACACATTCCACAAACTGGAGGTTTATCAATTTGGAAACTGCAAACCGACCTGACTCCAGTCTCTGAGACACGTGTCCAATGACTCAATATCTGCTTCTTATAACCCAGGAAACCATGAGTGATGTTAGCGAACAATAAAACCAGCTACAATCCTTTAGGATCACCGTACCGAGAATTGATTACGACAAGCTGCCAAGACCACACTGCATGCTTTTCAAAGCTTTGTCACATCAAGAGCCCATCGCTCATATATCGTTGGAAATCCCAGAGGTGGGACGAGTCTGCAGCATTCTATTATTACTACTACTACAACGAGCCCCGGGGGCAACATGCCCGTCCTTTTACAAGAGGAAAACACATGACCTGCATGATTTGTGGTGGGAGGAGATTTAACATTTCCCTTTGGTACAAAAGAAAGGTGTGCATGAGCAGTCAGGGTAAAATTAGATTAGACAAACAGATCGAGATGCATGTGAAGAGCAGGGATAATGGCGTGGTTTACGAGGTGAAGCCGAGCCAGGAGCAGGGCTAGAAAGGTCACAGATGGTTAATGATTACTAGTTTAAGAAGTGACTGATGGTTATGTCATTATGGAGGCAACGTTCATTAAACTGAGTGGAAAAATGTCAGATATGAGGAACAAGCATTTGGGGCACCATTTGCCTAAACCATGTATCTAAGGTTATACTTCATCAATGCAAGCATGTGACTTTTTGTGGAAACACCAGATTTCTCTCCAAGGGCCAACATGTCTTATTATATCTGGTGAGGGCTTAATGCAAAGGAAATCACTTGAAGCTGTTTCAGACATGCACTGAATTCCAGAAAATCTTTTGAAATGATCCAAAGGGGCTGTCTGTGAGAACGCAAATGTCCAAATCAGTTGCTGCCGACATCTTTCTTCAGATTTTTTCCAACTAGCCGCAACTTTTAAACCCTGGATAATGTCCAACTAAGAAACAGATGCAAAACCAAAACGAAATCCAGTGAGGAAGGCAGACGCCAGCGCCAATGTGCTGTAAACAATAGTGCAGAATGAAAGTGAGCAAAATTAAAAATCCTAAATTCCAAACTTCGAAGAATGTTCAGACCCCACTGGGCGGACATTTCCTGGAGTTCATGTCTGAGACTAATGTCTGCAAGTATTTAATCACTCCAAAGCATCGGAGAAATTGAAATGTTGACACAATGACTGAATGAGTAGTTGAAGGATCAGATCATCAGACTGTATCCTCTGGGGATTATGAATAGCTGTGCAAATCTGTGTGCTAGACTAACATGGCCATTCTTTTGCCAGCATGACTAGATTCATGGTATCAGAGTTACACAAAGCCTGTATGTCACTCCACTCCGTCCTCTTCTCCCTCACCCCCATAAAAGTCTGACTTAAGCAGATTAAGCTGCAGCATTAAGTCGACACAGAAGAGAACCTGTTTTATGGTCACCCCCCCTTTCACATGTGCGTATGTGTGCCGTGCACAGTCTCAAACCATTTGGCAGGTGAATAGTGCAGCCAGTGGGACCGGCCTGTTTCTTTCATTTTTATGGTTGAACTCCCCACTGTCATCAAAGCTGGGCTAACCACTATATGGGCTGCCAGAAGTGGGGAGTTGAAACGGCATCTCATACACAGGGCTTTACAACGTAACACTGCTCACAAGGGCGGTTTCACCACTTCTAAATGCCACAGAAGAAACGACGAGCCTTTCTTTCTTTTCATCTCACTCTGATCTTTCTTCATCATTCCCTCTACGTCCATCATTATCCCCGACAAGATACCAACATTCAGATTGCGTGGGTCGTCCTAAATGTGGATTTATAACGCTGACTCCTGAACAACACAGATGCCGTATCGTGCTAATCAGGTGGCCAGGAGGCCAGGTGCTCTGACTGATACAGATATTGATTCGGTCCTCTGGATCCAATATTTACCTGCTGGGGGCCAAAGAGGAACCTGACCAAAGTGCAAGCTCTCATGTGAGGTTATAAGTTGTCCGGTGAACTTTGACCCATCATAGGCAGAAACAACTAAACATCTGAAGCACAGACATGCATGTGCACATTGTGCATAGTTAACCCTCTGGAATCTGAGCCAGTTCTTACGAACGTTTGGTCTGCCTGGTTGCCTTGTGTTATAAGTTATATCCATCTTTCTTCTTGGGACAGCCAAAGCTGTCGGAGCCACACACATGCCCAGTGACATCACAACCTTGAAACACACAAATACAAAACAGACAGAAAAGAAAACCCATCTCAAATGTGCTGTGGGCTCGGCACTGTTGTATCAACTGAAATACCACACTACTAACAGAAACAAATACTCACAACACTACCAATGACAAAACACAAATTGGATAAAATTCCTACACTGATAAAAAAAATTGCAGTTCAGATATCTAAACCATTTTTAGCATCAGCCAGGAAACTAAAGGCATTTCTCTGCTCTGTGATCACTTTCACAATTCACATCAGAAAAATGTCCCGTCGATTCATGGGCACAGTCCATTCTTGCCATCCTCATTCGTGAGAACCACGTTTACAGTCTCTCCAACCCTGGACCTTTTGGCTGGCTCTTTTATTGGGATCTGGTCTGAAAATGCAGACACACACACACACACACACACACAGGAGAAGCATCCCTGGAGATGGGCCATTTTCCATCTGTTGTTTCAGAGGGCAATTCTCAGACACAGCAGTGGTCCTCCACAACAAAAATATAAACAGCAAACCAACACGGTCAGGCCTGGAATTTATTGTAATTAAAGACACTGAAATAAAAAAAAAAAAAATCAAGTTAAATGAGATGTGGTCGTGCTGGTTTTTCAAAGCATTTGTTTGTGTAAAACAGTGAAAAGACACAATGGATTTCAATGAGTGATTTAAGGTTAAGGTTTACATTTGAAGTTGTGCCGTAACAAGGTCCTTTAGATGCAAAGCCACCACAAGTTTGGACCCTCTAAGTTCCCTCTGTCAAACTAGGAATGTCAAGACTGCTGCCATACTTTCTAAAATAATATGCGAGTTCAAGACGGAGATCATAAGTGTGTATTCACAAAGGCCTTTGTTCTCTGGTCCAGACGGCTCAGAAGGCGAGGACCACTCTTGAGCTCTTAGACTGGAGCTGCTTCTCTTCGACTTCATGCCATTCTTACAGTAATGTTTCCTTTATGTTCACACAGCAATAGGCGGACCACCAACGCAAGGACTGAACCTGGGCCAAATTTCTCCACCGAGCACAAACAAACCCAAGTGAAATAATGAAACATTTCGGCAATGCTATCCTGCAGATTTAAACTTTGGCTTTTGCCTAGGACAAATGGAATGTAATGTATGAAAGGAGATGGAGAGGAAACTAAAATGACCCCAAACCCCTCAGCCCATTCTAACACATCTACACTGCTGTGAATCACCCATCATTTTGAATGAGATCTCATCTTATTTATTGTGTGGATGACCTATATTTCACACTTAGCTTCCTCCTTATCCTCATGGAATCCATGCACCCCACCTTGTTTAGCAAAGATTATTGCTCTTGATTTCTGAACCTACTTAAAGTCAAACATGAACTTTTTTCAATTTGTGAACGGTACAACATGTGTCGGCCAACAGGGACACGAAAACCACAAGCACATTGTTTTGGCGTATTTGTCGTGAAGGGCTTTCCTGGCTCGCAGAGCAAACATTCTGTGGTGCTTTGTAGACTTGACTTTTCCACCTCCATTAGTTATTCATTAGCTGATTTGGGCAAAAGTGCAGGATACATCGAAAGAGCACGGTCTAATGATGCGGGGCAGACAGTGACTGAAGGAGCAAACTTGCCAACTTAGCCAGTGGCCTTTTAAGTCAACTTCAGTCAAGTGTGCAGCCTCACAATAGCACACTAAAAGAACTGGTTGATGGCAGAGTGTGTGTCAAAGAAAAAAAAAAAAACCCAAAAAAACAGCGTTTGAACAATGAAAAAAATCTGTTACAATTTACATTTTCCGGATGACTGTAATCTGATGGTCTCCTTTCAATTGTCGTTTCCGCTCTCACTCATTCCTTTATCTCCACGTCTGATTGGAATCTGATGTTTAACATCTTCTAACACAAAATTACAGAACATTTATTTATTCAGTCATGTACTTTTCACATAGTCTCGGCTCTAATTCAGTGTTTTATAAACTCCCACTTGAAATCCAGAAAAGGGTCACGGACCTCTGTCTTTCTCCCTCTCGTGGTTTATGAATGACAAGAACACTGTAATTCGGTGTTTATATTAATGGGATCCCAGGATGAGCCTGGCCTCACAGCCTCCTCTTGTTCAGTAAGTGCAATCACTGCATCTGCTCCATAGATCAAACTCAAGGCTGCCAAAACTACACTGAAATAACAACGTAACACAAACAGACTTTCAAACTGATTGTCCTGATGCAAACACACATGCCACTCCGGTTCCAGCTCACCCACGCCCTCTTGCAACTCGACTCCGTTCACGCTCACACTCACCATCCCCATGCATGTAGACAGTGCCACCGAGGAGTTGACCCTCGACCTCAGCGACCCCTGGTAAAAGCAGAGGTCGTCCTGGTGGTGGGCCCTCAGGCTCTTGGTGCCGTTCTTTCCCAGGACCTGGACGGTGAAGCCAGGTGCGATCAGGCTCTCAGAGGCCTCCTTCAGCTCCATGTGGAAGTCCTGCCCCAAGCCGCTCAGCTGGAAGTGGACCGTTTCACTGCCACCGCCGCCGTTTGATGAGGCCGCATCTGGGTTGAGGGCTCTGCGTCGCCTTCTGCGCTGGTGATGGGCAACTTCGTGGGAGACGTAAACGCCGTGGCGGCTGACCTCGTACGGAGATACAATCTCGTATTCTGGAGAGACAGCGAGAGGAAGACAGGAGAGAGAAGATGGAAAGCTTGGAGATTATTGTAGTAAGAAGAATCCAATTGTCATAGGCATGATACTTAGGCATGATAGGCATGATAATATGCTGTGTATGCAACTTGGTTAAAATAAAACCCATTGTTTTGTTCAGTGCTAATTAGAAATAGCAACATTTACTCTGACATACCTTGTGCTGAGTCTACCTTGAATAACTACAACCCATCCCCTCCCTTTGTAAATTCACCTTGACCTGCCTCATATACTTTTGCTGGCAGAGTCAAGAAAGAGTTACAAGAAAAGGAAGGCTTCGAGACGATTCCAACTCAGGCCGTTCAGCGGAGAGTGAATCATGTTTGACCTTAGTGCTTTACTGCAGTTTCTTTACTACTGCTCAGGCTGGATTACTGCAGGTCATAAAGAGAACTGGTGGCAGGTCACAGGCCCGGCCTCCTCCGATAAACGTCTGCTGGTGCCGCAGCCACAGAAACTAACTTGCTCGTCTCCAAAATATCAAATCAAAAGAGTGGCTGACTTGGTGAGCTGCGCCAAATTGGTTTTCCAGAGGAAATCGTGGCAGTAGACGTCGCTTCTGTCCACCCTGTGAGCAGGACCTGACCTACTAAAGGAGGACATGCTGTGACAGGGATGAAGCGTGTAATTGTCTTTAAGGCTGCTGCAGGGTTTTGGAGAAAATGCATCTTGAAAGCCAGTGAAACATATTCAATGCGACAAAATATTCAAAGTGAGAATTATGCTCAGAAATTGTTGTTTCACTGTAATTTACTGTGACTGTGGGGGGTTCCTAACAGTAGAGAGTCTTTACCACTTTTGGTTTATGAGTAACCAGCAAGCAAACAACTTAAACCACGTTGTTAATTGATTTTTGCAACAGCGTTCAGATAGCCTCACATGTTCCTGCTGGCCATATGGGAAAGTGATACACAGGCATTTTATCAGATAAAAGTGCACAGAAATAACAGCAACCTCAGACTAACAGTCAACAAGAGCCAGGGTGAGTTACTCTAAAGTATGACCTGCTTTAGCAAGTCTGAAATAAAGAGTAAATATAGCATGGAGACAGACATGTTGTGGCAGTCAGTGGGAGGAACGTGCAGGGGGTGGACAGACAGTGTGTCATCACTGGCTGTGAGCATGCATGAGGTCTGAACTTGGCTATTCGGTGCAGATTGGACAGGCTATGACTTAGAGCCCTGCACACAGTATGACATACGATTATTAGTGGATGCGTTTATTTAAAGCACCGCACATTGAGAAGAGTGCGGGAGTGGTCAGCGCAGGAAGCAGACGGAGCTACGCGACTGCTCGAGAGCAAACACATCACGTCTCCGGCCTTTTCTGTGCAGGCACCAAGGTACTTAGTGCCAAAGCAGAGAATGGTGTTCTCTCCCCATCTCTGCTGCTTTGTCCATCCCCCAACTCGCCTCTACACAAACACTCGCTCACACACACACACACACACACACACACATTTACACCTACTCAACTGTGTTTGTGCTGCCCTAACTCAAAAACCAGCTGCAGTGACCCATGTCTGACAGTGTACAAACAAAAGGGTCTGCAGGAACAGAGTGCAAGCATGCGTGCGCATGCACACACACACAAACAGGCCTGTCTGCTGGCCTGTGACAATATCCTGCAGTGGTTAGTTTGTTGGTTTAGTAGCTCCTGAATGCCATTAGCCCTGATAGACTCTCTAACCACTGGGCACCTTGGCTTCGTCTTCACAAAAGACCGAACATGTGAACTCTTTCCTCATCCACTTGCATGAATGTTAAACACACAGTTGTTAAAAGCGGCTGACTGCGAGATGATCTGAAACAGAATTGAGGGTTTCCCCTCTCTCTCTCATGTTTTCGATCGTCTCCACATGTGCCCGTGGAGTGAAAGGAGTTTTTGTATTTGTTTGTGTGTCTGCAATTCGTGGTAACTAAAAAAAGAACGACATAAAACCAAGACAAACAAACAACAGAAACCAAAAGATCGCAAAAATGCCAACGCAGTTGCTGACTCAGCACACCACATGGGGTTAGATCCACTAAACAAACAACAGATGAAAGTCTCACTTCCTGCCCGCACTAATGAAGTGAATAAGGAGCTAAATTAGACCTCAGTGCATCTTTTTTTTAATGTTTCACTTCCAAGTGCCATATTACAATTTAAGTGGCCAAACATGAGGAAGCTATTTGCAAAATTTTAACACTCTTTCCACAAATTAAATTGAAATTCATTAACTTCAATTAAGAGGAGGACTCATCTCTTTAAAAATGTTTACTGGTTAATTCCTCATTTCTCTCTCCAGCCCGCAGCTCATCTGGTGCGGCACAGGGATGGCTCTGTGTCAGGGTGCAGGTCGCCCCCTAGCGGTGAAGAGAGGCCAAGCGCAGCGGCGCAGGTGAGCGCGGGCGGATGCTTGTGTCGCTCTGAGGGATGTGAATGACTTTACTGTAGTTTTTAAACCTTGTTTACCAGCACACTGGCACAAACGAGCTGCGATCACAAGCTTAATACCAGCGTGGTCCATGCACAGCTTCACAGTTCTCCTACCTGTGTTGTCAGGTAAATTAAGAAATCGGAGTAGAGCCGATGCTTCCCTCTCGGATTCTGCACCGTCAGCACCATAACTCCAAGTCAAGCTCTGCAAGAGAAGTTGAAGAAGATGTGAATTACCACGAGAAAATGGGAAGTGTATGAGTTCTGCGTGCATATGCAAGGACCAAATCTGACTTACTCTGCCCAGGGTGGAAAAACAGAAGAGATGGAAGAAGAGCAAAGTCCACTTGTTCCACGCTGCGCAAATCCGCAAGAGAGTCATGTCTGTGGATCACCCACTGCCCCAGAGACACTGGACCCTGTGCCACACGGTCACTTTCCACATAAACCAGTGCACCACTGGCAGCACCAGCACCCGGAGCAGGAGCAGCAGGAGCAGCAGGAGCACTTCTGCAGGAGTTGGAATGAATGAAGCATCAACGACTTTCAGACGCACGCTGTTTTAGTCGCTTGGTCTCCATTCATTTCCATGCGTAAAATCCCTGAGCAGCAAAGCGCACGAACTCAACTCCTCTCTGCCGGCGAGTCATTTTTTTTAAATTCTACTAACGTCCCCCTCCCGCTCCCTCTCTCTCTCTCCCTCTCTCTCTCTCTCTCTCTTTCTGTCTCACACGCGCTCCCTCTCTCTCTCTACCCGTTGACCCCCGCGGACCATTTTGACTCCCAGTGAAATCATGTGATTGTCTTAAATAGGGCTGCGTCTAGGCTTGGCAATCGCAGACTCTCTCGATGAAGACTGAGTCATATAGTCCGAGTCGGCTTCCCCCGGGAGCACACCAGGCTGCTGGGGACTCTCTCTCTCTCTCTCTCTCAGTGTGTGTGTTTAGGTGTGGGTGTGGGTGGTAAGTACAGCCTCTCCAGCCAATCAAATGTGACACCTGTGCTGCGAGGCAGGGTTCAGGACTCTTAGGCGACCAATTGCATCTCTTACTATGAGTTGCAATGACAGTGACTGTTGTGTCTGTTCCACCTCAGCTCAAGTGATACATGTCCTCAATGTAAAGGAATGAAAATGTCTGTTGTTTTGTGTGTGCGTAAATTTCAGTTGTCTAGGCTCCATAACCCAAAAGGGATCGGTAGATTACACCCTGCAGCAGGTAATCAGTAATTTATGATGGATTACGGTCTGTAACGTAACCCCTGACCTCTGTTTAATCCGCTCGTCATTCTCCCATCTCCCCCTGTATTCCGCAGCTGCACTGATAGGCAGCCGGCCAACATTTCCTAACTCCCCACAATCATTCATGGAAGTGCTTATACACGACTGTGGGAGCCAAAAGAACTGGGAGCGCTTGTTTCATATTCTGGAGCATTTCATCCTCCCCAAAAGAAAACCAGATGAGGCTTTCTGCTGTGTGGCAGGAGAATAAATGTGTGACGGTTTACGGTGTGATCATTTTGTTTTTTGGCTCCTGGTCAGAATATCTGGATGAGAGTAAAGGGAATCAGAGGTGATTGTAAATACGATGGCCCGTGAAGCTCCACCTATAGTTGTAAGACCTGTTCCATAAGTTTCAGCCGCCAATCTGTTGCTGCAATTTTTTTGGTGGTTTTCAGCCCGAGCAGGTTGTCATGCAGTCCCAGAATATGTTAAGAAAACTCCGGTGTTGTGTTTCAGCATTTCATTAAGAGCAATGAGAGATGGCCTCTATGACAAATTACACTGGGCGGTGGACGCTCGGGGGGACATCTCTGCTCTCTGTGACACTCTCTGTGAGGGGTTTGTTTCTCACAAACCGTCCATCTGCCAAACAGCCTGTGTCACGTTAGGGTCCCGCATGAGCAGATTTATCTGGAAGAGGAGGGCGATAAATGAGACAATGCGGCCATATCAAAACCAAATGAGCAACTTTCCCCCTGGATGCAGCTTCCCACAGACGAGAACTCCCACCACATGTTTGGAGGCTCAGGTAATCTTTACAGTGTCAGCTGCTGCTGGAGTTAAATCACCCCTGCACCTTTAGACAACCCCCGATCACACCCCCCACATGTGTGCACACAGTGCAAACCAATACCCGCTCTGCACCGTGTGAACGCATGGAGACAATGCTCGTCTCTTATTCATTAGCTGTCTCTTTATATATTCATATATTTGTTCTGTAAACACACACGGCTGATTGGCAGTCTGGCAGATGTTTGAGCAGTGAAACAGTCGGTGTTGTGACGTACAGCGGTCGGCTGCTTGGTTTTTTTGTCCCGTGGGGGTCGAGCATGTGGAGCGAGAGTGGCAGACTGCACTGCGCTGCATTGTTTGAAGGTGTTGAGCATAGAAACCCCCCCCACCCCCGACTCCGAGCTGAGCTGGCGTGAGTGATTTGACCTGTGATCCCCTGAGCTGCTGTAGCCGAAGCCCCTCAGTCTGCCTGACTGCATGTTTGTCTGCCCGCTACGTCTCTCCCGCACTGACTCTCTCCCATTGCCTGTCTTCAATATCACCTCGGGATGCACAGAGCCCAAAAGAGCGGCACATTCCTTCACATGGATTTCCACCACACACTAGGCGTGTCGTCTCTCACACAGTGCCTGGCTTACTTTGGACACATTCACACACACACACACACACACAGGAGACTGCTTTCTTATCAGGGGTTGGATGAGAAGATTGATACCACTGACATGTCTCTGCCCTAAAGTATGGAGCTGTCACCAAAGTCACAAATCATTACCTCCACTAAGGAGACCAGTTTTTTTTTTTTTTCAGCAGTGATACGCAAAACCTATACCAACACAACCGCCATGAAAAATGGACATAAGCCAAAAAGAGTCCATTGAATTCCGTCTTGAATCTGAACCAAGGGGTAGATCTGTACTTTCTTTGAAATTGCTAGGAGAGGAAAAAAAAAAATCTGGTACAGTGAGGAGATTGATGTTCCCCGAGCCCATCGGCGATTGCCTGGTGATGAATCAGACTGAGGCCCAGACTCAGTGTTCAGTCTCCTCTGCAATGTTTACAGTCTGACGAGTGCGCACAGGTTGAGTGCTTATCCAAGGAAAGCACAATCGTTTCTGTGGGTGTTTTACGTCCAGACATTTCTTTACTTCATCTACACACAGAAAGAACAGGTAAAGAAACAATAATTTAGAAAGTTTCTTGGTTCTTGGAAACTGGTCCAAGCCAATGATGAATCATCACTTTTAACGTTACATTCTTGTGCAGGCTAAACGAACAGGATTTGATGAGTTAATTAGTGAGATGTGCTGGAAGGCAGATTTTGGTACCTTTGCTGTCCAGACTGTGGAGAGTGGTATTGATCCTCTAATCTATCGCTCAGCGAGAAATCTCATGAAGTAGGTCTGGAAGTTTCCTCCTGCTTTATTCTACCCAGGTAGTTTTCACCCCATGGTCTCATTTAATTAGCTGCCCGAAACTGTCATCAATGCAACACATGTGCGAGTGTGCGCGAGAGGGCACGCTTGTGGGAGGCATATGTGAGTTTGTGTGCAAGCTCTCTTATGTGATTTATGTACGAGTGCGCACAAATATGAGCCTGTGCATGGATGTATGCAAGTGTGTGTGTGTGTGTGTGTGCGCGCGTGAATTGTAAGCTGACAGCAGCTGTAAAATTCCTCTCTGAGCATCACAGAGGGGAGGCTGATGGGAGCTGACAGGAAGCAAGAGTGAGGGGAGGTGGGAGAGGAAGATGAAGGTAGGAGTGGAGCAGTGGGGGGACGGCGGTTGCCAGGTAGCTGGATGATTGAAGGTTCGGTCGGGCCTTTGCAGAAACCACGTCCTGCTGTCGAAGAACGGCGATGCTTTTACTGCTATTGTCTTGTCTAACCCGTGCACCTTGGATGCATCAGCTCAGACTAAAACAACTGTTTCCCCAAAATATTTGCAGATGGTGCAGACTCCTGGCATTTGGACACTGCTGGAAATATTCCCAGTCATCAAGTTATAGACTTTATATTTTACGAGGCTGATATTTATATTACTTTCACTTATAGCTAATGTAAACCTTGAAATAATCATGCCATATGGGAAAAGATGATCTGTCATCTCAGCCAATATCCACTTGGATTGGTTCTGGCCTGATTGACCTTTATTTGGAAAAAGATAATACTGTGCTGACACTGTTTTTAAATGTATGTTGTGCACCTTTGGCCTCTTAATCAAATAAAAACAGCAAAACATAATGAAGGTTATAGTGATGTTAGCTTTAACGTTAACTTTACTGGGAGAGCATCAGCAACAGAACACACAGCGATGGCCATGAATAATCCGAATTCAAGTAATTAAAGGAACACAACTGATGAACTTAAATGCTACCAATCTGATTTCCTTTCTGATACGCTATTTGCACCAGGACACACTGCAGACATCTTTCTTGCCTAAGAGCCATCGAGGCGAGAACACATAAAGACAAATGCTCAAACAAGCCTGCAGAGGAAGTGGGTGACAATTACCAATTATGATCGTTTGAATACCAGAGATGAGCGCTGTGGGCCAGATGTCTGCACACAACTGAAATGGTGGTGCAATCAAGTAACTGCAAAGTTGTGCAAAAATTTTTGGAAATCTGCACCTCGGAAGGCCCAAAAGCCAAACTGGTTTTGGGCATAGGGCAGAGTTTGGCTATGAACAAGAGCTGTTCCATTTTATATATGCCCTCTAATGTTGGCCTGAAATAAACCTGGGCCAGTTATATGTGTGGGTAACAACCCAAAGCTGTAAAATCAATGAGGCCTGGCAGCTTCAGCCTCTTCAGCTTGTTGGTACAGCAGGTTCACCAGCAGGTTCATCAGCCCTCTAATGGAAAGTTGCACTTGGAACATGTAACTGTATTGTTTCAGCCCTCCCCTTCAAACAGCCTCCACTGAACTAGATAATGCACTGGACATGGCTGAGTGAGTCAAGTATTAGTCTTCATAATAACCACTGATTAGTGAAGTTATTGTGCTGATGTCAGTGCTCTACATCAGTTAGCCTGAGAAGTGTTGCAGTGTGGGAGGTCCTGACCCTGTTTGATCATGTGAGCAACAGTTCACATTGGGACACAATGCTGGATGAGGCTGACAAAATCCTGATTAATCTGATTTATCGTAGCAATCATCATGTTGATGCATGCCTCTCCAAGTGGTGGGTTTGGCCATTAATCAGTTGCACATTATTTTCCACAACAAGTGGCCTATCAAAACACTTGTTACACTTTGAGAAGGTGAAGGCCTTTAATTTCAACACAAGCAGAGTTAATAGTCTGGGTCACTCGTTGCTATTTAACATACAATTAAGATCATTAAAGTTTGCTGTATTTGCTTTTTCCCTAAGAAACAAAGAATTAAAAAGAATAACTATAAATCATAGACATAGATTCTTATCTTTATTTTTATTCTTTACGAAAGGCGCTCAAATCCTGTGAAACAGTGGTTCATAAACCACATGTTGAGACCTGATGATGTATCAGGAACCAAATACAATATAATCCTGCCATATTACAAAGATTAACAAAAAGTAAAGTCAAAATAAAACTAAAAAAAGGAAAACTCATAAGCCTTTTGGATGCCTCTGTCCCCCACATGACCTCTGAAGTGATTAGAAAAAATTAGCGACAGCATCAGTTGCAGCAAATCAATTTACAGCACCGCAGGAAAACATTGGAACATGTGCACGTGGGTGACTCTTTTGTGAACTAGCTGTATCCTCACCTCCTGGGATAATGGAGGTCACAGGTCTTTGGCACCTGAAAAGGCTGACGAGTTCAGGAACCTGCTCTTTAAAGGTAAAGGGGAAACACTAGTACGGTATTTCACAGTGATTTGACGATTTGTAGATTTCTGCCGCGATTCCTTTGTGGCGGTCGGTGGCTGAAAGGTTCAGGAACCCCTGCTTCAAAGGTAAAAGACAACATTCACGCAGTATATCAGAGTATGCCATGAAAATCAAAGCTCGTTTGGTCTCTTTCCTTGTTGCTTAACCATCTCTACATTTCCTCGTGGTATTGAGGGACGGCGCTGACTTGCGAGCAAAACACCGCCGCTCTCTCTGGGTTTCAGAGCCAGAGATGAAAATGAAGGGCTGGAGAATTGCGCTAATTATTGGTAGTGAGGTGTATGTGATCGCTGGGGCAGAAAGAGCATCTCTGGAGGGGTGAAACCTAAAAACAAAGTGGCCAGTCTTATGACACTCTGCAGGGGTGAGAGCCTGCTAAAGTTCACCACCTCTGTATTGTGTAAGCAGCACTGTTATAATAACCGCCTTCATCTTGGCTCGGAAAGATTGTAAAACGTTATCACAGATGGCAGATGAAAACAGGCCTGTTTGCTGGGTTTTTAATCAGCGTTGGATGCAGTGAAAACACCATTTCCAGCATTTTCCATGAGCATTAAAATGTTCAATGAATTGGCCTTAAAGATCTGCCTTAAAAGCCTAAATTTCCACGAAGGCTCCTTGAATCCCAGCTCAGATTAGAGGATAAATAAATGTCTCGCAGGCCAATTTCAAGCAGCCCTGGCAATTTCCGCTTCTGTCCTCTACAGTAGCTCTATTTTACAGTGCCAGGCCCAAAGGAAAGCTCAAGCACTCAAACATTTGCATGTCTGCAAACCGGTGGTGGGGTTTTCACCCTGTGGGAACCAATGTCTGGCCAAGAGTCTCTGAACCACACAACCCACCAGTGTCCGTGGAGTGGTGTGGAACTGGACCTGCTGGCAGGACGATGAGGACAAGAACAAACGTCCTCATTTAGCCCGTGCAAGCAGACTTTTTGCTGAGCGGAGCAGAATTCAAGATCCTGTCAATATAACAGTTTCTTTATTGAAGATAATGCAGAGAGATGTGCTGCAAAGGCTTTATGTTTCCCTTGTTGGCGATGTTGAAATATAGCATAGCAAGGACGTTTAACATAGCTAGATGTATGTCTTAAAATGATATTTATTCCCTGGGAACAGAGGATCTACATCTGAAAAGTTTATGTTGATAAAGACAGTGCCACAAACCACCTAAAGCAGAGATCTGAGATACTGAGGCCATCACAGTAACTTCAGCAGGGCCACAGCAGGTTCTAGGCTCCAATGTGGGTCAGCCAAAGTATGCAAAGGGCCAATAACTAAGTTAAAGGCTTCAGTGAAACAGCCCAGTCAGCGCAGCACAGTGAATGATGTTCTGCAAAGTGTGACACAGATGATTGAAAGAAACCATGTACTGAAGTTTAAAATCTTGCAGATGTTAGTTTCTAGTGGCTCGATAAATCACATTTCACACATTAACTGCATTGTGCTGGGATCCCTGAAACTTCTTTTCAGTGGCAGTCGTTGTGCATGTGCAATTCTAACAAATGAGTCCCATCACACTCAGTGCTGCACCAAATGAACTTGCTACTGTGGATTATGGTTTCTGTCATTGGCACATTATGCTGGCAAACCTTGACTCACCACCAGTCATCAGACCAACAACCTGCCTCACCCCCCTGGATGAAAAAGTGTGGAAAGTGCACAGACCACCCAGGAACACACACACACACACACACACACACGCTGTGCCGAAACAGATTGCCCGATGTGACATATTTTAAGTCCTTTAAAATGCATTTAAAGACTGAAATATCAGCAATGTTGGAGATTAATGCAGATATCCCTGGATTCCAAGTTACATATCTCCGGGCAATTTAATTTTTCATGTATTCATAGAACCTTCTGACCGTCCAAAAGGAAAACAGGCTGCACCAAACTGTATCAGACCGAAAGACGACGTCTCTATCTGGATCAACCAGGCCATGGTTTGAAAAGTACAAACTTTAGGACCAATTGCAGGAAGTTGAGGAAACATTAAAAGACTGAAGAGGAAACAGAAGCCTCTTGCAGAATTGCTTATAGTCTTTGAAGGCAATGATTTGGACGTGCAGGAGGAGAAATATTCAACACAAGCATTCACAGATGAGGACTTCTGTGGTTGCAGGGGTTTTCTATTTTTCCCTTTTGAAGTCCAGCTTTGTTCTTTTAGTGATGCTTAATTTCTTCAAAGTGCAGACAAGCTGAACAGCATTTTACTAATGGGTATTCATGCTGTGGTTTACTCACAGCAATGAATCCGCATCCACAAGTAACCGTGTGCGAGACTGTACAAAAGCATGAGGAAGGACTTTTAAAAAAGTAAAAATAAACCCACCCACCCACCCATTATCTATACTGATCATGGGGGCAGGAGCTGATGCTAGGTGACAATGGGAAGAGGGTATATCCTGGACCATGTTCACAATAAAACTTACAGCACTGTGGGAGGAAACTAGTGCCTCAGATAGCATCCAAACACACATGGAGAGAAAGCTCAAACTCATCAGTCTTCAAATGTGGCTGGGGAACTCATACTGGTTTCTCCTTTATAAGGCCCGGTAGATATTTATGTTGAAACGTATTTGAAACATATTTATGTTGGAAATTATCAAGTTGGACCCGCCTCCTCGTGACACATCAAATCTGTAACTACTTCCTGTACAACCTGTACAACTTCCTCTGGGTCACTCATCACAGCGACACACACTCACGCGATGAAGAAGAACAGCCACAGCAACAATAATAACACTCTTCATCCAACAGAGAATCATCACAGGTCACCACCTCCATCAGTGTGTGTCCTCGTCAGTGACAGAACAGCCGAGCACCCAGAGCAGCGGCACAGCGTTATTTTGGTTGAGAGGTTCAAAGGTCCCGGGATGCAAGTTGACAGAAGCTGTCATGGCTGCCTGAGTGGCCGTGTCATTGAACCTGAAAATATCTGTTTGGAAGCATCAAACACTGAGAGAAGAAGAAGAACTATCGCTGTAGAAAGAGAGCCTGCACATCATGACATGTTTGGCTACAAAAGAAAAGCAAAAAAACTATACAATCTTGGAAAGCCCCTCGATTGGAATGTTTCCAAAGAAGTGCATTTGTTCAGTGTAATAATGAGCAATAAAACCATCAGCCATAAACTGTGTATTTATGTATTTCTGCTGTCACTAGTATAACTCAAAAAAAATAAATAAAAAATAAAGGGCCTCCTTTGGAATGTGGTGTGACCTTTGACCCCATGGTGCAGGGAGTTTACATATCCATGTCTCCACTAGTAAAAACCACATTCCTATCTTCGATCTGGGTCAGAGATAAAAGATGACAGAGATCTGATGCTGACAGGTAAGACGGATCTGACGTTCAGAGACAAAAAAAAAAAAAAAAATTCAGAGGGCTGAAACAAAAAAGAAAAGAGCAATAAAATACAACCACACATTCGACACACAGATGTCAAGGAACGTATTGCAGCAACTTTCATGCGGTGCTTGCTTGAACCAGCCCTTCCTAAATAAAGCAGCCTTTTGTTTTGTTTTCCAGACAGAGTTGCACATCCCTCTTCGGGGTCACATCGACACTGGGTACATGACGTTACAGGGACCAGGCTGCGCGTGGCTCCTGTCGCACAAAAACACAAGATCTACATTGTAGTCTTGAATGGGGAGGTGAGCAGCTTTATGTAGGGAAGCATTCACAGGAAGAAGCGCTGGAGGCACCCCCCCAGCTGTCACAAGGCAGCCACAGAGCTGACTGCTGTCAATCACGGGCATAGATGATTCCTTTATCTGACAGAGATCTAACGTCCCTCTCCGTCTCTTAGACAAGCTCATGTAATGCAATTAGTACAGTTCTCTGTAATCTGTTATCCTAATTCCATTTCAATATTAAAGAGGTTTACTATTACTGCTTGTAAGATTAAAAGACCCGTCGATTTCAACATTTAATTTTCTCCAGTGAACAAATGCAGCTTCTCTTTCTCACAAATGAAGATGCACAACACAACAGTGTTTTTACCTTCATTACAAATCATCTCAGGTTCAGCACAATTTTTCTTGTTAACTTGTTAACTTGTTAACATATTTTGTGTTTTTCCTGACTGGAAAGCAGGGGAAAAAAAGTGTTGGTAAAGTGATTTTTGTAGTGCTGTAAAAATTGCCCTTCATCACACATCAAAGAAATGAAAAATGTTTCTCCCTACAATAAACACAATGAACAAATTTTAATTTGATCATATCTGTTATATTTCTGCTCGTAATTGTACAAAGTTGCAGTATTCTGTTCAGCTCATAGCTGTATGTTTGTCCGCAGACCATCTGAAGTCTGACACTGACAACAATGTCACCATCTCCTGTTTGGCTGGCTTTTGTATGGCAGTGTATCTCATAATGTATATGGCAAAAAATATCAGAATAATGAGGAATGTAGGTGCTCTTCAAAAGCCTGAAGACAAATATTATTGAGGAATGCTTCCTGTTCAAACTGCAAGTTAATACTTCAAAATAAGAGAAAGGGGGTGCATGTTATTTTACAAATTAAGCTTAAACATAAAAAAACAAAAACAAAAAAAAACTTGATTGAAAGAAGCTGTCAGATTTGTGAATTTAGGAATCCATTGTGTGCAGAGCCTTGTCGATATGAAGAGGTTCATTGATTGCTGCACACTGTTGGCAGAATGCCCCAGACTAGAACCACAGGTAAACCAATGGCTCAAATTGCTTGTGTTGCTTTGATTGGCTCCTGTTTTGGCCCCGCCCACGTCCCCCAACTTCCACCAGGAAATGGAGTTCCACATGTGCAACAATCAATCTCAAAATGGAGTCTACTTCCTCAGGAGTTTTTTTGTCCATTGTTACAGAAAATGAAGGTTTAACAAATGATGAAACTCACACATGTGTAGGAAAGGAAAGGAGGGAGGCTTTCCATGGAACTTTTAAGCCAGAAAATGGATTCTGTTGGAATTGGGCGTCAATTGTTTGGAGAAGCTGTAGGCCAAGAAAGGCCCAGAAGGACCCACAAGAACAAACATCTTCATGAGGACCTGTACGTGTCATGGACTACAAAGAGTAAGTCCTGCTTGTTTGCTGGTGTGTTTGTGTGTACTTTGCTTTCTGTGATGTGTGTTGTAACTTCCTTAAACCTAGCATTGCTGGTACTGCGCTGTATGTCTTAAAATCATATGTTGAGAATATAGTGTCCCTCTGTGACTAAAAGGTGCATTAACCTGTGTAATGTTTAGAAGTAACAGTCATTTTTCTTTATCTTGAATCCTGTGGTGTGTTGTCCGTTGGCCACTGAGCCGCTCACGATTTCCTTCTGCTCACGTGACATTGTGCTTTGTTACCTTCTCCACTGTGGATTTGGCTCTATTGTTAGTGTATTGTTGTAAGTCAAAGTTTACAGACCCACCAGTAGTAAAACCAAAATGGGGTTTCTTCACTTTTGCCATCCATCCATCTTTGTAAAGTCTATGGCTGGCATATACAGGATGAAGCAACACACAAATATCACTCAATGAGTTTGTCAACACTTAAATACTGAATCTGACTTTTCAGTTGAAAAAAGTTGAAGCCTCAAATATTTGGTCACAATAGTCATGTCTTCATGAGAACCGGGAGTGGAAGCAGAGAGGAGCCAGATGACCAGTCAGTTGACCAAAGTGAGTCTCCAATCACTGCACTCCCACAGGCCTCTGCTTGTGTGAGGGGAAAGTATTTTCTGTGTGGGCATTCCCCGAGAAATGTCACCCTGCCCGTGTGGCTGAGACAACTAAAAAGCCCATTATCTGAAAATGGCAAACCATCGGCCTGTTGGCATGAAGACTCTGACGATTCAGCAGTGGGAGCGGGGGAGAAAAATTAGACCTTTTAACATGAATGGGGGGAAAAAAGGAAGGGAGGGGGGGGGGTCAGAGGATGGTAGTCGGTGACGGAGGGAAGGCTGAGGATAAATCTGTCCTGTGTTTTTGGTCTGTGGCAAATCAGTGACACTGAACGGCTCGGCTCTGATGTGTGTGTTATGTGGTTAATTGATTTCCAGCCGGAGCTCAGCCGTGCGTGTGTTTGCCTCATGATCAGTAGATGCATGAGTTATTTCTTTCTGTGAGTTCACTGCCCTCAGAGGGAACCCCCCCCTCCCGAATCTGGTTTTTACTCTTTTACGTATGTGCTCTATGAAGCTGATGAAGTGTGTGCTTCTATTTCACGGTGCCAGCTTGTGCTCATGTAAACTTTTGCTTTTGTGAAGAAGTGGAGAGCATGTGCGAGACTTCTGCTTTTTTCAGGGAGACCCTTCTGCTCCCATGGCTCTCATTCATCCACTGACAACTGGTTCTCACTAATCCCTCTCATTGGAAACAGCCTCCCGTGCGAGCAGCTGCCCTGACTGCGATGCAGCCGAGGCACGTCAGACCGCGTCCTGTCCAATCTGCACTCAGACGTTCATTTGTCATCAGCGTGTTACTGTGCAGGATACAGAACTAGTCAATGCCAGATACAGCTATGGTTCGCAAAATGATTCTACTTAGTTTTGTCTGCCGTCTGGGATTATTTGTCTCTGTTACTTAGCAGGAATATGCAAAACTACTGGGCAGATAAAAACAAAACACGGTGGAAAGATTTGTTATTCCTCAGGAAAGAACCCAGTAAATGTGGGCGAAGGAACAGATGACGAGCTCTTCTTGAGATGATGAATTTTAAAATATTGACCCGCCCTCATTAATCTCCTTCTGTTTTTAATTTACAATAGTGCGCTCGTAGTTTCTTTAACAGAATTTACATACAAATCCGAGAACTGATAGTCACGACTACTCACAACTATCCACTTCTACATCTGTTTCATCATGGCCCCTGGGTTGTACATGTGAGGGACACCAGTTCCACAAATATGATAAAAGAGATTAAAATATACAGATTTATTGGAATTTTTCACTTCACAGATAACATTAATTTCCCCAGTTGTCCCTCAAATCTGAATATTTTCCATCACGTTTCTTTCACTGGCAGGGGAACAGAAGCAAGTGAGCAGGTTTGGACGGAGACACCTGTTGGGACGACTGGAGCCGATCTGACACTTGATCAGAGGAAGTCATTCGTCTCAACAGGTGTTTTCTCCACTTCTCCTTGTTCCTCAGGATGTGGATTTTGTCAGGCGTGGCGATTTTTTTAAAGAGGCAGTGATATTAATAACCTTCGGATATTTTTTCATAGATGATTGGTGGCTGTTGAGCCGAGGGCGAATTGAACATCTGCCAGAACCCTGTATTTGATACTTCCTTCGGTTTTCTTTTGAGGTAAATGTTTTGGCAGCCTCTTTGTAACGTCTGCGTGCCGTGGTTCTCTCTCGCTGATGCCGACATTAGCCCAAGAGTACTGAGGCTAAAGTGGAACAGATAACTGATAACACCCTGTTAAAAATATATCCAGACACCCTCCAGGGGTGGGACAGGGCGTTCGTCAACCCATCACATAATGTGATGAATTAGTCTGCAGGTGATCAGTGGCAGAATCCCTCAATGCTTCAGTGCTTTCCGTTGCTCGTGACCATCACTGCTTCTTTGGTATTTAAGTGAAATATATCAATGACAAATCTTCTTCCGGGGCCGTGTTGCAATGATTTATAAATATCTCTGATCCTTGGAGCCTGCAACACATTTGGCCTGGATACACTCATCCATACACTGCCCAGTTCCTGACCTTGTGATGAGCATCACTCATAGTGTTGATCATGAAATATTCTAACTTGCTGAGTGTTTTGGTTCAGAAACCTGTCACCCTTCTACATAGAGCTTGAAGCCGCAGGTTGCAACTGGAAACTAGCAGCATTGAATGGAAAATAACTGATGAGCATAAACACGGCCCTCCTGCACACATCTTTTTTTTTTTTTAGTGAACACCGTCATTTTTATTGATTGCATCGATCACATCATAAGAGAAAACCTTCTCCTGTCCCTGTCTTCTTGAACTCCCTGTCTTTCTGTCTGCCTCTCTGCCTTGACCCCCACACAGGTTCGTACCACCACGCTTTTCTAGTCTAGTCCTCTGGGCGCCCACTGCTCACCTGTGCCAGGTTTAATGAATACCCCTGAACCTCATCTCTCAGACAAAGGCTGGCATTGTTGGGGGGGGGGGGGGGGCCCCTCTGTTCTCTCCCAGAGGGGGGGGGGGGGGGGGGGGGGGGGGGGGGGGGGCTCCTCTGTGACTAGCAGCCACTGTGGGAAATGATGATGATGGAGACAGAACAGAGTGGTACAAATGTCTTTGTGTGGGTGCGTGTTCTGGAAGTGGCACGGATTGTTCCTTGTCGGGGCATCGTGAAAAGTTACTCATCGACCAAGAGAGAGAACTGAAGAGAGGAAGAAGTGTGAGATCCAAATGGACTCATGGTATTCCAAACATCTCTTCAATCACTCTTCAATTGTTTAGGTACCCACCCTCCATCCCTCGCTATAAAAAGCTGCCCACTTAGACACATCAATCAGTGACTTTCAGAGCTGCTACAGCTCATTAGTCATTTCATTGAAAACATCATTAGACTAAGCCGGTTATAAATCAGGACAGGGTCTCAGAGGTGGGATTTACTGGGTTAGAGTCACTCGTTTTCAATTAGTTCAGCCTGAGTCCTCTGCTGTGTTGTCACTGACTGATCACAATAAGCTCAGTGGAAATCAGGAGTATATATAGGAGATGTTGTCATTTATCTCCGGTGCCAATAGAAACCAGTGTTCCTTTGCTGATTGGAAGTTAATTACTCACAGTTTTTGTTGGATGGTGCAGCGGCAAGCACCATTTCATAACAAACGTTTATAGAGCTGCTGGGAGTTGCTGATGAACACCAGTTGAAAGCAGCGGCTTTCGCTGCTTTTGCATGACAAATTGTTTTTGCATTTTTGAAGATGAGTAAAGAAGGTTGATCCAGTTGTTTAGCTGTATTTCCTCATTGACATTCAGGTCTGAGAACAAACAGCAAAACTCAAATTATATTATAATTAGTTCCAACACTAGCGAGGTAATTTCTGGATGAATCCTCCATTTGGAATAAATAAACTACTCAGAGTAACATTCACATTGCTTAAATATGGCAATTGAATGCAGTTTTTAAATTAAGGCTGTTGGGAAAAGAAATATAAAAGTAGACCACCAGATCCTATGAATGAAGCACACACTGGCAATTTATTCATCTAAATCATGTGGCGATATAACTCCAACTATAGCGTGTGGCTGCTCCATGCAGTGAGATCTATCATTGCCCCTCTTTGTGAAGAATGAATACACAAGTGGAAGTATGCAGCTCCTCTACCGCCTGTACTGTGGACAGACTGGAATGGAAACTGGGATGGAAGAACAACATTTCATACTTTGCATTCCGCAACAAACAACCTCTGTCTAACGAGTGGAAATCTTTACGTGATAATCTGAGAGTGCATTTCAATCAGCCCAATTAGGATGGTAACAAATCCAGGGCCAGCGCCAAGTGTTTGAAGACTGACAGCTTCTCTTTCTATGCTTAGTTCTGCAGTGTACAGCGTGGACACACACACACACACACACACACACACACAAGCCTTTTGAGCGAGGCCGCATTCCATAATAACTGAAAAAGAAAGAGACGGACTGTAATTTTGTTTTCAAAGGAGAATGTATTCTTCTGTGATTGTTGGGTAATTAGAGCTGCTGTACTTTAAAGGGCCGACAAGATGAATGACCAGCACCTGCTCAGATGTGATGCATGTGTGCGCTGTGTGTGCATATTATTTGCATGTGTAATTTGGAGATTAGCGATGATGCCTGATACATGCCCTCAGTGGAAATGTTTCGGTTAAAACATTTCCACTTTGGCATTTAAATGTAATTCTGGTCATGTGCTATTAATGAGTTTTAGAGATTGGAGCCAAACTGAGGGCACGTCTCCACCTGCCACTGGCTGCACATCATCAGTCTCATATATTGTGCATACTGCAGTGTTTTTTTTTTTTTTTTTGTTTCGCGTGTTCCAGCAGCTGAGCCTCCTCCTTCTGGCCACCAGAGGGAGTTCAACACTTAAATGTTGGATTAGGTTTTACCTGAAAAATGTTTATAGCTGCAGCCATCTAAAACCATTCCAATTATTTTATTGAACATTTGTGTTACATTACAACAATTTAGTTGTTTTGAAATGACCCGACCCACATGTTTCCTTAAGAAAATTGTCAGCCTGCTATTTTGGTACGTTTCCTCTTCCTGTAGCTGCAACTATATTTCCCCGTGTCCAGGGCGTAGAGGAAGATAATATGTGTTGGAAATATCAAACTCCCAAAAGGAAGCAGGAGCAATCCAGAAGGGGATTTGAGCCAGGCGAGGGGGGGAAACCCTGCACCGTTCTCCCCTGTGTGTGTATGTGAGACACATGCTTGGTCTATGAGGTGAAAACTGCAAGGGAAGATGCCTTTCATTTCTGCCATAGACCCGTGAACAGCTGGTCAGGGGCTGTGCTTACACCAAGAGGACCCCCCCCCACACACAGCCGGAGCCACATAAGGCTCCCTGTGGGTGCATGTAAAGCTGCACACGCAGAAACATAAGCCGAAGAACGGATATCGGTGCAATCTTTCTCAGGTCATTAAAGTTGGAAATGTGCAGACAATTGTGCACTGATCATCACGTGGAGAAAGTTCCCACTGGTCACTGACACACAAAAAGAAATGACACTGAGGGCAAAATTAGTTTTCACTGTCTGGCAACTTGTATCCCACAGATATCTCCATCATTCAGACCAACTTGTTAAGTCAGGATCTTAGAGTAGGACTTGTGCAAACAGCACAATATTCTGGTTCAGTTACAGGAGTGTTTCAAAACGACAAAGACCTGGGATGACTTCAGGAGTCACCTGACACTACCTGTGAACCGTCCTGAACTCTGCTTGACCCCGAAACGATGAGAAGACGACTCGGTCCGAGAGAAAGGAAGGTCACTGTGTTTCCTCTCCTCTCCGTTTCACCATAATCTGTTTCTCAAATGACAGAGCACCCGCAGCTGAGCAGATCAGTGTCTTCAAACACTAGAAGTGAGATGTTTGCCACCTCATTAGCGGTGATGGTTCACAGAATGTCTGTAATTCGGTTTTTCCTGGAAGTGTTTATGAATCGTGCCAGGCTATGCGCCGGCTAAGTAATCGCCCAGCAGGGGACCATATTATAGAGCTCATTCTTTCAATTAACATCGATAACAACAAAGGGGATTAACACTCCGAGGAGAGGCTTCCCCTTTTTTCTCTCAAAAGGTATTCATCTTCTGATGTAGCCAGTCTGCCTTTCTGTGTGCGTGTGTGTTCATGCATGCATATTCAAATGCGTGTGTGTATGTGTGGTGTGAACAACTCTGTGTGTCAGTGTTCGTTGTTTTTTATTTGTGCATATGAGCGCTTGGTGTCTTTGAAGAGCCCTTGTATATCTTCTTGTTCATCCCTTTCATTTCTTCGTGTGCATATGCGTGGACTTGCGATTTTCAGTGCTCACATTCCTGTGTATACATAAACTGTGTGTGTCAGTGTGCGTCAGTGTGGGCCGGGCGGATGGCAGCTTTGATCAGGACAAGTGTTGCCTGAATGTGACACTTTGACAGAAGTTCACTTTTCCCCTCACAGGGAACAAAGCCAAAACTAACACAAAACATGAATCGGACCTGCCACGCTACAGTGGGCTTACTGTACTTGCCGTCAGTGTTGGGCAGAAACCTTTTCTTTTCTTTTTTTTTTCAAACAACCCTCAGGCATTCAGACAGTGAACAATTGTTCCACCATTGTTAAGATGGAAAGGAACCTAATCCACCTTAAAAAAGACCTTAAGAAGGAAAAGCTATAGTATCATGAAAATAAGAGTTGAGTTGAAATGGGGAGTTTAGATTGATTGGGGTGACTGATTGTTGATTGTTTTACATGATGAAACCACACAATACAGTGACAATACACCGGAGGGGAAGTTTCTGTTCCGTGTAGACATTACACATAAAACATGTTTTACAGTTATTGATGATACACTGATGATAAAAAATGTCATATGATGGAGTTGAAAACCAGGGATTTATTTGGTGCAGGAATCTTAGGTCTTTAGCTGTTTCCATTCGTGATTGTCCCATTGTCAGGTGCTGTCACAACAACAGGTCAATATCTGGGAAATATCCAGGGGAAGAGGATAGAGTGAGCTGAAAGCAGCACATGTAACGGCTCTTTAAAATATTAACAAGATCCTGTTATGCAGATAAATCAAAGGGCTTGAGCAATATAAATTGGAACTGTAAGTAAGGTCGAGAGGTCATATTAGAAAACATCTATCTCAATCTAGGACAACCTCATTGAGCAAATTATGTACAGTATGGACGGATGGATGAAGTATCATCCGTTCAAATGGGTGTGAATGCAGCTTGTTATAAACAGTCCGTTATTTCCCTCTAGTGGACATTGTTAGTTATTGTCTCTTTAACTTTCAAGCTACAGTCTATGGAGTCAAGCATACTAAATAGTAAACCCCTTAGTCAGTTTCCAGAAAAATTGAAAGATAATCCTCAATAATTTAAGGCAAATTCTTATGTCACCTTTTTTCTGTCTCAGCACATTACTGTCCCAGGGTCACGATTCACTGAGGAACTGTGTATTGTGATTTATTATTTTGCATAAATAAAATGCACTGACTTATTTTAACCATCAACCTACCAAAAATGTGAGAAATTCAAAATGGTGGCCCCCACCTCCATCAGAAGAGGGCAGAGCTGGATCATCCGTACGTCGACAGTATGATGTTTGACAGCAGCAGTGAGACTGTAAGTGGCCCCTGATGGAGAGAGGGATCCATAGGAAGTATACAACACCAGTCAGGAGGGTCTAGTGGGAATCCTTCCTCTTCGACCATGCTCGAGTTTCTCAATCAATTCCCCCTCTGCTCCCTTTGACCGAGATCAATAACCATCATTGGAGAAGAGGAGATAAAGGAGACGAGTGAGATCATCTCCTGTGGACTCACAGGGGGACATTGAGAAATTGTGTCTTATTTTGGAAGTCTTCTGTTGGGGCGCTAACTTTTTGACCCAGCATTTACAAACACACACAATCTTCCTCCTCCAGTGCTCTCTCTCTCTCGCCCCCCCAGTCCCAGTAGTAGAACAAATCTATCTCCTCTGTCTTCTAATATATGTGCCTCTTTCAATAACAAACAAATGATCATTACTTTACCTCCAGATGAATATTTAATGACGCACAAGCACCCTCAAAAAATATGGAAAGCTGAAAACTGCTAGACCGGCGGAGACAGAGCGGGGTAAGAGGGAGGATACAAAGCGCTTAAGCCTCCTCATCATTACGATGGCCCCTGGTACTCGGGGCCACCAAGGAATCCCTTAATTCCTCCAGCATTATGCGCTTCAGACTCTTTCATGTCGCTCGTATGGGAGATGGCGATGGTGGAGGAGGGGAGTGGAGGGAGGGGGGGGTCGTCGCTGGAAAAATTCTAATATGTCTGTTGCTATGAAAAAATATGCACATACATTTAGCATTTAGATTCTCCAAGGGCAGAACAGAAGAGATGGGCACATGTCAGCTACCGTATTGTTGGTGTGTGTGTGAGTGAGTGTGTGTATGTGTGTCCTTGTGTACTGTATATGTTTGTGTGAGGAGGGCATCTTTAAATGGTTGAGTCTTTATTTATCGCCCGGTTTGTTTCTCTGCCCTGCAGTTACCATAGTAATGATTTGGCTCCTCCACACTGGAAACGAGAAAAGGTCATGTGCTCCATCCAGCCCTACTTAATGTATGCAGCGCTAAACTGACAGGTAGGCTACTGGTTAAACCGATGGAGGGGCTGCCTCATTGGCAGAGGTTAACTGGTTCCCTGTCTGACTGAGTGACGGACTGGTTATTTGAAGTTTAGGCCGGCGGCTGGTTCAGCGGTTGCGCGGGGAAAGCAAATTAAACCACTGGTAGACATGTTGACTGGCTAACCCGGTGAGTGGCAGGCCGTCTGCAGAGCTGACTGAAGGATTAGCTGAGTGTCTGATTGACTTGTTGGTGGAGCGACTGTCACTCTGACTGACTGCTGAGATCCCTCACTGGGTGGCTGCTGGGCCCGTGGTCTGACCGGCTGGATTGGTGGTTGTTTGTCGCACCAGTTTTAAAACGGTTTTGCTTGGTGGTGGCAGTGGTGCATTTTGGTGCATTTCAGTTCCTCAGCATGAGGGAAGCTGTGACCATCTCATCCAAATATGGTTCCTACACTAAAAATAAGATGAGGTAAATATTTTTAACGTGGCATATAGAGACAACATGTGAAGCCTTACTTCTAGTTCAATACTTTTAATGACCTAGAAGCAGCAATGGGTTTTTGTTGCACAAATACAAATGATAATTATGACTGTAAGGACTAAATGGACCTATTCTTAATTGCGTCTCTGTCTTCAGTGAACATTTTTTACATTTAAAATACTTATTTAAAATGATCACTGCAGTACAAAATACACAGGTTTTCACAAATAGCCACAATCCCTGTGTTATAGTCACCGTCTATTTGTCTATGTCGTTGTGTAGTCTGTCGTTGCAGCACGTCATCGTCAATATCAAAATGTGTTGTCCTTCTAAATGTATAATTAAATCACTACTGCATGATGCACCCCTGTTCCATGATAATAGCATTCAGAGTGACTGTAATTAGGCACAGACAGAGTAAGTGGGACAGACAATATTTCACTGCTGTGGCCACAGGAGGGCACAGCAGGCTCATCTCTCACCCCGCTGCTTTATTAAGATGGAAACAACTCAAAGGAGGACTGATCTTTTCATCTCTCTCTCTCTCTCTCTCTTCCTCCCTCCTCTCCCTCTCATTCTGCATGTATCTCGAGCCTTTATTGAAATCTCCCTCTCTATTCAGATGTGTTCATAATTAATTACACCATTTGGTATCGTTATTCACAGACGCACACAGTTGTGTACCACAGCTGAAGACTTCATTATATGGAACCTGCCTCTCAGATTGTCCGCAGTCTTGAAACACTCGCCGTCTTTTCGGTATCTGCCGCGGCTCGTCCCTCTCCAGGAGATCACTGATTAGCGGAGCGTTCACCCTTACTGACTGCGTCCTCCTGGATGGAGCTGCTCTCACCAGATATGGAGTAATGTCTTGTCTTAATGAAAGATGAAAACTCTGAATCAAGGAAACAATACATTTAAAGACCAATGACTGTGTTTTCCTGTGTATTACATTGACTATGATAAACACAGTGTCCCCGGCCTGAATCTGTGCCACTTTATTACTTTTAAGATATTTTTAACTTTCGCAGCTGACTCCTCTTGTTCTGGTTAACTTTAATGGCCGTGTTTTAAATTCAGTTATCTAAGCATGACATTTCTTTCTTCTTTATCATATTAAACCGTTAACAGTATTATTTACACTCTTTGCATGACACACTCACATGGCAGCACTTCACAAGGACAGGACGAGCTAGCATGACCTCATGTTCTTACCAAACCCAAATATTGTTTTTGTACTCATGATTCAGTGTCGTATTAGATCGAGCAATGTTCCTGCATATGTTGCTACTTCAGTCAAAAAGTAATTTAGCATTTTCAAACACCACGAAGGTACATTTTAGACCATGTGTTTCTTTGACATTCATTTTGCGTATTTGATATAAATGTAATGACAAAAAGCAGCTGTCGCTAAAGTACAAAAGGAACTAACTTTGTCAACTTCACAGAAAGAAAAGTCCTCCGTGTTTAGCCTACTTCTTCAACACTTGTCTTCTGTCGCAACTTCATTATAATGCGATTAATTTAGTCAACAATAATTACATTTTTCATGACAGAATTTTAAGTAAGGGAAGATGCAAAACATTATCATAACACTCCCCATTAAGTTGTTTGCGCCTGTTTGTTTATTCAATTAAATATTAACAGTCTGCGCCTCAAACTGATTAGCAGTTAATTCTCTTTCACAAGTGTCTCACAGATCTGGAGGATACACGCTGAAGCAGACGTGTCAGCGCAGTGGAAACAACAACACGGTGGAGCAGAGAGGGTTTGAGCGTGTTTGTGTTCAGTACAGTTCAGGGATGGTGTTTTATAAAAGTCTTTCAAACTGAACAGCGTCTCTCACTGAAGGTGCTTCAATTCAGACATTTAGAGAGACGACAATTGTTGTAGTTGTTACAGTTGATAACATAAATTGAATCTGCCTCACATTAAAGTTAACAACTTTGTTACAATTAAAGTCATTTTCATATTCAAACAATTTTACTATTCAAGTGTGTTCATATTGTCAGGACTTCATATTACAACCTTTATACCTTTCTCCAGTAATTTCATTCATGAGTGTCATAAACACAAGGAAATTGGATCATAAACAGTTGTGATGCAATAGATCTAAAACATTAGAACTTGTTCTACTGCAGCAGAAATAGAAGTGAAGTCACACGGCGTGCGTTATTGGTGTGACAGTCTAACCCGCCGGCCTTCATCATACATTCACTGTACATACACCGACGCATCGCAAACATTGTGCAGCAAAGGTTTAGAAAGTTGTGTTCTGTGAATATGAAGTGAGCAAACGTATATCTGACGGCCGCATACTTTGATGCGTGACCGCATGATTGTGACAGGCGTCTTCCCTAGACCGTGCTGAGCGTAATGTGCAGGTACAGCTGAACAGCCGAAACCTTTGCATACATACATTATTAGCCTGTCTCATAAACCATCAAAGTAGGAGGTTTTTAGTCCGTAATCTAGGTAAGCAGGTTTTTATTTATGGCTATGAATAATTGAGTATCTATTAGAATATCCCTCACTCATGCATCGATGGAGGGAGACATTAATATTTTAAAATATTAGCAAGACCTGGCCGATACCAGTCTTTCCGTCCATATCATTTAAAAGTCCATTTTTGTTCCTGTCAGGTCAGCCCTGCAGCCACTTTGCAAACATGCATCTTAGTGGCCATGCTGACTAGAACATCAGTGAAGTCTTTCATAACATGACACGACCACTTTATTTGCATGGTCAAATTTGATGACCATGTAAAGAAGACATAAACTTACAAGCTACGTGGAACTAAAGTAAAAAGAAAAAAAATCATCGCTGTTAATATGAACTCTGGGGTAAAATTAGTTTGAAATATTTTCCCATTTGCAAATAGGGAATGTCTGCCTTCACTTGAACTCATTTATTGTCTGGTGGTGTATTTTTTAACTTAAGGTGATAACTACACATTGAAAACTATGTATTTCTTGAATCTATGAGCCGCGGTAATTTTTCTAAGTAGTACCTGTTTCTTCTTGATGAGGTACCTAATATATGTATATATTGGTATAACTATGATTTTATTGTAACCTTCAATGTTGTTCACTGCAGTCTATTGCAATAAGGTAGTGCCACAGGAGAGAAGACAGTACTGTATGCAGCTCCTGGACCTTCCATGATTACATTTTTCGAGATGTGGCTCCAGGATAGATGAGAACAGGTGGTTCTGTGTGAGGCTGCAGATGTTGAGAGGGGGGACAACTTTTAATAAAGCTCAGAATTTGTCATGGAAATGGTTTGTCTCCTCGTGTCAAAGCATGTAGACAAGCATGTAGCGCAAATCAGCTGCAGGCAGACGCTGCCGAGCGTGTTGTGAAAGACCACATGCAGGCTGGTCTCCATGGTGGAATAAGTAAAGTTAACATGTTGACAGTCCCGTAATTTATTACGATTCCTGTCTGCGTATGTGCTGGAATGTCACATTTGTTGTTTTTCTTAGTCTGCTGGAGAAGACATTACGAGAATTATATGAGAAAAGTTACTTGGGTAAAAGTCGAGGAGGCAGTTGGAAGGAAAAGGCACAAAATCTCAATATCAACAAATATTCTCTTCCTTTTAAATGTTTTGTTTTTTTATTTTTAATTAATTGTGTTAATGTTGAAAATACAGTGTAAACAGTATGGACATTCATGACACAATTTAATTGATATAAAATATACACTAAAATTACGACAAGTCTTTCAAATATTGTCTTTCTGGGGGGGTGCAACTCATTGCTGTTTTCATGTGTGTGTTGTTTGTCTGTCCCTGTATTTGCACGTGCCTGCATGCACATGATTACAAACAGGGGAGAGCGGATGTGTGATTGCAAACCTATGTGTGTGCATGCATACGTCTATGTATCCGGGTGTGTGTGTTTCTGAGAGATGGCAGCTGCTGTCACCCAGTGGGGCTGACAGTAGTTAAAGACAGTAAAGCTGCGTGTGTAACAGGCCTGCTGTCACTTCCTTCCCTGTGTTATTTTACTTCTCTCTAATGGGCTTTATTTCATTGTCAGCTGGCAGTCTACCTCCCCCTCCTCTCCTCTTTCTTCCCCTCCCTTGATTCCCTCCTTCCTCATTTTCTCTCCCTTGACACATTACAGGCTGCCTTTGGAGAACAGCAGAGGGCCAGAGACCCCCTGCCAGCCATAATAATGTGGTAAAACAAGCCGACAGGTAGACTGTGTGCGGACGTGTGTGCACGTCCACATTTGTTTAAAGTTTGCAGGTTCACAGGCATGCACGTGTGCGTCGGCGTGCGTGTCCGCTCTCGCGGGTGTCTTCCTCTGTGTGGCTTTTTCTGTGTCCTGGAAAACCTATCAAAGTCCTCCCCATTAAAAATCCTTCTGTGGCACATTATTAGCCCCCGTTACAAGGGCAATCTATCTGAGCTCAAACTAAAGGGGGGAGGAGGGCCGGCCGTCGGAGTGGTGGGGGAGATTCCTGTCAGCTCAGTGAACATTAGCTGTCCCAGTGTGCTTGTAGCCACAGCAGGTGTGCTGACCCACCAAGACCCATCAACCCCCTGCTTCTCTCCCTCTCTCGCTCTCAGTCTCCCTCCCACAAACACACACCTACATGCTCAGACTGCATACAAACACACCATACATGTACACCTGCACATATGCACACACACACACACACATGCACAATATTTGTTGAAAGCCTCTGAAGAAAGTTGCATTAATAAGGCTGCAGACTGGTGTTGCTGCCTTATGAGATGACAAAAGCAGCAAAGAGTAGGAGAAACAGCAATGCCTTATTAGTGGTTGAGGACGACGCCTGATGTTTGTGAACTGAGGGGATTTAAATATGGATGTGTGCGTCCTTACGGCGCAAGGATGTGGGTTGATCATGGAAATAAGCTCATGGAACACCTGAAGGGATTTTGGAAGTAATCGAAGTTTGCAGAGAAAGAAATGAAGTAAAATCTCAAATAATAGTAAATATTACCTCTCATTAGACACTGCACCTCTGTTTGGTGTATGCAATGGACTCTATTTCATGCTTCATATGTTGTATTTTTGTATTCTCTCTCTCAATATCATTCATTGTTAAAGAAGCAAATTTAATACTTGATGTGAGCATTAGCATGTGATGAATGTGATCATAACTGCAAATCAGTGTTAATGCTGGACTCTAGTATGTGTTACTGTCAAATACTATTTCTGATCCAACTCACTGAGCTGTATATCTACTCCTCATTATTCGACTCTTTCTAAAAGTTTGATCATAAATCTCACCATTTTTCTAAGTGGAATTCCAAATTACAAGGTCCCGCTGTAATGTAGCGCCACAGCATCGCGCATTTGTCACAGTCTGACACTCAAAGACACAAATTGAATTTTCCTGTGTCGATGAATTATTTGAAACCGCTCCGATTCACCTCAACTGCACTCTGTCCTGCTCGTATTTACCACACGCCTTCGCATTTTCCAGCTTTTCCCTTTGACTGCCTCATTTGCTTTGAAAAAGGCCTAAGCAGGAAAGATACAGGCTAGGAAAAGGTTGCGCTCTTTATTCAGAATTCCTTTTGTATTGCTATTTGACTGATTCTACCTCCTTTTTTTCATGCCACTTTATTAGCCTGACTTTTACTGTTGGCAGATTCTAAAGGAAAAAGGGAGCGAGGTCGGGAGGGGAGGGGTGGATGGAGACAGGGGAGGAGGGGGTGGGAGATGGATGTAAATGTGGAATAATGTAGCAGGAGTGAATTTGCATGGTCAAATGTCAAAAAAATGAAGCCTTCCCCTGAGCCTTGTCAGGGAAAATAACATAAGTGGCGCGCTCCGGCACTGGCATGCCATTAGCGGTTAGTTCTGCCTGTCATCAGTCGCTGAGAAGAAGAAATGGCCGTCATTATCTCCAAAAAATGGACTGGGGAAGATGGATACACCCCCTTCCTCTGACAAAGAGGCATGTGCACCTACGGCCTGTGGATGTGGAGACACACACACGCACACACAAAGGCAGGGGCTCACCTGCATACATGCGAAGCATTGTATGGCTGCTGGAATCAAGCTCAGGTTGTTAAAAAAGTATGAATACAGTGTAGTCGGTGACCTAACGACAAAAACAAATGTGTAAAATTCAAGTGAACCAACACACAAATAAGTCATCTCTTAAGAGTAACGATGTTGGGCAGAGGGGCTGTGTGTGTGCGCATTGTGCCGAAGTTGCGGGTAAAGTTAAAGCTAATCCGCTCTACCATTACTTTCCAAAGGCTGTTTGCAGCTGACAGTATTAGTGCTCATTCTGGAATAATGGCTCCATTTCCTGTCATGTAATGTCTATTAACATGCTCCGTCCCGTATCCCACCAGCTGGCCAACAACAGACAGGCCACATAATTAAATATGCTACTGGTGGAGCAAGAGGAAAAGGGGATAATGGATGAGGATTGTGTACAAATGTATACAAGAAGGAGAGTCACGCGTTTCTGTTTGAAACGCACGCAGCTCGCTGCAGGAAGGAGGCTCTGGCAAGCAATTATATAATAAACTTAAACAGCATAAAATCTGCAGCAGCAAGGACAATTAGCCATTACATTCCATGGTAGTGATAAGCGCACATTGGGTTTTGAAGATAAAAAAAATCCTCTCACTGTTACATTGTCTGGATACCATGTTGAATTGTCTTAACAAGCGTCGACAATTCAATTATTCTCATTTTCTTATTTGTTGATTTTTTTTTTTTTTCTTAAGAGAACAGGGGGGGATATCTCTGTATTTGCATATTGTTACAATCACTGGCGCACATTCAAATAAATCCAAAGACAAGTTTACTTTGTCGTGCGGCGGCGGCATTATGCCATCGCTTTAATTTGTCCTTGAAAAATATTGCTCTTGACATTCAAGAATGCAATTTCCATGTGGCGATGAGACTGGGTGGGTAACAAAAGCAGAAAACTGAATATAGGTGTATCTACTGAGGAGGAAGTCCATGAATTTTAAGACAGGGAATATATTGAGGAGCCCGGTGCCAGACAATGAACGAGGGGGATAGAGATAGGGAGAGAGAGAACAACCGAGCACGAGATCAGCATGGCAGCTAATGTAATGAATAATATCTCAAGTGTAAATCCAGCCAATTGAACCCAGGGCTGCCTTCTCCCTCTAGCTAGGCTAAATGAGTTTCCATGGGAATGTGGATGAAAGGAGCGCAGACGTCTAGGTCAGGCATATTGGAGAGGAAGAGGCAGAGAGGCGTTGGGAGTATGAAATAGAGTCCTCAGGGTCTGGTTTGCAGAGATTTGCACTTGTACTAAGCCACTTCAGATGTGAGTGGTGGGTCTAACAGCCTTAGACTGGAGCATCAAGGTATGTGTGTAGGTCTGTTGTTGAGCTGTGTAAGCACTGAGGGCAGGATACGCCGCAGCAGGGGAGAGAGAATTTCATACAACTCATGCCCCCTGTGTTCGATTCAACATATTGTTGGTGGAGGGCAACGGCGCCGAGCGCGGAATGTGTTTGCTGTCAAATCACGAAAGAGAGACAAGCCTCTGTGCGTATGGCGTGCCCGTAGATACGTGCCGCCACAGATGTTACGCCACGCGACGAAGGGCTTCTGGCTCTTCCTCTTGCACGTCCTCGCTCTCGGTATTGTCCCCGGCGCCTCATTTAATTGAAAGTCTGCATCGTCTCCCTGTGTGGGGAACCCGTCCGGGGGACTTTAGAGGCTGCGGTGACCGAGTTCAAAGTGACACATCTGGGACATGTGAGCCGCACATTACCTTGACACAGTCGGGCTGTAGAAATTAGCTGCTGTCTGAATTATTAGGGACTTTTCATGTGATTGGGTGTGGGAGATCTGCCCCCCCCCCCTCCCCACCTGCTAATTCTAATTGTCCATTTTAACTCATTTCTCTGAGCCTTCAGCATCAGTCAATGTAAAGTACTGATTTGCAGATTTCTTCCCTCCCATTAAAGCGGAGGAACAAGGCATGGCTGTCCACTGAGCCCACCTCATTTATTATAATGACCTGCCAGGCCCAGACATGAACATATTAAAGTTATTGGAGAGGGGGACATGACAGGTGCACACAACCTTGTCAGATCTGTGTTGGTCTAGTTAGAGCATACAGATCCTCTAGTCTGAAAAGACACATGGACAGATAGGTTGCCAGGATGTCTCACTGCAGAAGGAAGTATGATTAATTCTTTAATAATGTATGTGTATGTATAGGTGTGCAAAAACACATGAAGAGTGGTTTCATTAGATATTATTACTAATTCTTTAAATACTGGACTACTGCTAGGAACATGAGATTCATGGGACGTTGACATCATTATATTTACTTCAGCAGTTGTTTGTTTTGGCTGCAGTAGAGTACAGATGAAAGAGTTGAAACTGTCATCAAGCCTCATGAAGGAGGAAAAGGCCTTGATATTAAATTGAGTCACAGCAAACAGTTCTGTTAATCCCTATAAGATCTAAGTAAACAAATGTTGGTCTTCTAAGTCTGCATAATGGAGCCTGCCTTTACATCCCCCCTTGGTCCCAGACTGCTCTTATCTGCTGGGGCCTTAAAGCCATGTAAAAGACACACAAACACGGGAGCACTTTGAGTTTCCTTTTTTTTTTTCCCCCTCTCACAGAACTAACATCCAAACTGGACTCTATAATCCTCTGCCATTCTTTTAATCATCTGACACCCAGAGAGGGCAATATCTATTTTCATCTGGTCCTGATAGGATCTCTTTAGGATTTAAAGAGGGGCCTCAGCATGCTGCGCCCAGCAGCTCAGCTGTGATCTCGGGCTTTGGGGAGTTCTCATTAGGCGTTAGCGGCCCCCAGATCGAAGAAACCCGGTTCTGGCTAGTGGATTTTTAATCCTCCTATGGCCTGTGTTGGGAGATGGAGTTATTTAGGGCCTTTGATTAGCCTCACAGCTGCACTTTGATTACGAGAACTTCTAAAGATCAAGCTGCCGAGCTGCGATCAGGAGTCGGTGGAGGACGTGTGCGGAGGTGGCGATGTATTTGTTTATGTTACTCTGCGAGTGTAAGCATTGAATTGTGAGCGCTTTACTGAAAGGTACGAACCTGCACATGACAGGAGGTGGGAACATGGGTGATCCATCCATCCATCCATCTATCCATCCACAAGGGTTATCCTTCGGGTTGAGTGGTGAGCTGACACCCCCGCACATTCACACTTACTGACAGTTCTGATTATCCAGTGAACTTATTCCCAATCTGCATGTCTTTGGATTGTACTCCTACATTTCACTGAGCCCTTTGAGGTTGCTGCACTCAGATCAATGAAAACAATGGTAGGATAAAGGAATTACAGTTGATATACTGACGCATCCAAAACTAACAATACATGCACGCGGTCAGCACATGCACCCATCCATAGTGTCACTTAGAGATCGGAACAATGGGAAGGTTTTTCGAGGGCCTGCTCTACTTATTTACAAAAATAGTGTGTTTATGATTGAAAGACAACTCGGCCATAAAAAAGACCGGGAACTCCAATAACTTGGAAGTCTCTGTGTGCACTTTGGTGAGCAGAATTAAGCTGCCTGAGAAATCAGCATGGATCTCTTTATTAGATGTGAGATATGAGCAAGAGGCTCATGAAAACTTTATAAAGCCTAATGACCCTTGGTTTGTTTTGGGGAAAATCTATGGAAGTGAAATAACGCTAAGCTCATGGGAGGAGATGCAAATTCATTATATCCTTTAAATGGCAAGGAAGCACTTGAGCCGCACAGCGTAAGAAAATAAAACATATGGACGAAGTAGATTTGATTGATCAAAGGGATCTGATTAGAAATGTACATTAATGGTTGAGGTATGGTTTTATTTTGAAGCAGCAGTAAAGACACTGACTCAATAATCAAAGTTTTGTGTGTATAATTTATTTAAATGGTTGGCACTGATTTCTAAATCAGAAAATGGGCTCTGGTACAATGATATAAAGAGAGGAATTATGGAAGGAGCGTGTTGGATTGGATTTCTCTTTCAAGCCTTTTTTCTCTTTGTTGAATGTTCTCTTTTATTCTGCAAGTGAATATAAAGTTAAAGATTTCCATTAGTTCTTTCCTTGTGAGGAGTTTCACTCAGCAGGCTATGCATAATTAACTAACAACTAATTATGCAAAGTATTTACAATTCTTTCAAACTCTAAGTAAAGAGCATCCTGTTTTTTGTGTCTCTAGATTTTGGCCACAACAAAAGCCAAGCACAGGAACAAGGTCACAAGAAAACATGCGTCATTTGGAAAACAAAACCATTAATTAATGTGACTCAGAAACAACTTAGTATGTAGATGGCACTCACTGCCTTCCCGGGGTTCAAAGTCAAGAGTCACTTTGGTTTGTAGCGCAGGGATGTTGCTGTCGTGGAGATATAAGGCTAAGCAGTGAGCAGGCCCCTGCCACCTTAGCTTTGATTCCAGGGCTAAGTATGTACAGATATCTAAGGTGTTGACACTTCGCCCTCTAAGTCCTATTTCTTTTCCCCGGGATCAGAGAGGCTCACTGATAGCAGATTATCTCTGAGGCATTTTGTGGCCCAGTTGGCACCCTCATTTGTTATCTGCTCACAGATACACTGAGGTACAGTCTGTGTAGGTACAGAGAAATGTCAGAATAAAACATCTCAGACATATTCACTTCTTCGCTTTGTTATTCGCTGCATTGTGTGGCTGTCGATGAAGTAATACAATCTACCAAAACTGCTATTTGTGCTTCTGTAGCTCTTCAACAGAAACACAACTGATCCATTTGGTGAATATGTTTTGATTTAGGCAAATATGAAAGATACTGTGCCGCATACAGTGATATTCCAATACACTAATAAAATGTACCAGGTTCGCAAAGTTCACTGTCCATGTCTCAAAGTTGAATTGTAGGTAACTGGACATAGCTGTAGAAGCATGTAGAAAATCTATTTGTACTGCTATCATTGGACGAGTGTCCCAAATAGGGAAAGTACAAGGAGCGCACAAACAGACTTTGGATTAGAGGTGAAATGTTCTTAAATTCAGTTGCCCTTGATTCAACCTCTCATGGATAACCCTGAAGTGGGGGATTGAGAATCGTAAAAGACCCATAACCCAATCTCTTCCTCTCCATTAACATCTCTGTGGTCTCCTGCAGGTCAGATCTTCTGGGACACCTTGGAAGGAAGCCACAAAGCACATGAATCAATTAATGTGACATCTCTGCATGAACACTGTCCTATAGGGTAACACAGTGTGATAATGCTGAGGAACATTATCGAGGGTGTAAACCATTTCTATTGGCTTTTGTCCCTATGGTAGCATTGGATTCAGTTAATGTATCAAAACTGAGCTCCTTCTCTTCAGCTTCTATCCATATTTTCATTATAAATGTCTCCTTATTGTTCTTGAAATGGTCTGAAGACCTTAACTATAGAGTAACTATTCACACATACCACAAACTGGAAATGTATTCTGACAAAATTGCACCTCAAACCTTAAGATATTACTAAATGCCAATAATGTGAATCCACAGCATGAAACGGAGACCAAAAATCACCATAGCAACATCCAGAGAATACCTCAAGGGTCTTCATTACAGACCATCTCGTGATTCACAAAACACTTGGACTGAAACACCAGGACCCCACAGGCTTCAAATCCAATCCGCCGCTCCCTTCCAAGGAGGAAATCTGCACCATAATACAGAGCTCTTGCTTTTTTTTTTTTCTAAACTGAACCTGTTCACAAGAGGTAGCTCCCAGTTCAACCATAGTTTGTCAAATGCACCCAGATGCATCACTTCACTCCACTATGTCTGAACATTTTGTAACCTTTGATTCAGTCACTCTCTGGAGTTTGTACTATATTTCTCACAACTTCCTCAGTGAAGGGCGAACAGCATGTTTGTACATCGGTAAAGTTAGTATAAGATAAGAAACATGTCAGACCCAATTAAAAGGGAGCCCAGGCGTCGCCTGACACAAAGTGACAGAATTCGGATTCAGTAAACAAAAATACGAGCATCCAAACATCCCAAAGTAGTTCATGCTAAATGTGTTATCTCTTTTCCCTCACTTACTCTCTTCAATGTGTCCTCTTGCTCCTGTGTTACTTTGATATATGTGGTTGACTCTCTGGAGTGCTCACGAGCCTTTGATACTAGAAGGGCACAAAATAATATCTTCCCTTTGAAAAACAATTTCAGGGAGAGGGGATCAGTATAAATAGGCCTTTTTATGTGCACCAGGGGCCGATGCGAATCTGATGGGGAAAGTGTGATAGGCTTTTTTAAATGGCAATGCAAAATTGATGAGTGGAGGGGCCTGGGCTGTTGTCGCATGGATGGAGATGTGACTGCATAAGGACATCAAGGCCTCACACACACACTTTGCAGATGCATGCAAATTTGGATGGTACCAAAAAACATACACACTCACAAGAGCACACGCACACACTAACGCAGGCCTGCAGACAAACACACACTCGGTTGGCTTTACACTGACACTCCAGTCAGGGTTGAAGGCTTAATCGAGATATAGAGCGAGGACTCTGGAGGAGAGGAGAGGATGGTCTGACTAGTCGTCTCCCTTTCTCTCTCCACTTCATCCCTCCATCCCTCCTCCAACAAGAGCCCGCTATCCCCCGCTATCTGTTATCTCCACACAGCTGCAGCCTGTGCCGCTCTCCACCTTGTCCCCTCCTCACCCACCACCGGCACCTCTCCCTCCAATCTTGATGGGTATTGGGGAATGTAAGAGAAGAGTTTCCCGATAAAGCTGTCTAATGAACATACAGGAACTTTAGTAAGTTAAGCATCAAAACATCGAAGGCTGTTTGAACTTTGACTCCCCCTGCATTAGTGCGGAGTCCTTATCAGGCCTCTCGAGTGGAGAGATTAGCCACTTCCTAATGAAGCGGTGAAATCGTAAAGGTCTTACTCCGAGGCAGAGTGGATTGCTTCCAACATTTTTCACTCTGTTATCTCCAGAACCCAGATTGCCATAGCAAAAAAAGAAAAAAAAAAAAAAAAAAAAAAAACGAGGTTGAGGTCCTCCCTCCAACTCTCACTTCTTGGGTTTCAGGTCACACACACAGATCATGCACATGCCAGGCAGAAGTAAATAATGACATCAAATATGGTTGCAAGAGGAAGAGAATATCTCAAAGCCCAGTGTGCACTTCTGTGTTTTTGGGATACTTGTTTTTCTACCTTGCCTTGTCAGTGCACCTCTTCTCCTAGTTCTTGACCTGCAGCACTGGTTAGGAGTGGTGATGCATTATCTAAATGATCCCCTGTGTTTTAGTCAATCAGGGGGCCTGCAGACGACTTATAAATCTTACATGCCTCCTCTTCCGTACCCAGTGAGGTCAGACACGCATTGCATATTCAAAACCTGCTTTAAGACACACACACACACACACACACACACCCGTTTCCTCACAGCCCCCTGTTCCTTTATGCAGCCCCAATGAAAACATACACACTTTTCATTAACCATCAGATTATCATACACACAGATGAGATAGGGTTGTATGCAAATGAACAGAATATGGAGCGATGATCTGTCTGCATAATGAATGCGGTCTTTGTTTAACGGTCATCAGGTTTACCACCGCTTACATCGGTACTGTTGTTGATGGACATGAGGATGCGATGATGATATTCTTGACTGACTTGCACGCCTTATTAGTATTCTAGGAAGGCCATCCAGTTTTAACCTTAATCAGGAGATGCAGCAGCATACATTATGTCTGAACGCTGAATACATGGACGAGAAGAATTCAAAACTATAATGTACTGTATACGGGTACACCTCTAACCTTGAACAGTAAATGTTGTTTACACACCAACAAATGGTCTTTTTTTAATAAATGCAGCTATTTAATCATCATGACAGGTGGAGAACTTTTTAAATATAGAGAATCATTTCTGTCCATACCGATCAAATCTAATTACATATCCCAGCGTCAAAGGCGAGCATGTAGAGTGAGAAACCTTTCTAATGTACCAGCCCACTTACTAGTACTTTTTAGTATAATGCATATTCTGGGCCCGATGCATTATTCACAAATGAAGAGCAAGAAATTTCAGTTTCTACCAAAAAAAAAAAAAAAAATCAAGCTTCTCCAACAGACAGGGGAGTGAATGTACAAGAAGTGTTGTCAGTTCTGGCCAGTGTACAACATGCATCTCAATCCCTGTAATAGCACTCCTTATTCTGACACATGTTAATAATTGATTGTTAAAGTGATAAGCCTCGCTCAAGCATGAGGAATAGCCGCAGTCCAGAAATAAATATGAAAACCCATCACAGTATAATTCATAAGGTTGTGTTCGATCAGTGTAGACGTCTCTCAGGGTTCTCCATTATTCATAATGCAGCCTAATATGCTTCGTTCTTCCTCTTTCTGACTCAAATCATTAATGGTCTCCCCTCTTATGATAACACTCAAAGACAATGACTGTTGGTTGGTAAAATCAAAGACTAATGTCATATTATTATTATTATTATTATTTTCAAAATATAAACGTACAAATGTACTTAATTCTTGGTAGTTCCACAAATCCTCCTCGTACCTCAACTTTTCTCTTTTGATTCTACTGAACCGTCCTCATCATGTCACCTCATCATCCGTCCTCATTCACTTGTTGTCGCAGTAATGTAGCCGGAGGGTACTCACCGCTTCACTCTGCTGTTAACATAACATCAACCAAACTTCCTGCGAGCGCTTGTCTTGAGATGGCATGGCTTTTTTTGAAGGCGCAGACTACTTATCACTACTCATTACACCAATCCTCAGGAGGGCCTCTAAGTTTGATTTGTATCCAATATCGGGAGGTGAACCCCTAATGAGATTTTTATGGACTTTTCCCTCTAACTTCATTAGGTTTTTATGAGTGACGGGCGGGTGGAGGAGCTCCGCATATGCATGGAGCAGAGAGCAAAAGAGGACCGAGGCAGGCGGGGAGGGATGGATGGCGTAAGAGAGAAAAACAGGAATTTTTTCGTGGCAGGAGAGAAGCCTCTCTAGAGACTCTCACAGATAGCCCTGCGAGGGGCTCCCATCAGGCAGAAGCCGAGGAGCCTTAAGTGTTTCATACGAATTCAATACGGCGGTTAAAAATACCAGAGGGAATATCACATTCATATCTCTGTCGCTCGCCTCACTTAATACTGGGATGGTTGGCTGGGTGGATGGAAAGAAGAGGAGAGGAACAGGGGAGGAGAGGGGGTTCATTTGGCCCTCGCTCAGCCTCTCAGAGACAGAGGACGTGACAGTTAATTCTTGATGTGGCAGCTGTTGGGGAACTTTTTCACACAGGCTCTTTATATAATGAAAGCGTCCCTACGAAGCAATTACATTAAGGCTGGTTTAAGTCAGCGACTGAGATGATATGGCTACTTTTCCCAGTAGTTAGCTTAATTATCATCCGTCGTCATTCAGGCAAATTATTATTTTTTCGTTTTGTGTTAAACAGGGTTTCCTTTGAGTTGCAGTTGCCTGTATAAGGACCGCAGCCTATATTCTTGAGGGACGGCAGCTTGCCTTACAGACAGTGGAAAGAGGGGGGAGGGGGGCACTGTTGACACAACATTTATTTAAGTGCTATCTGCAGTTTCCTCAAGTGCTATAAACACCATCAGTGACAAGAATATCTGTGGGAGTTTGACTCAGCGGTCATTTTAACTGGCGCCGAGGTTCACGATGCCACGAGTATTTGTGCCAGTACAGGGAAAAGCAATGCAATAGAATGAAGATGTACTTTTTTCTGAATGAAGGTGTAAAATTACATAGTCATCAGAACACGAGTGCAATATTCTGATAGTTCTCATTGAGAATAAAGTACAAAATTCTTGGCTAAGTTAATGCCAGAGGGGATTTTCAGGGGAGTTGCCTGTGTTTCAATGAGGAACATGGAGCATCTTGTACAATCTGTATTCTTCAGCCTCCAGCCTTGATGTTGTGAGGCCGGGAATTGTCAAATTATAAAACAATAGAATTGTTGCACACACCCACCCTGCTGTACTACTACATCTCAATGTGTTTAAGATATTTGCTTGTTTGCTCATTGCGTAGTAAGGGCCCTGACAGTAATTTCCATCGTGACTTATTGTTCCGTGCTACGCTATGACGCTGCAATGTGAGACACGAAGTGTTAGAACTGACAGTGGAGTGCGATATCTTACTTATTGTGACATGGTTGTGGGCAAACAGCCTGAAGAACAACTAGAAAGCACATTGCCGATTGTGTTTATTGCGATTAATGTGATTGGCCAAATTTAAAGACAATTAAGTCAAATATCATTAACGCTGGGGCTGCTGCGGTTTGACAGAATCCCAGTGAGCGACAGGAGAGAATCATCCTGCTCCTCAACTGAAGCCGTAAGTGGCCATGTTGTTTTAACCACAGATCTTATTTATTTCTCAGAGAGAGTAATACAGTGCATTCACAATGATTGCAGATTGCCTGGAGGCCTCATTTTGTTTTACTTAACTCCTGCTATGGTGATTACACAAAGAGAAATGTAATCGGCCTCTGTGCATTGTACCATTGTTTGACTTTATCAATTAAATTAACCACCGTTCCAAATCCTCCCATTGTGCACGCGGAGTGACTCTTATCAGCAACTGTATCGTGGCAGTCAGGAGAAAATGAGCATCCTCCTTCTGTTCCCCAACAGTTTAATCATGAAACAATGCAAAAAGACACTCTGCCTTTCTCTCCTTCCTCTGCTTGCTGGCTTCGCTCTCATCCAGCCCAAGCGCACCAGCCATGTCTTCTTCCTCTCCTCCTCCGCCTCCCCTCTTCTCCTCTTTAGCTGCTCTTGGCTGCTCTCCAGTCTCACTTAAACCCATTAGCTCTATTACTGAAATTATTTCCCTCCCCGGCCATGTCTTTGTGCAGAGAGAGTGAATTTCACACTTATCAGAAACTGTGGAGAATAGAAGCGAACGGCTGTGAGTCACTGCAGTGTGTGTGCTTGTGTGTGTGTGTGTGTGTGTGTGTGTCATGTGTGTGCATACTGCTACTTGGCTGCTCTTGGTTGCTTCTTAATTAATGCTTCTTTGTCCTGGAGGAGCTATGAGGAGAGGGAGGCAGGGACATGATGAAGGAGTCGTATGCATTGACCTCATTGTGCCATTTGAGGGCAGTGCAGTCTCAGGGTTTTGGGTAAACACACGGGGCTCTGTGCGTTCCTTACTTAGTTTTAACAAAGGGGACGACACGTGAAGTTTTCCTTCCTCTTTACCTTAAAATCTATAAAGAGGATAAAAAGATGGATGTGTTGTGTGTTTTAGCTGAAAGGGAAAATAACTTGCACTGTTTCTGTACCAAAGTGTCCAAGGACCAGGTTGTTATTGAGTTTATTTAAATATTCAATCGCTAGGCAATCATAGCTTGAAGAACTGATACTTGAAATAGATGCAGTCTGCATAGTAATATTACTAAAGTGTTATTAGTCACATACAATCAGTTGTTGACAGTTTTCTTCTTCATCTGTAATTAATGAAGAAATTATATTATTTGAAATTATCTGAAATAAATAATCTCATATAATCATCATTTCCCAATTACATTATTAGTGATTAAACTAATTACTGAAATATAATGTGTTTTGGACAGTACAAAAAAATAAAAAATAAATAAAAAAGCATCCCATCCCATGCAAACCCACCTGCCTGCCCATCAGGCGTTGTTCTGGGCAGACCCGGTCCCTTCTATATTTAGTAACATTATAGCAGAGCTTCTGCTTTTTTCTGACAGACATTTCAAAAGATGTAATTCATTGAGCTATTGCGTGCAGATGTTGATGCTGGGAACATGTTCTCCAGAGGAGATGTCCTCTCTCTTAAAATTGAAAACACCAAGTTAGACAGAAATATGGCCAAACGCTTTGACTTTGTAAAACCAGTGCACGTACGCACGCACGCACACACACGCAATTCTTTCATATCTCTTCATATCCACATTGCTTAGGCCTCAGCACTGACTCACGGGCGGTTTCCTCAGCATAAGACAAAGGCAAATAAGTTGTGGAGCGCCGCCATGCACCGACATCAAACATAATGACAGGCCGTTCTTCAAAATAACTAGGTGCATGACATTTTGAAGAACTTTTCTAACTGCCCTCACATATATGTGTCAGCTTGTAGTCACACAAAGGAGTGTTTCTTTTTGCTGCGGCAGCCTGCACATGCGGAAGCTTTCTCGATAATAGTTATTTTCCTTTCACGAAACCGCGCTTAGGCTCTTTTTACGAATAAAGAGATGACAGTGTCGCCACTCTAAGTAGTGTTTTGGTACAAGCTAAGACAATCGGTGGCTCTGTGGACGTAGCCATAGCACCGGGTTTCAGGTTTGTTTCAGTTTCCCTGCTGTGTTTTTCATTAAATCTCCAGAGGAGGCAACTTTTTTATAGGATTTTAAACTTTTAAACTGAAAATAACAATATTGACACACAAAGCATCCCCTGTAATTGCTTTACCAGGATGCAGATTATACAGGGACACTCAGTGGTTTACTGGAAGATGCACATTACCACAACCAATAAAAATGACACACACACACACACACACACACACACACTGCATGGGTGATTGTACCGCGCCGTATGATTGATAATGTGATCTAGTGATCCCTCCTGAGTAGCGGCGCTGGGCTCAACAGCAGCAGTGGCTCCATGCTTACTCAACCATAACACACCCTGATCTCACTGGGGCCTGAGTGTGTGTTTCCAAGGGAGGTAATGTTGTGTACATTGCAGCGTGTGTGGAAGTATGACTGCAGCCTCTACTGCATGAATATTAGTAAACAATGTAATGTCTTTAAGACAGATTTAAAAGCTGCACAGTGATGATGTTATTATCCACTTTAAACCACTGCCCTTCCAACTGTGTGTGTGTGTGTGTGTGTGTGTGTGTGTGTGTGTGTGTGTAAGAGACAGAGAGGGGAGCTCTAATTCCAGGCACCTCCTTGTCATTGTTGTGTTTTGAGTATCACCTCCCTCTCTTCCTCCCTCCCTCCCTCCACTCTTTCTCCTTTCACCTTCCTGCTGCTTGTTTCCTGTGACAGGGGAAGTGGCAGCTCCTTGCGACCCTTGACCCCCTGGCAGGTCACTTAGGCAGATATGTGGAACGCTGAGGACTTTGTAGGAGGGCGACAAGGAGAAAGGCCACGCAGTCCCAATCAGATGAAGGAGGGTCAGAGGAGGAGGAATAAGTTATTGTTTGTTAGTGGGAGTTAAGGTAGTGCAGGATAATGGCTAATGTAATTCTGACCAATTCGATATTCAGAAGCTGGGGTGATTATTAATTCAAACCATGAACTAAAGGAGTTACCTTTTTATGATGGTACAGTATTATTACAAGTAAGAAAATGTACAAACGAGCCTATTAAATTATTGCAGGGAAAGTTGCAGAAGCTTTAAAGTGAAATTTATACCATTTCTATCTTTCCATATGTGTGTGTGTTTAAGAACAAAATGCTCAAACTGGAGCATTAATTCTTGTTGAAAAATAACATTCACATTCGAATGGAACCACAATTAACAGATCTGCTTTAACACGGTGCTTGTCAATAATTACCACAGCTGCAAACTGTTTTCTGCAGAGCCTTCCTTCTGTCACCCGCTGATTCTCTTCGCCCCAGAGTCCCCTCCTCGAACACCACCAACAGGATGCAGAATAATAACGGTTCACAATATGCACAACACATCCCACATCATAATCAAAAGCCCTCCTTTTCCTTTTTCTCCCCCTCTATTGTTGTCTTATTTTTTATTTTTTCCATGGGACCGCATCTCAAAAGGCTCAGTTAATGAATTCTGGACAATTAGTGGAATTGAAATTTATTGACAGAACAGAAGCGAGCCCGGCCGCCTTCCTGCCCGGCTGCGTGGCTCTCATTGTCCAGAGTGTTCGGAGCATGTGCTATTGAGCTGCGCTGCTTGCTTGACAGCAAAGGGCTGGTTCAATTACATCAATTGCTTGATGACTGAGGAGAGAGCAGCGGGTCCATGCATGCTAGTTTGTGATAAGAGGGCAACTCTGCAGCGCCGTGGCCCTCATTATGCAAGTCTGACAGTAACCTAGAAAACCCAGGGAACTGCACACAATGCCGAGCATGTGTTTCTTGCTTCTTTCTTCTGGTTTTAGAAAATTGATTCCAAGAAAATAATGACATAGACAACATGGGGCTGACCAAAGCCCTCTGACACGAACTACTGTGCTGTTTTGGGGTGGGTGGTGTATTCACGCCAATGCACGGTTCTTTTCAAGTCAGCCACACATTCATATTCTCTCCTGGGCGGATAAAGAATGGCAGCGCATGCAGCAAGTCACCCGCATAATGACTGCTCTGGGGTTTTACTGTTTTCAGTCGTGGATGATTTTAGATAAACTCGTTGACATAATGTCACAACTTACCGCTAAGCTTATACAGACTCTCTCTCTCTGCGGTTTTCAGATATGGACGCTGACCAAACATGAAAACATAACAAAATAAACAAATCTGAAACTTTACCAAATATTAATCTAATTACACAACACAACTGAACTCAAAGAGCAGCTATATTCTGTTCTATCTTTGTGTATTTGTACATGCATATACATTTTTGCATATTTGGTGTTTATGCAAGCCTATGAATAGTGCATATTTTATAGATTTTTTTTTTTAACCTCCCAGAACAACTTGTCTTTGTCTTCCGTCCTTTGAGCCCAGACAAAGACACAACAGTGTGACGTTCAGTATTATTTATGGCAGGCTATGAATTGACTCCTCAGCCCGACGTACTGCAGTTAGCTAGTTAGCCAGGAGCATTCTGTTTGTGTCAACAGACCCCTTTGTGTGTCTTGAGTGATTTATTATGTAAAAGAGGGCTGGTTGAGGGGGGGGGGGGGGCGGGGAGGGGGACACTGACCTTCCTTTAATTAACACTGATGGAGACTTTATTATGTAAAAGAGGGCTGGTTGAGGGGGGGGGGGGAGCGGGGAGGGTGACACTGACCTTCCTTTAATTAACACTGATGGAGACCAAGGTGAGAGGCAAGATGATGAAGATGGATCTTCCCACATAAATCATCCTTCCTCAGGCTGCCTGTGTGTGTGTGCGCGAGCGCGCGTGTGTGTAAGAGTTGTGTTAACGTCATTTCTAACAGAAATAACCTTGTGGTTCACAGGTTAAATGAACGTTTGCATAGGTGAGGAACCTCCATTATTTATCCCCGATGGGGTCTCCCTTTTGTGGTTATTTACTCAAAACATTAATTGATTAATCCCTCCACTCCATTCAATATTTTTTTTTTCTATATTTCCAAGGTGCTTTTTTCTTTGTTCCTTTGGGACTGCGAGAGAGAGAGAGAAAAAAAAAATAGACGGTCAATTTAAATGATGATCAAACTGCTCCAAGCTGCATGGGTTTGTGTAGCACCAACACAGAAATACATCTAATAGAGCTGGAATAAGGTGCCGCTGCACCACCCGAGGTCCACATACTGTAGCACCCGCCCTTTGTTCACACTTTAATTTGTTTTCAATGTGTAAATATAAAGTACATTTTATAAATACAGTCAAATTTTAGTCTGTCAATCAAATCCCTTTCAACAAAAGAAGGGCCATTAACTGTATTTTTGGATAAACTTCTCACTGTCAGATATAAAGATTATGTGTAATTATTATAATAATTTTAATCTTCTTATGACTCCTGCGGCACAGGCCTTGTGAGGGCCTGTCCTCTTTGTGCCAGGTGTAACTGCTCATTCTTGTCTCTTGAGAGTCACCAATGCACCTGGACCGGTTGATCCGCCTCAGCCCTCAAACTGCTGCTATGTTACCACTTTCTAAATGTGCCTGTCCTCACATATCTGATGCTTTTTTCTGTTGCACCTCTTGCTGTCTGCCCCCCCCCCCCCCCCCCCACCCCCCCCCCAAAAGGCTCAAATTTAAATACCGTTACCAACCGTCTACCAACCGCCTGCTCGGCAACTAACGTCTTATTTTTTTGCACAATTTACAAATTACATTCATGTTAGGAAGATATTAAATTATGTGAGGATAATATTATGACAATGTGTCAACATGCAGAAGTGTGAGAACTGGTGCTGCATTTGGTCAACATGTTGGGTTTGTTTTTATTTATTTGCCATTTCCATAAATTTTCCTGAGGGCAATTAGTCACCGTGCAGCATTCTGCTTGTTGAGGTTGTCACACTGTCAATGTAATTGTCAGACATTAAATAATTGAAACGTTTCCATCTTCATCATCCCCATCAACATATTTCCAGACTTTTATGACATACGTCGAGCGCGGTGTATTATTCTGATTGAGACTTTGTGTAAGCAAATGAGCACAACATATGCTCCAATGTGCATATGCAAATCAGTTTATCAGTCAGGCAGTCGGTGGGCACGTGCCACTCAGTGTATGCGTGTGTCATTTTGCGTCTCTTGACATTTCCACGGCGTAAAATGTTTTATGCATTTTTAGCGTTGTTTTCTTTTTTTTTTTTTTTCCTGTTCTTGGTCGTCTTCTTCTTGGTCTTCTCCTTCCACCACTACCCCACAATTCATAAATTATGTATTTATTTATCATGAAAATCTGTTTTGGAATTAGACACTACCCCCACTTCAAAGACAGGAAACCTTTGATATGTTTGATTCTTCACACAGTATCCGCTGGATTTATTCAATATATGCAAAGCACCTCCAGGGTAATAAAGGTGGCATTTGAATACATTTGACTGGACTAAATCATATAATGAGGACAGTTTCTGCCCTATATCAAAACAGAAAGGAGACCCTAATCCTTCAATATTAATAGATCATTTGGCGAAAGAAAAATGTTTCGCATGGTGAACTGACAACAGCGGACAGCGGCGATTAGCTCGCATCTACATGGGTAATGATCTATTGCTTAAATTGACTAGGAAGGAGGACAGTACAGTTGGCGTGACCCTTTTGTTCTGGTTGCTAAGTACAGAAATGGGACGTCTTCTGGGAATAAAATAATTCTTTTCAACTTCTCTCTTCAAAACAGCTCGTGATAAATTAGACATGACCACATAAAACATATGGTGCCTGAGCGTCACGGCTTTGGCGGTGTCTCTGCATGTGTGCCTGTGTGTGTCTGCGTGAGGGACTTTTTGTTCTTTCAGCATATGAATCTTGACAGATTCTGTCCATGTGTCTGAGGCGGTTGCTGGTGATCAGATAGAAACCTTAGAAACTGAATATAGGACTAAAGCGGTTCTAAGCGGTTCATGACTGTATATTTCTGTCATGTGACACCCTTAAAATAAACACACAATGAAATCACATGCCTGTTTCAAGATGTGCGTCTTCTCAGTGTTTTGGATCAGTTGGACAAAATGTTGCATCTCCAGTACGTAGAATTCACTTTTTATTCAATTAGTGAACCTGATGAGGTTTTCTTGACACCCTCTCCTCATTCCCTAGAATCAACACTACAAATGTTATGTCCAGCTTCATGTCAACCTTAGACCATGGGCCATCAGTGCATTTAGCCCATACAGTCGCGTCGATGACCTGACACATGCTGGACTTTCTTTGGGATTCAAAGTATCAGGGCCACCTTTCAGTCCCCCCCCCCCCCCCCCCCCCCCCCCCCCCCCCCCCCCCCCCCCCTTTTCTGTCCACTCCCTGTAGAAGAGTGATGCTCCCTCCATGGACAACTAATTATCCAGGTCTGACCCTCAGCTGTCTCCAAGCAGGATCCTATTAGGGAGCCAGCAGGTTGAAATCACCACCGTCGACCCCCCTCCAATCCCCTTCCGTCGTATATATTTATTTTCCCTTCACTTCCTGCTTCTGAATATTAAGAATAGATTTTTACATGTATATGTGTGCGCCGGGTATGGGATTGATGGTGGTGGCGAAAGGAGGAGGGCGGGTGAGACTCGGCTGATGGGTGAATGGCGGGCCTGGAAATGACGAGCGGGCTGACTGAATGCTTGTCCATCACTTCCCATTCTCTTGGTTACAGGTGGTCTCTCATTTTCCCCCGACTGGCGCATATCTGCCTGCCTTTATATGACAGCCCGGGCTTGCCAATTTGCATGTTCGACAGACAACAAACGGGCCTGTGCATGTCAAAATAGGTGGCGGTGCGTGACAGTTTCTACACAATGCTGTCTCCTTTTGGCTTGACCCTCGACCTCGCGCCATGTCTCCTTTCATAATCAGGGAAAGGGGAAGATGGGGCAAAGAAATCATCCAGCCTTCCTTCCTGCCTCCTTCTGCCGCTGCCTCTTTGGAATAAATCTGATACCAATGCCATTAGCTATGCTTTCCCCCTCTCGCTTTCTCTTATTCTTAGTCTGTTTTCTTCTTCCTGTCTTGCTGGCTCTCTGTCTGTCTGTCTCTCTCCCCACTTGTCTCTTCACCCTGTTTGTGTTTGGCATAAAAGCACTCAAATTTTAAAAAGTCTCTGTTTGTCTGTTGTTTCAAGATAACATTTCAGTGTTTTTTTTTGCTTCTCCCACCCCAAACAGAGATAATGAGATCTGTCTTCTCTTGTTGTGACCAAATCAGTGCCAAAAAGTGAGATTATTATTTTTGGATGTGTGCTTGTTTATTTTCATAATTTGAACTGACTGAGATGGGAAAAAAAAAAAAGAATCAGCGCAAAAAAACAAAGGTTTATGCTGCAATTAAAACCGGAACGTTAAAGCAGACCGGTAAGAACACATCATTGGTTTCATCTTATCAAAAATCATCAAATGTTCGACAAAATTGCGCCCGGCAAGGCAGTCACAGGTTTCCTCATTATTCATCGTGTGTCTCATCTTTCATGAAAGCAATATCTACCATTGAATACATGATAATGAGCTTCATATCTTCATTTCCATCACTCTGATTAACACTGTGATAGCACAGCGAGTCTAATTGCCTTTTAACACCTGTGACATTCTCCATCTCTCACCTTTATTTTAATGAGTGTTTGATATCGCCATGTAGAATTCGAGAAACTGCGAGCACTCTCTTATTGGAAAAACTTCCACCACGCTGCACTTTACACATGAACTTTCCTCCCCTTGTTCTAGTGGATAAGAGGCTGATTTAAAATGGATCACCATGTAGAACTGCATATCCAGGAGAGGGGCTTTAGACTTAAGACATAATCACACTGCTGGGTTTTATTAAGTCTTATACTTTACATATTTAAAGAGACTGTTACATCATTAGCTGGTGTTCAACGGACCAGTGTTAAAAGTCATCGTGGAATCAGGGCGAGGTTAACAGGGAAGGGGCCGATAGGTACCGCAGAGTGTTCCATCATCAGCATACTGTGAAATAATCCTGAATTATATGCTAATCAGCCAAACTGTAATGCCCTATCTCAGTCTAGGAACTTGTGTTTAAGTACTTTTCCTGATCAGAGCCTGCCGGTACTTGGTGTAGGCCTTTGTTAAGTCACTTGCAGTTCTTTTCTTGCTCTACATGGCTTTGCTGCCCCATATGGTTGGGATATTTGTAACGTATTTCAATCTTCACATGTAATGGTTATCGCGTGCCATTGTTTGAGAACAGTTTGCAGTAAAATTCCCGGGTTTATATTTTAAACATTAAATTCTCTTCCGCCATTTAGACACACCATATGTATGCATGCATATTTGATCATATTCCCTGGGTTATAGTCTTTATTTTTCCCCAATCATATGAACCCTCATTCACGAGGAGTCTTTTCTCATCTTCCTGCCTTCAACGGGCTGATGAACTGGGCCTGACCCAGTGACTCGAAACGTGTTAATAAGCCGTTAATGCTGTCATTTCTGAAGTGGCTGTTTCACATTTGAAGTGCTGAACAAAAAAGAAAAAAGCTACAGTTGCAGGGGCACGCACCCGTGAAACAGACAGTAATCTTTGCTTGATCTCTTGTTCTGTTTTGAGGTGGCTGGCAGTCATGTGTGTAATGATAATTATTGCTCATGTCATCACTGGTGTCAGCCTATTTAATATTTGCTGTGTAAACATTTGGTACAGGAAGATGTTCCTGTTCCTGATCTGCGCGCAACCATCAGCCCTCCGTCGAAGACGCGGGGCGCTGTCGTCTCTTTGTTCGCCGCTCTCGCTCGAGAGGCAGCGTCTGACTCCCGGGATTACTTTTAATGTAGCGCTAATCCGTCCCACGGAGCACATGCATGCTCTGCCATTTGAGGGGATCATTCTTTGATATCAAATGGCAAAAGAAAGAAACTCTTAAAAAGCCCACTTCAGATCCCTCTTGTGAAACGTGTTGTCAAAACACAGGTGGAATGTGAATGCTCTAACCGCAGTGTGTTTCAACCGGTCTCCGCCTCTAGTGATTCACAAACGGGCGAGGCTCGGAGAGACACGAGGGGGGACATAGACCGGTACGAAGACATACAGAGAGAAAAGATTCTCACACACGTAAAGAGAGTCAAGAAAATTTTTACGAAAAATCAAACCAAAATGTGTGTTTCAGAGATTAGAAGTGTCATAAAAGCCAGATCTACTTAAAAATAGTATCACGCAGTGAGTGTTAAAAGCTAAGTCACAGCATTCTGCAGCATTCTGCGGTTACATGCCGCTTTCAACAAAATTCAATATTGTCACACAGGGAAGGCAGTTATCCTGTTGAAGCACTTAGAAATGTCCCTTTTGCTCATCACATACTTGTGAAAGTGACTTTTGCCCCTGTGGCCCAGGGGACGCAACCGGCATTAATGCAGACTGGGACAGAACAGGGCAACTTTCACCTCAGAGGAAAGTTAAATAAATCAAAGTTGCACACTGTCATAACTTTGCTGTCACTGCAACTGATAAAGTAAATTTAATTTTAACGGGACACATTTTCTTATTCTTATGATGTACAAATGACTGCATAGGGCTGTGTAAAGAAATATGGACGATAGAAAGGTTCTGTTTAAGCGTATTAATCATGGTGCTGAAACAAAGGGGGGGAAAAAGGCAGAAACAAACAATGAACAATGAGAGAGATGATAATGTTATTCAATTGTCTGTCTGAATCTCCATCAGCAAGCTCCTGTCCTTACATCACAGGCACACTCTCTCATTAGCAGTGACAGCTAAACATCACCGGGTGTGTGCGTGTGTCTTTGTATCTGCTGTATTTCCCTGCGCTTATGACCATCATTCAAATTTAACTTTACTCTGTCACCCCCCCCCACCCCCCACCCCATCCTCTCAGTCTCCACTCCCACTTTATGAGCCTGTTATTTATTTCCCTCATTAGTGATTGTTTCTTTCCATTAGAGAGCGCCTCTTTGTGCCAGCGCTTTCCTCGGGGAGAGAGAGCGAAGAGACCTGCTTGGCAAGAGCCAGCCGCCTTTTTTTAACCCTCTTAACCAGAGTTGAATCAATCCCCTCAACGGAAAGCCCCTTCCCTTTGCCACCCCAACCTCCTTTTTACGATCCAAAGGAAGGCGTTTGCTGCGTTATGCGCTTCTGAGAGTAGCAGTGGTATAAAATTGAAGTGCGATTTGATCGTACGCCGCTGCCATTACCTGTGTGCTGGACATTCTTATGAGTCAGGTGCAGCCACTTCACTAACCCTAACCCCTGCACGTGCACACGCTCCGCAGACACTTTTCTACAAAACCCCCACCAGCACACACAGGAATTTCCAGAGCCCAAAGACAACACAGAGGGCCCTCTGACATATTTGCCGTCATCTTCTTATTAACTCTCCCCGTTTGAACAGAGGCACATCAAAAGTAAGCAAAACACATAATTACTGGCATTAATATAACGAGCTCTTGGAGATAAGCCACTCTCCTAAGCCTGCGCCGCCACCCCCACCATACGTGGAGGGCACGGAGGAGGAGGAGGCGGCGGGTGGGCGGCAGAGGGAAGGTAGAGCGCCTCTTCAATTAAGTGAGCTGTTCAACCAACATGAACAAACATATTTAGTAGATAATTAGTAGATAATTTTGCAGGTATGTCTGGCACAGGCCACAAAAGGCAGCATTGAGGAAAATAGCAGGGAGGCAGTCAAAGGAGAGAGACTTGTGGGATGTGCAAAATGCCCTGTGGCTCTGACTCTTAGCAGTCATTAACAATGTAGAGAGAGCGCACATGCACATTACACACATGCAAACAGCCCCCTCCCACCTTTAAACAAGCCCCCATCTTCCCTCCATCGCTCTCTGCCCTCCTCCTTTGCCCCCATCTCTCTTCTTCTTCTCGTTCTCTGAGGAGCCCTGCTTTTTCTGTATGATGAGCTCCTGGGGGGCTTCAGTGTTTGGCAGGAGGCTTTGTCTCTCATACGAGATGAAAAAAAAAGAAAGACGGAGAGAGAAAAGAAGAAGACAGAGAAGGAGGGTGAAAACTTTAGACCCCCGGGGGCACTTCTCCTCACATTGTGAGGATTTGCCTAACAGCTTCACAAGAGGGTTTACATCCTCCTCTGAACACGAGGGGTATAATCACAGATCAAAACAAATTACCTATCTGTAGTCAGCAGAGGTGTCTGCCTGTCAAGAGCCCACAGTTACGTAAGATTTAAGTCAGTGTTAACTGAGCCTCTGATTTGGGGCATGGGGTGAATTCTTACTTTGAAACGTTAACATCATGAGGGCCAAGAGGTACGACACCGATGCTTCATACCACACAAAAGGACGAAGAACAAATTAGAATCTTGATTATTACTCGCTCTCCTCCGAAGTGACATTGTTGGGACTTTTAGTCGGAGCCACGGAATTGATCCTTTACTTGTGAATATTAAATCCACGTCAATACAGAGTGTGATGACTCGAGCGACGGCAGAATTGTCTTCTTCAAGATGGACATGACGGCGTCGCCGCTGCGAGGGGATGTCACGCTGCTGCCGCTCTGATTGTCAGACTTGCAAGGATTGACATTTGAGTCCGAGCAGGGTGTAATTGAGTTCTCAGAAATATCTTCGAACATATCACCAGCGCCATTTACTTCAAGCGGTGTGTGAGACATCTTGCTGATGCAACCACAACTGTGAGAAAGTTCTGCACATTATGTCGAATTGCGGGAGAGGAAAATGTGCAGCAGGGGAAAAAAGACATAAAAAAGCTGAGTTACCACAACATCAAGTACAGTGTCTGGATGGAAGAAGCTCCACTGGGGCGGCCAGACCTATTGGGAAACACATTAGTGGGAATGATGGACTCTGTCACACTACCTGTAAAAGAATACATGGCTGATTAAACTATTAGAAGGGTTTTTGTTTTTCCAGGTGGGTGTTATATACCATATTTCTGCTCTATCTGGCTCATCTAAGCCCCTGCCACCACCCGAGAGTGGCTCTACAATCTGTTATTTATGTTTACTGGTGACCCTGTGGCCAAGAGGTTCACACAAGTTATTAGGCCTCTGGATAGAAGCAAGGGCAGGACAAAAGCACAATTCTTTTCTGAATGATGTCAGCTTTTTTATGGCCAAACTCCCCCTCACATTTTCTGCAGTGCAGGACCAGCTATTTTCTATTGGTAGTGTTTACTTTATATCATGATGTCACCGAGGGAAGATGGAAACCATATTGCCACAGGGGCCGCAAGTTTGAGCAAAACCTGTACAATAGCAAAACTACTGGTGCCCAAAACAAGTTCAGGCAAGCACCTAACCAACTGAGCAATGCTCTGTTACAAGATTGGAGTTATGCATCGACATTTTGGACTTCAGGAATAAATAAAAGACCCTTTTCAATGGCTGTGTTCAGGTTTGGAATTTGATTATATTCGCCGAACCATAATTGACTATGCAAGATGCCTCCGCTGCTTACAGATTAATGGCCTCAGGATAAAGGCAGGGATTTCTCTGACAGGGAACTCTTTGAGACGCGCAAAGCTCTGGTCTCAGGAATGCTGCTGACAACACAGTCACCTCGAGGCACCCAGTGGAAGGTTAGATGAGGTGTCCCACCTGAGATGTCTATATAAACAAAGTCTTTGTTGGGACATCCAGGGTTATTGTTAAAGGATTAAGGCCTTGTCTTTGATGTGTGAGTCAGCCGCTAATGCCGCTGTCACCTCCTGGTGAAACACAAGAGCAAAAGGGTTGTGGGAGTGTACGGAGAGCTACAATGGGTGTGTCTGCAGTTCTCTCAGTCGTCAGGCAGGTATCAGGGCATATGTCAGCTAACTGATCCCTATAATTACCCTGCTATTACCACACAATTAGCTGCAAGTGAATCTATTAATGCCGCTGAAACCTCATACTGAGCAGTGTTAGCCGGGGTGTGTTGTGACAGTGGTTCTTTCAGGTGTCAGATACAAACTGAATTGTTAATGTGTATGAAGACAATGAGCTGATTTGTTAAATGATTTAAGATGTGAGATACACATCCCTCAATATTAATGTCTAAATGAAGAGGAAGACAAATAATGGGTTTACTCCTTCATGCAGCAGTTCTCTCTCTCTCTCTCTCTCTCTTCCCGACTTGTCTTAAGGCATTTCGTAAGGATGGAAGGACAAGGCAGTTGCAACTACATTTGATATGCTGCACAACCCTACACCTTCAGTTTTGGAAATCTAACTCCTCCAAATCCTAGATTAGTGGATCATAGAATCTCTGGTGCCGGTGAAAACAGCCACATCTGGCGATGACTCAGTTATTGTTATAAAACGGACTTGAATGAAAACCTCATTAGTTTTTATCTTTGAGTCGGAATCAGGGGTGCTGTCTGGCGTGGATTCCCAGCAGTCAAAACAGAAAACAAGAGCTCACTGTGTGCTCTTTGAGACATCAAGGTGTCTGATCTGAATTGCTTTAGCTTGGAGGGAGAATGGCTTTACCGTCTCTGTGAAACTGATCCGTGAAGTGGATTAGGGACGGTTCTTCTTTCACTCAAAACAACACAGCACGAGGAGTTAGACGAGGAGGTGGACTGAAGCTCTGTTTGCTAGGGCAGCCCATTCTTACAAGTAAACAGGACATTTACCTTGATCTGTGTGATATTTTCAGGTTGAACCAGGCTGGAAACTATCTAACTTAGCAGACCTGACACAGTTCTCTGGAAAAGTAGTCGGCCTCACATGCAGATCCACACTCCATCTCTCCCTCTCTCTCTGTAAGTAGGTTACATATCCCACTTTAGTTTATGCTGTTGGACATCAAGGGCATCTGTCATGCAAATTCAGAAAAGTTGGACATGCTCAGTGATTTAATTTGGCCGGAAGCAATGAACAGGCTAACGGATAAAACACAGATTCAACCTGATTCCATTCCATTATCATGTTTCAACAAATAAAAACAATAGTAAGCTGAGTTCTGTCTGTCTTTGAGAACAAACACAAGTACCTTGCCTACTTTCTCTTTATTGCTCCATTAGGATATTTTTAGATGCCAATGTGGCTTGTCACCAAGGTTTTAGTGCTGGGATGGGGGTCAAACCAGCCACCCCCACACCCACACCCCTACACACACACACACACACACACAGTTTGTCCTTGGCCTGGCACCACTTTTGGCAAGGTGGCAGTATGGATCCATAACAAATGAGGGACACTCTAGCTGTGCCAATCGTCTCGGTCCCTTGGCAGAGTCCACAAAATCATCTTCTTCCCAGGAGTTATGGCTCTGGAGGGTTGATCATTAGTCAAGAATCACAGAAACACAGACACACACTCATCAGATGTGTCCCAGGTCGTCACTAACCTGACCACAGTGACCAAGGACAAGAGTTCTGCAAAGTTTCATTGTCAATTGTTCTATCATTTGAGATTAAAGCTTCAAAAGTTAAAAGGTAAAACACTGTATTTATGTTAATGCTCAATTTAATATACTTTATTTTAGATCAGGTTCAATCACCCCCACACAAAGGGTTCTATTACATTTGCATAAATCAACATGGCAACACTAAAAATGATAATCCTACTCCAGTTAGACTTTAACCAAAGCACAAATTAAGTGTAGCGACCAGGCACTGCCTGCTTCCTGTTCAACGACCATGATGTCTGGCAAATAAAACCATCACATGTAATGCTGTGTCAGTGCTGCAGCTTTGGCTTTCACCAGTGATGACACACCCTGGTAATTACTAAATAAACACATTCACGGTCTGGCTCCAAGAGACACTTGTGACCTACACATTTAATTAGTCCTATTTTCTGGAGATGAAATATGCAGTTCAACAACAGGTGTTGTTTCAATGCATTTGCAGCTGCCCAAACAGAGTTTACATGGGAATATTGTTTGTCACGTTAACCCTCCTTCCAGCTGTGCATAGAAGTGAACTCTTTTGAATACATGTCAAGTAACCAAAGTAATGTTGCCAGTGTTATTGGTAAATGTGATAAATATGTTTAAAGTGCTGTCTCACAAAGTGAAGTAATGTCACCAAGTTATATATTTTTATCACAACAGCACAATCATGATGGACATGTCCAAGTATAGACATTGAAAGTGTCAGATGTTGATGACAGTTAAACTACAAAAAAATAATAATAGAGACCCCACACATTTGAAAGTCAGGACAAACTATCATGCAATTTGGTAACAATGGATGTTTGCAGTTGGTAAAAATGACCAGGGAAGTAGCAAATATCTAGCTGTCACTCTATTCACCAAGCCATCTGAAGTAATCATGGCAGTTAAAGATGTGAATTATACAAGTAACCAGCAGGAGTCTTACCTTGGTATAGCCTACTGTGAAACTGGCAACCGTTCCCTTTAGTTGAGCATATCCCTCCAGTCATCTTAATGTTGTAGCAATGGCACGTCCCTTACATCAACACTGCATTGATATATGCAGCCTCACCCACTGCGGATTTCACAATTCAGCACTCCTCATTGAGCCCACGACGCACACATGTGGAAAGGTTTAGCTTCGTAGCGGCTTCCAGTACAAACTGTTGATGGATGGTGACATCCCGAGGAACCAGTGCTGAAGTAGACCACACACTTTACAAAAAGAAAAGAGAAATATGTATACATTTTTTATAGTTCTCCACACTCCAAACACTCTCTGTACCCCCCCCCAAAAAAAAAAAAAAATCTTGCTTCCACCAGTTTCTTGACTCATCACTTTCTGTCTGGTGTCTCCAAAAAGCAGCACCTCTGACTTTTTATTTCCATAGAATGGAATAAACAGCCTGCTTTGGTGGAGCTGCATCCTGTTGAGGTGGTGGTTGTATTTGGTTAAATTTGTCAGTGATAGAATGGAATATTGTTCCATAATCAGAAGAAAAAATAATTATAATTCTCATGAGACATTTGCCGTATGGTTACAGTCTGTATCCATCATTGTGTGCTCTCTATACAACAACACCATTCAGACAACTTGAGCTTTCACTCCTGAGTCTTAGTCTTAATAAGAATGAGACAGAACCGTGACAACCTTGTACAAACAGTTGGAAAGCAGCAAGTATTTGATAAAGATGAGTGCACTGCACACTAGGAGGTAATATATTGGCCAAGACTTGCTTGACTGCATGCTACAACCAATAAGTCCATTAAAAGATCACAATCACACAAGATGGTAACTCTGATGTGAAGCTACAAACGCTGTGTGAGCTTGTACCATCGGCTTACAGCTTCTGTCTCCTCCTTGATTTCTAAAACAAAAATGAAGCCCTAAAATCTTCGATTTAAAGGGCTGCTTCGTGAGCCAGTTCGGGCTGTCCCTCTCATCTCTCTCTGCAATCAGTCGCGTACCAGACAGAACGCAGAAAATTGCCAAGTTGGTCATTCTTAACACAGACTTGATAAATGTGGGTCCATATTGCTTTCACAGCGTCAGTCTGGTCAAGCTAAAGCCATCAGTGGCACAATCCAAAATATCAGTTTGGCAGTAAAATCAGGGGGAACCGGCCGGTGGATGCTAACTTTGTGCTCGAGGTCTGTGTAATTACTCATTCAGAAATACTTGTGGGTGAATGTAATGTGTAAGCTGGTATGCCCGGGGTAGGGCTCCAGCGCTCAGAGGTGAATTGAAACACACACGGCAATGACACGATCGGGGCGCTGACACGTTCATTAGCACATAGGCAGATTTGACACAGCTGGAAGATGTAGCGAGGAGCTGCTGTCAAGGTCTTGGAATGCTGCAAGACTGGCACAAACTAAGGGCTGGATGCTCATCGCTGTGTCATAAGAGACCTGGCGCTGTCTCGTCTCCTTTTTTTTGTTTTTTTCAAGAAGAAAATATTTTATTTATTTCCCTCCGTCGCTGAGTCGTTGCAACACACCGAGTGTCATCGTTTGCATGAGTTTGACACCCCGATGTCTGGGTTCTTTGTCCTCTCTCCAACTTGTTTCCTCTCTGTCCCTCTCCTCCCCCCCGTTCATCCCTGTCGTCTCTCTCTCCCCCTCTTTTTCTCTCTCTCTCCTTTTCCTCATTCTCTGCCTCTCCCCGTTCTGCTGATGGCGGCGGTGCCATCCATGCCAATTATGGCAGTCGAGCAGGTGGCTCCTCGCAGGTGGTAGAGGATTAATCCCTGTAAAGACTTCACTTCATTAGGAAATCCGTTTAATGTGGCCAGTTGATTGATAAATCTCCCGGACCTCTCTCAGAGTCGCAAGTGTACTGCCAAGTTTGTCTATTATATGCTAGGTTGACCCCGATGTCAGCGAGCAGAGAGACGGAGGGATGGATGGAGGGAGGGAGAGAAACAGAGGGAAAGAAAGTGTTAGTTGTGTCTTTCCAGCTGAAGTTAGTTTATAGGACTGTTCTGCTGTTTGCTGACTGGGTCGGTTCATCTCAGCGTTTTTTTTTTTTTTTTTTTCACGCAAAGTCTCCAAATCCCCAGCAGCATTACCTGAAAATTTCAGACGATTGAAGCTTGGTGTTATTTTGAAATAGGCGACGCAGGTTTTACAATACATGTGTAACAAAGGATAATTTGAAATCACAAGCAGATTTCAACACCTCTGCAGGGCTGCACAAAGAGCGAGGGAATAAAGAAAAAGGTTTGGCTCATTAGTTTTAATACCAGAGTACATGTAAGTGCTGTGACTATCAAAGCATTTAAGAATGAACTGTAAGAACTTGCCCCCACTGTCTCAGACCACCCACACGCTCCTCACTGTGTCAGCCCTCTGCATTTAACTCAAGTATCTTCTTAACTCAGCCCCTCTATAATTTTCCATCCCAGTATTATCACAATTACCCCGTGAGCTAGGAGGGGAGGGAACTCCCCACAGCTCGTGACTGCCTGTGTGCCACCCGCGGGCTTGTGGTCTGCTTGGATTTGTGAAACACTGACAGACAACCCCTTCATCAAGCCTGTCAAACACGGATGACAAATGCGTCTCCACATCCACAAGATGCCTGCAATATTTAAAGCCATGGGAGAATGGCGAAGCCGACAGAGAATAGCCCCTCCTGACAGACGCGAAGTTCAAGCCGCGTCAGGCTGTATCATTCTCAAATTCTGAGGAGAAGACTCGCAGTTGAACCCGATGGCATGTTGACTTAATGATTCTGACCGAGCATATATGGTGTCTGTTTCGGGTTTCTCCGCGGTGGCTGAGTCAAAACATATTTACTGAAATGCTCATCAACTTAAACCAGGATTTAGTTACAATGCTGCATATCAAATACTGATGTGATTATCTACCAAGTGGAATGCATCTTGTCATAGGAACGTAAAATCGCTCTTTTAGTGAAATACTTGTCAGGGCTACACACAAACACACACACACACACACACTTTTCTCTATCTCGCCTTCACCAAAGACAATAGCTCGGAGATACAGGCAGGCTATCAGGCAATCAAACATACAGTCATTCTTCTTCCAGCAGCTACCAAGCATGTAACTATATTGCTTTGCCCGGTGCTCGGAGCCTTGTCAAAATATGACAGAAGATCGCACCTTTTTTCCCAGGGTGAGTGCTTTAATTACAGGGTGGCTTCTCGCCTTACCACATCTGTACAAATGTCAGTCCAAAGTTCACCGCTCTTGTAGAGGAGAGTTCTTTAAAAAAAAAAAAGATATATGGTGTATATATAGTTCACTGATCGCTCGAAACTGAATATTCTCATACACAATCCTTGAATTTGACGTCACCCCGACCCATTTATGACAAGTCATGTGTGCGACAATTACTCATGCTCCCTATCACATTTCTCTCACGGTCGCTGGCATCTGCAACTTTGATATCTAATATTTTAATTGCTGCAGGGTCATACATCTTTCTGTTTCTGGCAACGTTAAATAGGCTGTGAAACAATAAGCAGGCGTTTGGCCCGGGATGATTCTCGGCAATCGTGACAGTGCACGAGAAATATCTAACTGCACTTGTTTCATGTTTTTAACGATTTCATGATGTGAAAATGTAACGTTATGTATTTGGAACTTTTTATTGATCTTGACATGGATGGTATTTTCATAAGCTATTTTTCAATTGAAAAACTGTATCTCCTTTAGTCCATCACAAATATCTGCTCAATTTAAAAAAAAAAAAAGAAAAATTCAATCCACTAGGAGCAATTAATGTAGCATATTAGAGTCCTCGTTTTATACTACAGCCCATCATGCACAACCACCTTGTTTCACTTGTCTATGAAACGGCCGTGCTGTCATTTTAATGAGTTTGTGGCCTTGGATGAGGCTGATATTTTAACGCTAATTGCGCATGAGTTTTGTTGGACTCATTACACTGCCTGATACTTCCCTTCCGTGTCTTTGTTCGTGCCCAGAGCTGCAGGTGGCAGCATCGTCTTAGAGGACATGAGAGGTTAGATTCCTTCAGATACAGGCAGGCATGCACACACACACACACACACACACACACACACACACCACTTAGCCTCGCTGAGCTTCTCCCTATTCCCTTTGACCTTTGGATATTTGTTACCCAGAGAAAGTGACATTAGAAGTCAGCCAGTGGCTTTCTGCTTTAGCCTGACTGTCTCTGTTTGTAATGGGGGTGTAATAATTAGCAAGTTCTCATCCTATGCTTTCTAATGTCCTTAATTTTGCTCAGACAGAAACCATGTTTGTGCTACGTGATACCAGCGGAATTTCTGAAGTGTTCCTGATGAAAGGGCGCAGAGCTGAGGCAGCTTTTGATATTTTCCTGCACACCGTTTTGCATCTCATTACCACTGGTGAGGGACGGTGGGCTGTTTATGATTTCAAAACAGGGACAGGGGGTTGAAGTATTTTGGCTTCAGGGAAGAGTGTTTTTTACACTGATTTACCAGACTTGGAGGCTTGCATCTTATTATTTGGACTATTCTTTAACCTCGGCTGTTCAATTGTCTGTGACTGGGGTGTTCACCGGCTGCTTGGTTCTGAGGGGAATGAGGAACAGGGGGAAAGTAAACAAGTCATAATCGCTCTCTGTCCATCATATCTATCTGTTGCATCTATCAGAGCAACCACATCTATCATATCCAAGGTATCGTTCTCTGAATAAATCAATCAGCTTTAGTTTGTATCTTGTGTCTTTAATTGTTGTACTGCAGCACATATCACTCTCAGGACGTTATTTATCGTACAGTATTTATTGCGCCTGGAGTATCTTAAGTATTAACGTTGAGTATGGATGAAATTATTACGCCTATTCTTTGTAATTGTTGTACTACACCACTGCACATTTCACTCTCAGTTCTTAATTGGACTTTTAAATGTCTGGAAGATTCAAACATATACTTTAATGTGCACTGTTCAAAGGAAGCACAGATGGGGTGCCAGTGACAGGGCTGTGTAATTGTCATTCCTCCTCTTCCCCAAAATGCTTCACGATATATTGTCATCCATTTCTCATTAATGCAAATGGCCTTAGTGTCTCAGCCCTGTTGCTGCGTATCTCAAAGGTTCACTGTGAAATGTCTCCGGTGCCATAATCTGTCAGCTCAACTGAATAAATACAAGTCCAAATGTCTCAAGGCTGTACATTGTCAGTCATATAGAAATAATGTGATTCTTTACCAGAGGTGACCCCACATCTGGCAGGACTGTTAACCTTTTCGGTGTGTGGCTTTGAGGTGAGTGTAGCTCGGCCCCCATTTCCCAACCATCCATGGTTTTCACCTCACTTGAGCTGGAGCGGTGTTAGGGTGCAGAGTGGGAGCCCTCACACTGCTGAAAGGTGTGTGTGTACTTGCGTGTGTGTGTGTGTGAGTGAGTGTGTGTCTGTATCAAGCAGAGGGTGTTTGAGGCTGCCCATATGGGAGCAGACCCTGGGTGTTAAACACCGAGAGACTGGAGAAGATGACTCTGTCAGCTTGGAGGACACAGCACAGCCTGCAAAGAGGTCACTTGAGCACATGCATGCGCACACACAGTCTACACACACACACACACACACACACCCCCCTTTCCCAGCCATCCATGGTTTTCACCTCACTTGAGCTGGAGCGGTGTTAGGGTGCAGAGTGGGAGCCCTCACACTGCTGAAAGGTGTGTGTGTACTTGCGTGTGTGTGTGAGTGAGTGTGTGTCTGTATCAAGCAGAGGGTGTTTGAGGCTGCCCATATGGGAGCAGACCCTGGGTGTTAAACACCGAGAGACTGGAGAAGATGACTCTGTCAGCTTGGAGGACACAGCACAGCCTGCAAAGAGGTCACTGGAGCACATGCATGCGCACACACAGTCTACACACACACACACACACACAAATGCTCTCATGCATCCATGTACGCCGTAGCTGTCCCTCTCCTCCATACACAAACTCACACACTGACTGATCTGTCTCTTCTCTCTCTATTTTCTTCTCCTCGACACACACACACACAAGCGTGCACACAGAATTGCTTTGCTCCCCTCTCCTCCCATATCCTGTCAAAACACCACCGTGGGGTCAGAAAAGCAGCGGTCAGGGGGATAATAGCAAAACAGCTCATACAGGGAACTGTTGACATATAATGAGGTGGTGAAGGAACAGAGAGAGTTAATGTCAGTTAACCACAGCTGTCTTTGAGTAAGCATTTTCATCATAAAGACTCACTACAATATTTCACTAATGCAGTTATTCCATCACATTTTTTACATTTAATTATACATTTTCATCAAACATCATTTTATTGACAAATATTTTTTGTTAAAGAAAAACAAAATAAAACAACTTCTGTGGGACAAGGTCAAAAACCCCTTGTTCTTTGTGTAAAACAGTTTGTTCCACTCTGATACAGCCAAAAGACATTCATTAACTATTTTTACTTATTCTGATTTGCATCGTGTGAACTAGTCAATCAGTACAGCACTTCAAATGTACAAATGCCACACCGCCAAATTTCAGTGAACGTGTGCGTGGGCTGGAGGCAAAGAGCAAAGATTGTGCTTCAATAAAAAATACTCAAGTCCAATGTTTTTTGTTTTTTTTTACAAACTAACACACATACACACACACACACTTCCTCTGTGTAGAGATGCAAGTCGACTTGTCAGCTTGAGATGGCTTCATCTACCATCCATTACTTTTATGTCCTGCCTTTCACCTAAATGGCCTCTGCATATTCACCATGGGACCTACTAGTGCATCCCATAGGGGAGAGAGCGCTCATACACATACACACACGCGCCGTCAAAGATTGGCCAAGTTAGATTTACAGCCCGAGACCATCACCTGTGACTTAGCGCCTCTGAAATTAGTCACAAATAGCATATTAGGGCAGCTAATCAGGCACGCCTGAGCACTTGGCTTTCTTTATGTGGTCATAAAGGGGAGAGTATATGTGTGCCCTCAGGCCTTGGGGTGAATGATCGTCCTGACCTCCAGTGAACCAAAAGCAGCACATGGCTTGGGAGGGATGGGATGCGTAGGCAGGGGCATACTCCCACAAAAAGCAAGCCTTTGATACACAGAGGGAGACGACTGCATCGCATCGGGAAGTGATTTCTTTCGGTTTCGCTGCCGCTCTGTTTAACTGCAAGAAACCACATGACACAAGCGCACAAAGGGAGAGGCAACTACATAATTAAGGACACGCACTCGAGTGTGTGCCTCTGTATTCAGTGTTAAATGAAGGTATCCACTGTAGAGCGCTGTAATATATCAGAGGATGTTTTATTATTATTATTGTTGGGCATGGATATCCATTCCAGATGAAGCTATACTTCCTCTAACCACTACCTATAGAGAACACGGAAGGATTTAAAATTGGAGTCAGATTTGTATTAATCGAGTCGGCTCCATTTCCAACATGTGACTCGACTCTCATGGCACCCTCTTGCAAGTGGGTGGACTTTGTCGGACACGGGAAACTGCCGCACCTCCAAGAAATCTCCCACCTTTATAAAATAGTAAAGCCATATCTCTTGCTCTCTGACTCGAGTCTGTCGAACAGGAGAGGGCACGAGGGTTGAGAAATGCATAAAAGACGAGTGGATGGCAGGAATCAAGGAAGGGGGAGTGCTGGGATGCATGGGTGAGGGAGGGAGGGAGGTGAGAGAGTGATGAGAACAAGGATTGCAGAGAGACGAAGGAAGGAAATCACCCTTGTATCTCTCACACTCTCCTCTGTTCCCCCACCGGTGGAATAGCATGTTTTCATATTGGAGTGATTGTTAGACAGGCAGATCCCATACGCTGATTCAGTAGCTACTTAGACGGAGCTCAGATATTCTGCCCCTAATTGACTTGGTGTGGCCTCACTAAATCACAGTCTTTATTTAAAATAGCTCTGTGATAAAAAAAAAAAAGAGAAAAGTCGCTCTGCTTCTCCATCCTCTCTCCTTTCCCTCGCCCCCTCTCCTTTGTGATTTACCATTGAGGAGATGAATTTGAAATTTCAATCATAGAGTTGTTAAATATTGATGGGCCTTCTAAGTCGTTAACGAGGTCTCGGCAAGGACGGGGGAATCAGCCTCCGCCGCGTTCGACGGCCCTCAGCTTTTCACCGCGGCTGAAGCCATCTATAGGGATCCAGCCAGGTCAGGAAGTCACTGTACCCGACCATAATCTTCTAACTTCTGTGAGATGTTTTAATGTTCCACCAAGGCTATTCTCTTCAACATCAGCTATTCTAATACGTTTCCATATGTTTTAAAAAAAAAACCTTCAAAAAACTTTCTAATTATGTGTCTGTAGAGCAGCCTTTCTTCACTGTTCAAGACGTGTCATTTATAATGAGTGCACTGGTGTGTGATTTGATATGATAATAGAAATCTTTAGCTGGGTCTCAGCAGACATCTTGTGTGTCAGGACTGATCACCGCTCAGAAGAATAAAGCGCCTCCAGGCCACCATCGAGCAGCGCGAGCTTGCACAGCTCAATATTCCCTACAATAAAACCAAGATGAGACTTCTTTCATTATGGCTCATCCTGCCAGAACAGAACTCCTGCCAGCCAATCAAACGTTATGTACTTTTTAGATGTGATCATTACATCTTACAAACAACATCTGACCAAATAAGATTTGTCTGAGCGGCCGGGGTCACGTTAATGGCTTGTTCTCTTGTTGGATCTGACTTCAGACACTGTAACGCTGACTGATAGCAGAGGCAGTTAAAGTTGCATTGATCTGAATCTCTCATTGTTGTCCGTATTCAAGCTTGAATACTGATTTTATTCCAAAGCCGCTCTGTCTTAAACTATGGAAGCTAGCTCTTAAAATAATATACTATTAATTTAACATTTATTTTATGAAAAAAAAAAAAAAAAGTGAGAGTTGAACAGCTTCAGGAGGATTTTCTAATGCCAAGGAACACGCCTGAAGCAGAATGTTAGGATCAAATAATCTCAAAATAAGTGCACACTGTTAATTTAAGGAACTTTTCTTACAAGGTTATTGTCCTTTCTGTTGGTACCTGTGTTCAGTTCAGAATATACACACACAGAGACACAGACACACACAAAACTAAAGCTGAGGACTGGGACCACCGTAGATGTCAATGATGATAATACAATAAAAAGCATTTTGGAGGTATCTCCACTTCTGCGCTTAGCCTCTTGGCAGTGGTTTGATCAAGACGGAATAAGCTTGTGACTTTTCAATTCCAGCCATAATTTGTTTCGATATTACATCTCCTGGATAGAGCAAGCGATGGAATTTTTCCTCTCCCACGCCGGGGCATGTGGGCAAGCTGACGATGTCCCATAATAGGTTATCACCAGCCATATCTTTTGCAAAATAGAAACCCAACACATGTACATCTGTGGCCTGGTGTCAGGGCCTTAAATATACATCAGAAATGCATTAAATTTGCTGATTACCATTCTTTTCCAACAGCGTGTCAAGCCCCAAATTTATTTTTGCTACCTGGCTTTCCGATTACTTTGAATCGCCACCGGTCCCTCCTGACGTTGACAGCTTTGAAGGAAGTGACAACATTAAATGTATTTTCCGCGTGCATATCTGTGTGGGTATGCGACTGGACAGTGTACCAGTGTTTTCTCTCAGATTGTTTGAGGTCCATCAGCAGGAGCCAAGCCCTTTCATATTGTATGTAATTTACTGGAACCCCATACTGTATATCGCGTCTCTGGTGCGGCTGATACACTTCTACAGGAAATGTAGCTGACACAAAGTAAAAGCTCCATTTGATTATGTTTCCAAAAGAATATCCTTGTTGAATCCGGCACCCTGCTGACCCACAATCCTGCCTCTCAATCACCTGCTGTACTCTGTGTCTCTTCCAAATTTTAGACGATTGGCGTGTCCAACACGGAGCAGAACCAAGATACTTTCAAGTGCAGCAAATGAGTCTCACGGTTTTTCACACACAGCGTGTACATCTGACATGATCCTGTGAGGACAGTATATACGGTGAGGTAGAATGCAGATGGCACAGTGCAGACAGCATAATTAAAAGGGAAGCAGAACCAAGCATGAAAGAAAGTCTTTCAAGGTGTTCACATTCATTTCAATTAGACGTAAAAGCTTTTGTAAGCACAAAAGTAATTAAGTTAAAGCAACAGACAGCCAGTTGTCCTTGTTTTTTTTCCCCCTGTTGTGCAAAAGTAAGGAAAAAAAGCCCTCTTTGAATGAACTGGCTTAATGAGATCCCCATTTGGACAGAGGCATCAGGCTATTGACCTCTCTCGGGGCTGTGAGGAGTGAGCACTTTCACATGTTACTGTCTATAAATTTCAGCCGTCGACACGGCGCCCTATTTCATCAGGGGCCAGGCTGACATGCCCTTCGGATTGATGTCCCTCCTGCCCATTTGTCTGTTTTACACTCCTTAGTGTCTTTGTGCTCCGCTAGACCTGCACCTCTTCGCCGTGATTGGGTATTGACAACAAATCAAAGGGGATAATATATGGTGATGTTTGCCAGGATCCCAACAAGACAAGATAGTCGTACGGCCGGGCCGGCTGGTTTACATGTGTTCGCTGTGAATGTCAGAAAGACTGCATATCGATTCCCCAGCGGACAAAGAGCCATTCTTCTTCTAGTGGCCAATACCTAGTTTAGTTAAATGTGTGACAATGAAGAGAGCTGGGGGGCAGCGAGTTTGGAATTAAGCCGTACTTGACATGCACTGAAAGACCGCATTCAGTGGAGGGGGCTCTTCATGACTTAAGTAATAGACTGGGAACGCAGTTATTGCTTAGCCTTCAGAATTCCTTTGCTTGCGAGGTAATGCGTATATCAGAAAAGTTTGTTTTCTGCCCCTCAGGCCTACTCAATAAATGAACATAACAGCAGGTCCTTCTCTCTCCCTCTCTGTCACACACTCTCACACACACTCATACACACACACACACACACACTCGCTGAGCATCTTTGAAATGGGTTTTGTATTGATTTTTGTAACTACCCTGTTAGATGACGTTGTGCCTTAGCGTGTCATTTCTAGATGGCCCTGCCCCGAGCAGGTCATTGAGGTGCTAACTGTCATTTGGAGGGACAGAAAAGCAATCATAGCTTTTTCATTACTTACTGTTTTCCCTCCCTCCCCCTCCCTGTTTTCACTCTCTTTTTACCTCCAGTCGTGGGATTGCCTGACATATTATGGCTTCTGTGATTTAACTGCACTCTTAAATTAAGTGCTGGAATATCAAGCTGTAGCTTTAGAAAAATAAACTCAGTGTCAAGGGATCAAATACCCTGGAGGTCAAAGTCATGAACTTGTAGTGGCGCACTCATCAATTTCAAACTTGTATGGGCTTGTTCTGTCCGAGGTGTACACAGGAGGAGGAGGGGGCTGTGGCTTGATTATGGTCGTATGTGTAGTGTTTTATTTAATTCAGCACAACCTATATATAATCCGGTGCAATACAGATTCTGGGAAACCAACCCAAGCACTTCCACTGATTATGTTTCTTCAGTTAGCTTTGGATTATGTGACAATACTAATAAATCGACTTGTCTGCAGTCTGTCACATTAACAAGGTTTAAAATGGGTATTTTCGGTGAACTACAGTAAAACCCCACTGGCATTGATTATTGCCATAGTTGTAGTTGTGTGTCTGTGTGTTTGGTTCACATTGACGCAGAAAGCAATCAGCAACTTCAGTGTTCTGGACCGAAATGGTCATGTCCTCTTGAAGATGTTGTTGAATAGCAGATGTGTGTGGCTCGAGTATTCCAATGAAATAGGAATATCTCTGTTGATAACCTTCATGTGTTGCATCGTGACCCGAGGTTGAAGCATGGCTTTAGAGATTTGACACAAGCCCGCGGTTCTTTCATAAGAGATTACTGGATTCACGCTGAGCAGCCGTGATACTTCAGATTTTTTTTGGTCGTTGCTGCTGAGGAATTCTGTGTTACGGCCCCAGCTGCCTTTAAGAAGGGGCTCATGGAGACAATAGTCAAAGGAGGACAATATCAAAGATGGATGATGTGTACCAGTTGCTGTGAGTACAGCGCTGCCGCCACTGCAGTGTGCTCAGGGCTCTCGTTTAGTTTTAATCAATGAGCCTGCTCAATGCCGCGGCCTTGCACTGACTCCCATCTCTTTATAGGGAACTTAATCACCTGGGCCATTTGAAATTCAGTGCAAGAAGGAATGGGGGTGATGTCACTGCTTCCTTGGGTTACAGTAAGAGCCTGGGAAGCAGGCCAGGGGGGGAATAGTCACAAATGACCAGCTTGAGCCTCATTCATTTACTTTGAGTGTAAACAAAAAAAAGGGCCATTCATATTATTTACAAGGTGCAGTTTTACGAGGAGTTATTGCAAATACATTCATTTCTGGTTATGAGTAAATATGTAGGTAATGCACTTTGACAAATTCATCAATTATTTTTGATTTAAAAACTGAACCGAGATGAGTCATAAATAACCCAATAAGTTCATATTGACCTAACTCACTTGCTTCGTGTGCGGGTCACCTTCAGCTCAGCATTGCACTAATAATGAGGATAGAGAACGACAGCGTGTTAGGGACGTGGAACAAAGAGATTAGACAAGTATGCGTATATCTCTCCCCCCCCCGACCACCTCCACCCACACCCAGTGAAAATATTGTTCTTGTTATATGGTAAGTGGGGAAGAGGAATTGCACTGCCAGAATCATAATGTCATTAACGGTTAGGGATAGGGTTAGCCTTTACATCATATGCTCAATGTGACCCCATTACTCTCCATCAACTCATCCATCCAGACGTCCTGGGGACCTGGGCTGTGGCCCTGCACACCCCCTGTAAGCCTTCCAGAAGCTGGCAGAGCCTGTCAGCTTGCCCGGCTGCCCCACATCGCCACAGGTCTCCCAAGCACACAAAGCACACACACACACACACACACAAATCCAAAAGCACATGCAAAATCTCAGATAAATATAAACCTCCTTTGTAAGTATTTCATGCACATATCAAAATGCAACAAGGAGCGAATGCATGCATGTTGAGAATTTTGACTTTGCAGGTGGTGTTTGTGCACGCTTAGACTTTGTGCGCACTTATGTAGACACGCACGCACCAGCTCGCCACCCTGCTCGTCCATCGTGTCACTGCAAGATTGTGCTCCGTTCCTCTGAAGGTGTTATGGGCTGTTATCAGCAAGACCATTCCATGGATGGCTGCCCTAATTGAGAATAATGAGGGTCACATTGAACATATGGTCGCTGTTGTGTCCCCTTTCCCCCCTTCTTCTCTCCTGCTCTCGCTCTCTCTCTCTCCCTCTCTCTCCCCACCTCCCCCAGACAAAAGATTCACTCAAACTTTGCCGGAGCCGACCAAAGATCTGTGTGGCACGGCCGGGGGGGGAGAAAGGGCATTGTCAAAGTTGTCCTCTCTTTCTTCTGACGAGTTAATGTCCACACAGCCTGTGAGAAGGGCAGTGACCAGCCTCACAGTCGGAGGCAGAATGCTATCCCCGCTGAGACGGGCGGCGGCGGAAACACTGGCCTAAGCATTGTGCTGATATCAAGCTCCTTTGTTCCACAGGCCGAATACGGACATTTGCTCTTCGTTACCAAGGTCCCTGCTGTCACTGAGATTTGAAGAAGAGAAGTGTCAGCATATTTTTAACATCACACACCTCACAGACGGACAGGTCACCAGTGTGCTGATAATGATGAAGCCTGCGTGTGTGTATAGTCATGAAGAAAACATTAAACGTTATATGACCTGGTGTCAAAATACATTCATTACATTTTTGTCGTGTCTGTGAGACAGAGCTGCAGGAAGGACATGATTCAGTGTTGGATTAAAAGCAAATGTCAGTTGGAGTAAGTTTACTGTTCTCAAAGCAGTCATGTGATATGGTTGGATTTCAGAATAAATCTTAGTAGCCTGCCACTATCATGTCATGTCGTCCGTCATTCAATATGTCCGCAGAGCAGATATCTAACGTACACAGTTAAAATCTGCCTAACTTGTGTTGCATGGTGAGATTCATGTCCCAAGCTCTGAGCACTTTATCAATATGGTCTCACGGTGAAATAGAAATCCTGGAGCTGCTCCCGGTAATAACAACAGTGCGACTAGGATGAATTAATCTACTGAGACATCTCTCTTGCTTTCTTTCCACTGGTAGAATTGTCTGCCCTTTCCTAGCTCAAGGAAGAACTCTTCCAGCGCGTCATTAATTGCGCCGACACTGAAGTTTTATGTTTTCCAAGAAGTTGCTGGTTTCCCACTGCAGCCCCCCCTCCCCAGAGCTGTCAGGTCTGGGTCAAAATAAAGTTAGCAACTGTCAAAACTGCGCAGGTGCAAAACAAGGTCATAGAACACAATGAGGAAGAGGCAGGTTAATCAACTGCCTCTGGTAGTGTCATCCCCAGGATGTCCCTTTACATGAAATCCTGCACGTCTTTGTTTACATAGGTGTCATGCTGATTGGATTTAGATGAGCCAGTAAAGACGCTTTACGAGCCCGTTACCAAACGGCGGATTGATTTGCTGGCATCTCAGTTTCTTGTGTAATATCCTTAGGAGGTTGGATTTATGACTATCTGTGACCCAGTTGCATTGTCACTGTGCAGCGCGGCCCCTGGATGCAGACGCAGGTCTCAGGTTTCGTGTAGAGACAGGTGTAGTCTTGACGTCCAATGATATGTGTAACATATGTGTATACCGTGTAGACATATGCCTTAATGTACTGACATAGTAGAATGTTCAAGTGTATGTCCCATGCACTGACATACACGATATGCACAACATGTGTGTGTGTGACATAGAAATATACTTTCATGCTCGGTGATGGAGGATACATAAATTACTGGTCACACGTGATATGTGCAACATATGTGTGTGATGTATAGAAACTCCATAGATGTCATGTGCGGTAAATTTCCAGAATGTGAGGAGATAGTAGATAGACGTCTCAGGTGGTGAAGTTTAGTCTTAAAACTACATTTTACAGGAAACTATCTCAAACAAGTGCTCATCAACATTGCGTTAATGACATTTGAATGAATAGATGGAGCGTACATGTTTCAGCCACACTTTAAAGTTGGCTGCAATTGTGTTTTGTTCTTTGTTTCACAAAGGGGAAAGTATTAAAATGGAGGAGCCGCTATTTTATGGATAAACAAAACCAAGCCATAAAGCCTGTGTGTCATAAGATGAATGCAGCCACTCAACCCGTAAAATATTGCTACCGTCCATTAGAGTTGTATTGAGAAAATTCTGTCTTCATTTGTTTGACCGTTGAAATATAAATGTCCATACAGGCCCTCCGACCACTGCAGGAGCCAGCCGCTGACATTTCTCCACTTTGAAAACACAATGAAATCTGAATATTGCCTCGACCGAGCCAATGCCCGTAGGGAAATAATCTGGGGTCTCTGAATAGTCCCTAATTGAATTGTCTTTTACTAAATAGAGTTTGCTCTAATGCATACTCTCATCGGAGAATATGACAGCCGGTGATGCTTCTCATATCTGCCTAAAAGAGCCCCCAGATCCAAGGACCTATTAACTGTATTACCCGAACCAATATCCCTGCCTAAACCCATTACCCTGAACCCATTGTGTATTTTTGTCACTACATCTTTGCTCAAAATCCGAATCAGGCCATGATGGATGCTTAACAAGACTACACTTTTATCACATATTCTGCTGACCTTCAACAAATTGCTTTGCAAGTTTGCTTCCAAGATTAATGTGACAGAGCTGCTTTCTTTAACACAGGATTCAGGGTGCAGAGGGGAGGGGAGGGTGGGGGCTTTGTAGGCCCACTGTTTTAGTTTCTCCACGCTCACGCAGGCCATAACCTTCATTTGAACCCACCGCCATCCGTCAGACGCTGTTTCTGCAGGGCAAAGTGTTCACTTTTGTCACATATTCGCAAAGTCCTGCAACTGGAAAAAACGCGAAGATAGTTTGGTCAATTAGCCAAAGTTGAAAATAAACAAATGTCCAACGACGGTGCTGATGAATAAGAGGGGAGGTTTTCCAGGCAGGGCTTGACAAGGAACAGGTTAAATACCTGTGTTGTTGTTTCTGGATAAGGCATGACGCTTGTAGAGGAAAATTCATAGAAATGATAAATCATTTCTAACCCCTCCTCCTGTAGCTGCTGCTCCATCCTCACATGAGCCCAACTCTCTCCAAAGGTTTAAATCACTTTGACCTGCAAAGCGCTCAAACAATACGTCGCAAAATAGAACATGCTGCAGGTTCTTACCACAGCACACCGCCAGTGTTTTTGCACGAGGCTCATCCGTGCAATATAAGCTTGAATGATGTTCGCGATTGTATGTTTTACTGAAATTACATATCAGGGTTGGGAAGTGAGCCAAATATTCTATTGTTGTTGTTGATGTTTTACTTTACATGATGTACTACCAAAAACGTGGGGCGCAATGTTTTTTCAAATACTGCTCGAACATGGCCGGCAATTACTTTTCAGCATAATTTTAAGCAATGAAGACATTCGTCTAAACCCGGCAGGTTTCCTGCAGAAACTGCATTCCAGGAGTATCTCCTCCTTAGTTAGCTTTGGAGAGCTTTTCCTTTGCTTTATCAGTGAGGACCTGTGTCTTATCATGACTAATGCTGGAAATTCCTCCCTTAGATAAGTAAAGGAGCTTAGGATTACCCTCTTGACTGAACATTGGAAGAGAGAGAGAGAGAGGGAGAGAGATGGAGAAAAGGCACTATATGTGTTGGTCTGGATGTGTGTTTCGCTGGGAGAGAAGGAGTGTGTCCAAAGATGAGAGAGGAAGACGACTGAGGAGGGGGTTCAGCTGGCTCCTCTGTATATTTTCTCAGTCGTGAGGCAACCTCACCATTAGTGTCAAACACTCAGATTATCCAACCAACGGAACAGGGATAAGTGGATTGATGAGGTGCTTCCATAGTCCTCAGCTGCTACAATGCAAACGGGCCCTATACTCCTGAAGCAGCTATTTTCCTCAAGGAAGGGCAAAAATAATGAGCTACTTAACTAGACTGTTCACCGCATTTCTGTCATATTACAGCCGGCTTGTTTGTTTATCCCAGACAGATCTATATTTCACTTTTTTTAATTGAATTACTTTGATAGAGACTAAAAGCCCTCAGCCTAATAACATGCCAATTACAATGAAGACCTACTTAGAATAAATATGAATATAATTCAGCAATTTATTGCTTTAAATACAGAGAGGGCCAGGCTCCCTTGACACCCATTGATTAATAATTGGTGCTGCAGTCTTAAAGGGCAATTAAGTAGTGCAATTTTGGATCTTCACTCAGAGGTTAAAATGCCATTTGTCAGAATCCTCCTTACCTCTACCAATGTAGATCAACAAAATCGAACAGCTATCCCCTGACATAATGTATGCCTGCATTTAAGACACTGGACATTAGGATCTTTGAATTGATAGACCCGCCTGGTCCGGTGGAAATGTTAGTTGCTGGCCCTGAGATCATACCTTGTGGCAATCTATTTCAAGCACTCTGCTTGATGATGCCCGGGCATTTGCATTTCTTTGTCATTTGCATGGATATGCGCTCGGAATCCATACGGTAATGAATCCTCACGTTCCCAATTTATTAATGGAGCTGGGCTTTTGCAGCTTGTCCAAATCTAGTAACATATGTTCTCTAAATATGCATTGATTTATTTTGGTCTTAGATAAATTATTTTCAAAAAGGAAAGTGTGCACATTGACTACTTAAGTAATGACCTGTCTACAGCGAAGTATTCACTCACTGGCTACTCATAAACATAACATATAGGCAGCCATATGGACAGAATGCTCAGATGAATTGGATTTTTATTTTGACTTGTTCCAGTAATACAGACATTGTATTTAATACCATATTTTGTGGACATGCAGAATATCAGTGAAAACACATTCATGACTTGTGATGTGAAATTAGCGTGGACACAATTAGGGCAATTGAATAAAAAGGCAGTGTGAATATATTTAATTATGTATGATCACGACAGTTTGGGCTCCAGTGGTGACACATGTTGGAATCAAAAGGTCTGCTCTTTCACATTCTAGCCAATAAATCAGGGACTGTTTTTGAAAAAAATCTACCAGAGAATGCAATTAAACACTGTGCCCAAATGTGTCCATTAATACACAATAACTGAAAATATGCTGTTATGCAGTATATTGTGGCTCCAAGCCTGTGTGATGAAATGATTCACTGCTTAATCCTTCTTGATGTAAGTTAGTAATATCTCATGTGAAATCAGTTGCTCAGGAAAAATAGAGAATATTTATTATAAACCTCATCCTGTGCCTGACAGTGGATATATTGGCAAGGATTCAGTGAAATTTATGTCTTTATAAATAAAATTCAACCATTTGTAAAAATATGGTTGGCTGCCTTACACAGTGAACATTATATATACAAGAGTTAATCATTCTTCCACCGCAGACTGTAGTTTGTTTAAGGCTTGCCTTATTCGCAGCATGTTAAAGATGGCAGCAATAACACTTTTATGGCTCTCAACAGTTAACAGCTCCTTTGTCCTCGAGCTGTGGAGGATGAAGGAGACGAACTGTGCAAAAACTACCAAAGTGCATATAAAAGTTAACCACTTAGCCTCTATAAATAGTAAACTTCTGCAGCTATTTTCACACCGGTAGTGAACTTGGAAACCTCTAAAGTGGGTAATTTATTCCTCATGAGTTAACGGCAAAGTAAACAGTATCGCGAGCTCCAGTTTGTCTTGGGAAAAAAAATAAAATAAAGAGAGGCTGGCCTTCATTACAGTGCATCCGGAAAGTATTCACAGCGCTTCACTTTTTCCACATTTTGCTACTTTATAGCCTTATTTCAAAATGGATTCAATTCATTCTTTTACCAAAAAATTCTACACACAACACCCCATAATGACAACGTGAAATTTTATTTTTTGAGATTTTTGGAAATTTATTAAAAATAAAAAACTAAGAAACCACATGTACATAAGTATTCACAGCCTTTGATCAATACTTTGTTATAAAATAAAGAGAGGCTGGCCTTCATTATATGACTCAAGTGTGGAGTTCATGACCAAATGATTGATCTAATCAGAGAACGACGATTCATGGCAAACACTGCACATGAAACTGAAGGTTCTATATCAGCGGTGGAAATTGCCTTTATAAATAAATGAAATGGAGATCCCTTTACATATTTAGAAATGCAAAATCATGGAGACGTCCGGAGGAGACTTCGCACTTGCAATCATAAATTTCTCAGTGTGTAATCGGAGCTGTACATAAGGTCGTATGTCTACAATATTATGTGCCATTAAAGGATTTAGGCTTCAAAAGTTAGCGTTTCGTAGTAAAAACTGTATTTTCTAGTTCATTAACTGCAACATGGCAGAAGGAAGGAGAGGCAAACTGTAAAGAGTGTGTTCGGAAGTCATAATTTACACCCTCAAGTTTCTTTTTTTATGAAGCGAAAAATTACAACTTCCCATTTAGATTTTATATGTAATGTAAGGAGTGTTAGCCGCAGTTTAGTGTGGATATTTCGCTGTCAAGGTATCAGAATTTGTCAGTTTGTAGTTATTTCTAGTGGTTCGGCCTCATCTTACGATTGGACACCTCCGTGAAATTGACCAAAATCTAACCACTTCCTTTGTGCCCAGCCCAGTAGCAGTAAACAGATCCGTCTCCTTCTTCCTTTGACCTTGTGTTTTGACCCAGTTGGCTCAGCTGTTAAACCCAACACCTACTGCATATCCCACAAGTCCTTAACAACCTTCCCAAGGCCGTGATAGGAGAATTATCATGCACATAACCATAATTCTGATTCCATCGTTCGGAGCCGCGTTATGGTTTATCAGGTGGAAGTGAGATGTTTGACCTTGTTTAAACCCATAAATCTAATCCCATCATCCATCATGCGGTCAATTATTTGTCATTTGTGTTGTGATCAGCTGCTCCAGAGGATGAGTTGTGTCCCAGAGGTTTTCACAACAGTCAATCTCAGCCTTTTTTTTTTGGATACTGAGTTGTTGCCCTCAGCTCAGTCAGCCTCCTGTCATGAAATACCTCTTTGTTCTACGAGAAAAGTAATAATTAGTGGTTTATGGTTGGAAACCAATAAATATTTCTAATATCTTTATACATTTTGCAGAAATCCATTATCACATCTTCATTTATCAGTTCATTCTACAATGCTTACAGTTGTCTTTTATTTAATAATTGGGAAAGAAGGTTTCTGAATCAGCCTGTTGAGGGATTACACCAATGAAGAATTGCCCAGTTCTCCAGTTGTAGAAAAACTTCCATCTACATTCCCAGAAAGATTTGCTGATATCTTCGTGAAGGGCTTTATCCCAGTGGTTTGAAGGGCGATGGGAAACAAAGCATTAAGGCGGGAATGCAAAATGAATTGTCCTAATGCTCAGGTGTAAGATAGGGTAAGTTATACAAATGCTGAAGTTGAGTTTGGTTTCCCCTCTTTAATTCCTCCTTTATCTTGTGCTCTGCCCCGGACTGCCTCTCAGCTTCCAGTCTGTCACAGTGAAGGGGCATAATGGACCTGAGAAGATCAACCCATCTAAAGAGGGATTTGGAACCTTTCACCTTGGAGAAATCCAGGCTGGGAGAAGCTTGGCGGTTCATAAATGTGCAGAGGTGCACATTTTCAGGAGGTGCTAATACCCCTGGCTGCTCTTGTCTCGAAAATCTCATGAAAATGCAGAGGAAGGAACAGATTCTGTTTCCTTTTCAGAATTTAAAACTGATGTCTGATTCAAATAAAATTAAGTCTGAAAACGGTTGATACACAGTGTGCAGACTCAACAATAAGCCCAATTTGGATTCTTGGGTAACATTGCACGGCTTCTTATTAGATTACTTTTAACAAGCATTTTATTGAATATTTTGTCAATCTAATCAGATGGGCTTTGATAAACTCCTTCACAACAGAACTGTTCCCCGCTTCTGTTTCGCTGCAGTAAAATCTATAAAGCTGAGAGAGAAGCTAAAGGCATGAGCGCCTTAAAAACATTACCAGAATCAGATTGTATTCGAGAACCTACACGGGGAATGATGTTATGTTATGAAGGATTGATCAGTGTGTTGCTTGAAATAATTAGCAATGATTTTTCTTTTGCACTCATGCATTGTGTGTGTGTGTGTGTGTGTGTGTGTGTGTGTGTGTGTGTGTGTGTGTGTGTGTGTGTGTGTGTGTGTGTGTGTGTGTGTGTGTGTGTGTGTGTGTGTGTGTTTGTGTCACTCTCTCATAAAGCTGAGAGAGAAGCTAAAGGCATGAGCGCCTTAAAAACATTACCAGAATCAGATTGTATTCGAGAACCTACACGGGGAATGATGTTATGTTATGAAGGATTGATCAGTGTGTTGCTTGAAATAATTAGCAATGATTTTTCTTTTGCACTCATGCATTGTGTGTGTGTGTGTGTGTGTGTGTGTGTGTGTATGTGCATGTGTGTGTGTTGATGCCACTCTATTCAACTTAGCATGGATCTGATACTTTTATTTACCTTGTGGTCTTTGAATGAAAATCGGTGAAATTACTCAAGCAGCGGGCAGAAATCTTTATGAATGATCATTTTAATTTGTGCGGAAAAATATTACAAATATCACTGAACACTGAAAGTCGGATTTATTTTGTTTTAGCTATTTGTATTGATGCATTTCCTTTTTATGGTTTCACTTCTACTTGCATGTGACTGTGAAGTGAGCGCGTGGCTTTGCTGTTACACATCTCTGCTTCAGATAAAGGCTAAATAAGCACCATGTACTCATTAATTTAGCAAAACCTCGCCGCGCTTTAAGATTCAGTCGGCACACACGTTTCAGGATCTACTAAAGTGAGAGCAGCACTCTGGATGTGCACGGGATATGTATTTGTGTGTGTGTGTGTGCATGTTTATTTGATTAAAGCAGAAGGAGCTATGATGCTGACAATCATTAATCTCTATATACTAATTAACAGAAGGTTCTTTCATGTTCAGCTCAAAAGATGTTGGAGAATGAACTCCCTTGTCATTTGCTGGAGTTTTGAAGGCGAAGGGACAAACAAACGCTAATAAGATGTGTCCCTTTCAAAAGAGGACGAGCCATGTAAACACAGTCTGATGCTCCCTGCTAGGTGTAAGGGCCATGGGGTGATTCTGTACTATATATATATAAAGAGTAAATATGCTTAATTATTATCTGGATTATTCTCAGTCATACTTTCATCAGTATCAACATCGTTAGAAACTGAAAGGAGGAACAGATCTGGGACAGAATCATGTGCTGTGACTAGTGGCGTACGTTAGCAATAACATAAGTGATATTGTGTGACTGTGTGTAGTGGGCGAGTGGTACACACTTACCTGAATAAATCTGATCTTCCTCTGTCCGATGCAATAGGCAGAGGAAATGCATTTATGAAATAAGCCCTGATTTGTTGGCCGCATTTGGCAGATAGCCAAAGGCAACAAAGCAACATAAGCAGAGGTCGTAATGTTGTTTTCTGAGACTCAATCAAATAAGAAATGACAAACCACACTGTCTGATTCTAAAAATTACACTGAACATTACTGTTAAATTGTCTTTATTGTTTGTTGGAGTTCCTTCTTTGTGGTTGGGACATTTTTTTTTTTTTTTTTGTAAGTGGAGGCAGCAAAGTGGTTGTTGATGGCTCACAGCATCTTTGTTATTCTTGATACATTGAGGCAGATGAGTGAAATGTTACTGGACTATCTCAAAGGACTCCACTACAGTGGAGGGTATACAGGAGTATGGAAATGTTATTGTGTATTTGTAAAAGTATCCAAAAGTTGCACACGTAGTAATTTTTTTTCCTTATGTCAAAACTGATTCGTGAGTCATTTCCCTCCAAGCATTCTCAAAACATCTCGTGTTTTTGAAAAGCTAACCGATTTACGGGACACAATGTGAAGAACGTGATTTAGTCCCGGCTCTTACGCAGCGTCTGCCCGGCTTTGGTACGAGCAACAATAGTGAGGCCTGCGCAATATCCAATTTTAGACTCAGGAGTTTATGAGCAAAGCTTTCAGTTGAACAAGAGGACCTCAGGGCCTCGTAGCCCGAAGAAAGGCAATTACTTGCATGGGTATTATTGTGTGATGGATCCTGTTTGTTGGTGACCGGAGAAACATGCAATACAATACACACAGTGTCCATGGAAGCCAGTGCAGTTATGGGTGAAGCAGGACGGTTTTGAAATCATGACAAAGTGACCAGTATCAGAGATTTAATAGATTTTCATTTAGATAATTTCTCTGACTTGACATCTATATTTGTAGATGCACATTGTGGAGTATTTCAACTGTTCTATACAAACCCTAATAATAAAAGTCACAAATTACATCATGAAGGAGAGTTTCATCCTCCGCCCATCTTTGCTTTACTGCAGAGGACTGAATGATGCAGCAACAATGGGTGATTCAGGTGATACAGTTCTAGCTTTAGACATTACCAACTGGATAATCAGAAGGGCGAGTGCTGATACACAGAAGGTCCTTTGTGAATATGGCCACGATCTTTTGATAATATTTCTGGAGGTTTGAGGTGGAGGAAATAAGACGGCAGAGCAACATGCTGAAACAGAAATAGAGGGATCCTCCCAGAGAGCTGCCTTCACTTTTCAGCACATTAGATCAGGCAAGACAAGGGCAGCCCCATAGGGGGCCTCATGCTCACTCCTCTGTTGAACCTTTCATTTCTCTTCATCACAAGGCAGGGAGCCCTGGTTTCTGTCATGCAGATGGCTGTTTATTCTGCGCTAGCACGCAGCAGCTAGCAGCTAGCAGGATCCAATTGGCTGGTGATCGTCTTTAGGTCAATGAGCTACCAAACTACACTGTTTTTTGGGATTTTAATTTTGGACTGGAGTACCTGATAATGTTCTGTCATCAGTGAGTCCTCCTTATTGTTTGTGTGCTGGATTCTGTGTGCAGGGCTAAAGTTAGAAGACTTGAGGCTCATCCTACCAATTTTTCATAATAAAAACCCAGTTCAATTCAAAGTAGTGAAGGCCTAAAAATAAACACTGAGATTTTACTTTTTAGGCAAACTGCCAAAGAGGAAGTGATTTTGAAGTAGATAAGAGGAACGAATGGTGAGACATGTGTCCCACTTCTGTGGAATTAGAGGTAGGACAAGACTAATTTCACATACTTGAGCTATAATGGCTTTAATGTACATTGTTTTGTGTATTCAGCTCCTACCTCACAATAATCCTACCACAATCATTTCTTATCTTCAAGCAACGTGGAGATTTGTACTGGAGCAGACAACTACATCCCTCACCCTGTCACATGTTTTACACCAGCTTTTCCCTGACCAGTCCATCCAGTCTCATTCAGGGCCATCTCTGTCATCGTACAGTATATGTAATATGTTCCAACAGGGCACCTGGGGAAGTGGCCATGCTAACACCTGGGACACACACACACACACGCAGAATCTCCCATCCGAGGTCGTGCTGGATAGAATAACACCCTGTGGAGCTGCTCTGACACCACCTGGGTCCCCCCCTACTCTCCCTCTTCCTGTACCATCCTTCTGCAACATGGTCGTGTCACTGCCAATCAGGCCTTCCTGTCACTGCACCGTGGTGCGCGCGCGTGTAAGGCAATTGCACCGCCTCACCCCTGGAGTGGACACAGAGAGAGGGAGAGAGTGATGGAGGCTGCCACCTAACAGCCTCTAATAGCACCTGACACAGCGTTACACACTGCTACGATCTCTGTGCCGCCCAGCTGAGTTTGGGTTAGGACAGGACAGGCAGGGGGGTGGAAGGAGACGGGGGTTTGGGTGGGGGAGTGTGCGCCTGGGGAAAGACAGCTTCGGATATGAGACTGGTGGAGGTAATAGAGAGGAGTTTTGTTGCTATACGTAATTTTTCTGCAATAAAACAGTGACAGAAAAATGTAAAATAAATAGAAAAATGTTTTGGGTTTTTTTTTTGAGTAACATGACATGATTCTTTATATAGGCCTCCTTTACACAATTCCATGGTGATGGTGTTTATGCAGCTTCAGGGATTCTTTCTCAAATTCTCCTGAATGCACTGTGTCCTTCACTCTTCGCTACAAATCCACATTAGAGGATTAACCCTAATCCAACCCTAAACCTTAACCCTAACCCAAATAATTCCACTCATCCTGTGTGACTTTTTCCAACAGAGTCAAACTTCCCCCTTTTTTATTTTTTGCCCGCTCCTCAGAATGAAAACAGCTCGTCCTGTACACTTCAAACAGGGAGCGGGGCTTAAGTGAAGATGATCCACGCTGCCTATCTTTCTATGCCAACTGACACTGCTGGTGACCCCCGAGCAGATGTTCCTTGTAATAATCTGCAGTTGAGAGAGGCATGCACGCCAGGTGGAGATCCCGGGGTCCACTCCCAAACAGTTTTCCCCCTTATAAAACAAAAGGAGCTTTGAGGTATCGGCTTTCGGCGACACAAAGATCAGGGTGTAAGGGCCTGCAGAGGGGAGTACTTTTAATACAATTAGAGGTCTTTAGAGACCGCCAGGCAAACAGTGCACTGGCCCGACTGTCCAACGGCCCGGCTGACTTGGCAAGACAAAGACAGGGATGTTTAGACGGGCACAAACAGGCTTTTAAAATGACACTAGGTGCACTGTCGTGGGCGGGTGTTGAAGTAAGAGGCGGAAATGAGAGAGCTGTTGCAAGATATGCCATAATGTCTGTAAAACTATCTGGATCTGGTTTTGGTTTGGGAGGGAGCGGAGGGACAGGCAGAGGGACTCAGTCAAAGACAGCAGAGAGAAAGAGAGAGAGAGAGAGAGTCTGGGACTGGAGCCGCCCGAGCCAAAGTCCCCTAAGCAAGGGCACAGCTCCTGTTACCTCCTGCTAATGGAGTGGGGCTATTTCAGTAGCATTGATTGACTGCTTTCTTCCTCTGAGCGAGCAACTTTCTCATATCTGGGGGAAAATGGATCATAAGCACCCTGGCAGACGAGTACAGGCTGGTGGAGAGGAGCGGATGATGTTGGTGGCACGAACACCCCTCTGTCTTCTCCTTCACCCTCACTCTCTCTCTCTCCATCTGTGTGTGTGACTGTCTGCTCGAGGGGGGGGGGGGGGGGGGGGGGGGGGGGGACGAAGGGGATGTTGCGGGGTGCTGGAGGTGAAGGGGAAGCTGGCGTGAAGTTCCTCCCAAGACCTTTAGGGGGTGCAGTCATTCCACTTTGAGAGCGCATGAGCCCCCCTCTGCTTTGTCATAACTGTCAAACACAAATCCTTCCTGCTTGATTGTTTTCATTGTGAGCGAGAAGGGGGTAAGGCTGAGGTAACTTTGACAGATTTCCTGAATAAGAAATGGGACAGGATATGAGAATTTATCTGACAGGTATACACGGCTGATTTGATACCACCGCCGAGCTGGATTAGCGGGTCACAGCCAGTTTTGGTGCCATATTAATGATGGGTACTAATTAATTTGACAGGGTGCGATGAGCGAGGGCAGCATCACGCACTAGTCTGCTGCTGATGAAAGGACGGCCTCCCACTCGATCGGTTTCTCTCAAAATGAACAAGAATAGCTGACATTCATGATTTGTGCTGTGCTTTGAAGCCCGTCAGCCACATTCATGTCCTTCAAGTTTTTTGTTTGTTGAAAAAATTGTATCCGGATAAAACATTTACATCCAATTAAAGAAAAAAACTCATGTCACTTTAAAAGTCTAAATTAAACCTTAAATTGGTAATTACATAAAAATAAACACACAGCCCCCCAGCCCTCACTACTGTCTTTACACATCTGCTAATCTTTCGTTGGTTTTCCCAGCCTGGGGCATGTGACCCAGTGTGTGTGTGTGCGCTCGTGTGAATGAGATCTGCCGTGAATGCCTAAATATCTGATTATATATGTTTATTCTAATTCATCCCTCTGGAGAAACCAGGCACCAGACACACCAGCTATAAGTGGCACAAGGAAGTCCCCTCACCTCGTCACTCACTGTTTAATTCTCCGCACAACATCCGCTCACCCATTCATAATCTGTCATTTAAAGTCATAATATGTGGATCCATTTCATGTGTGCGCCACTTCCCAATCTTCACACACTGTTTGACCCGCGATGACGCTGAATATGGTTCAAGATGATTTTTATTGGAGTAAGGAGTTCCAGCACATTTTCCAGTGCTCTAGCATATGATTTGTGCTTGATAAGATACAACATAGTGAAGGCGTATCACTCTCTCTATATTATATCTATAAAGTAATATATATTATATGATTAAGTTCCATATAAACTCCTGTTATTTGGTCACTTCATTGTCATATGTATTTCTAGGCGTTTTAAACAACATATTTCATATTTAGACAAATTCAGTTTCCGCACAGTGGAAAAAAAATATTCAAAGGTGATTACGTTTCAACACTTTAAAGTGAGGGCCAGGAAAAATAAACTCTCAAAAGAAAGCACCCTGCATCTGGTGAACTCTATAAAAATGTGACTGAAAAGCCATCAAAAACATTCCCCTGAAGTTGAAATTGTATTTTTATAAGCTCAGACAACCACAGCAAATAGCTGTGGTGATTTTGATAAACCAGTTAGCAAGTGTGGATCAAGTCGTGGGAGATTTCAAAGGTGTGGCTTTGAATGCAGCCCTTTAACCCTTCAGAAAACTTTTTTCTTTCTCTCTTTTCTTTTTTTGCCTTCAGTCTTTTTACCATTAGGCATTAATGTTTTCAAAAACCAATACATTCTGCTTTCATTGGCTGTGACTTTTAATATGAGCACCCTCTGAATATGTGCTGTTCTTATCCTGCACATTTGAGAGGGACGTGCTTTAATAGGCTTCAACTACTATTGCCTTTGATCAAGTTTAAAGAGGAGCAAAAAGGGCTCTGTAGCTAATGCTGATCCCCATGGCTTTCTTCACACAGTGTGAGCTCTTTCTCCTGTACATGCATGCACACCGACACACACACACACACACACACACACACCGTGGCACACACACGTATGCAACCCGCCCCATCCCTCACACAGGAGCACCCCCCCACACACACATATAACCCCACCAACCGTGAGGCTACAAATAGCTAACCAAGGTGACTCTATCGATCTCCAAACAACAGCGAGGGAGAGACACAGAAAAGAGAGAGAGAGGGACTCTGAAAGAAAAGTATGTTTTTCAATGTACCGTCAGCCAGTACGTTTAGATTTTCATTCTGTGTTCACAGTTGTTGTTTAATGGAATTCTCTCATTAAGAGAATAAAAAGCATTTTGTATTTCTTTTACCAATATTTTCCTCATAGATTAATGTTGTTAATGTTGAATTCACACTCCCTCTACATCATAACAATTACACATTTGTCTAAAAAATAACATGTAATGAAAATATAATTTAATTACCTGTTATCTGTGTCTACTTTGCATTCATGATGAAAAAAATCCTAAAGTCTACTTTACAAACATCACAGTTTGCCTCTTCATCCATGTTTCATTGACTTTATGGCACAATAAACATGATAAAGAAAGCACTGTCCTTCCTGACTAAATAGCCATTTTGTCAATTTGAGTCCACATTATACACAAGGCAGACAAGAAGACATGGTGCTCATCTGGAAGGAAATCAATAGTAACCTGCTCTTCCCTGGACATACTTTAGTTTAGGTCAGCACTTGATTCTTCAAACATGTAAATTGATCGTCTGTCGGACACTGAAAATGCCTTTAATGGTTTTCTTTACAAACTTGGTTTGTATTGATTGGATTTGTTTAACTGCAACCAGTACAAATACTTCTCTTTATATGTTCGAGGACAATATTATTTTGCCATGATGTGTGAATTCTTGTGGATAAATAACATGAGATGTGACTGAAAAAAAAATAAGTATTGCAAAAATCAACTTCCTGATCAACTTCTTTCTTAAGTACTTTACAAACTTTTAATCTGGATTTTCTGTCCAGTTTCTATAAATTGAGTACATTTTAAAAAAGATTTGTCTTCTTTTTGTTTTGGGATTTTTTTCTCCCTCTTTTTGTTTTTTTTAGATTAATCTCACAAGAGAGGGAAAACAGCTTTGGTCGTGTGTCTAGTAAATGTCTCTGTCACTATGTTGTCACATCATTGTCAGTACAGTTTTTATAACTCTTTTCATTTTAACACTTGTAATAAGTTGTATCATTACAAAAAACTCAGTAGAACATGTTTTAGACAAACAAAATGACTTTTTCAACGTATTTTATAGATCAACATTTCTGCCAGAAGTATAAAAGGAGATATTTTTACCGAACAAGATTTCATGCTCTGTCTCTGTGCCTCTGCTCTCCTCATCGCCTGCTCTCGTCCATTCTTCACTGTTTATATTTAAAGTGCTTTGCTCTACTGTATTGGCTTCCACTGATCTTTGCTGCCGAGTTGTGTGCCGCTCTATGGGATGAAAACAGAGGAGGGGAGACACGGAGGGAAATGAAGAAAAAAAGGGAGCGAGAGAGAGAGAGAGAGAGCGCGAGCAAGTGACGGGGTGAGAGGGAGAGACAGGGGAAAAGAGAGTCTCCAGGGGAAGTGAATGGTTGGAATGTGCGTTGAGGCTCAGTGAATGAGCTGCACACTGGGCTGGGGGGTACTGGAGGTATTGTGTCGAGGCAGCAGGGGTCACAGTGGCTGTGACTGACACCAAAACAACATTTCATGGCAGACGACACTGGTTAAAGGCCGTGGCCGGGCCTCTACCCACCAACCACACCTTGAGTATCAACAACCATTTCTTTTTATGGTCAATTCTTTGTGATTGTCCTTGGTGGTTTTTTTTTCCCCTTTTTTTCTTTGCTTTGAAGAAGAAGTAATAGCTGTGGCGAAGGTGAAGTGCCAGGATGTGTCCTAAAACTCTATTCAGACTTAGTCAGACAACACAAGCTCTGAGCTCGCTCTTTGGAATGTATTTTTATTTTTTTGGTTTTTGACAAAATAACTTATGATAATAGGGTGGAGGGTATGTTTCTATAAAGTTTTAGTGTTTGTCATTTTTCATAGTGAATGCCAATTGCCCCTGTGGACAAATGCATCTTGCAATATTTATGTGCAAATCAGTCCTATTTACCTTCATTTTCTTAATTTCATTCATCTCTTAACTCACACCCTTTTTTTTGGTTAAAAATATACTTCCTCTCTGATTAATCAGCAAGGTACTGGTCCCAGAAATCCCAGTATACAGTAATCCAGTGCCCTCTCCCACAAAGAATTATACATTTATTCCACCTCCATTGGTGACATGCCTGTCATTTTAAAAATCATCTGTAACTGAGCTACAGTTTCCTGAGCAGCAGCAGGAGCAGCAGCCATGGGCTAGAGCTGTAAAATTCACGGGGACGGCCCTTAAAAATACCGGCCCTGCTTTGCCTCAAGTTTTCATTGCTTCCTATCCACTTATCAGTTCCCTTTAATAGTGAGCTAGCCGGCTGATAGCATAATTAGGCAGCTAACATCTCTTTTAGGAGTCTATTGAGCATTCTAATTAGCGGCAGATTAATGGGCAGTGAAGGCTCAGCTCCACACCACCACCACCACCAGTGACCCACTGTTACCTTCAGCTGTGCACCGCCCAGGGGCGAGGAAGACGGGTGAATTGGGGGTGGGAGTATAGTGAGTGTGTGTGCGCATTGGAGGTTTGAAGTTGAGTGTGGTGTGAGAGGGTTTTTGATATTGTTCTAGTAGTTGGGGAGAGAGAGGTAGGTGGGCGTGTGTGTGTGTGTGTGTCTGTGGCGCTGGGAGCAGGGTGAGGTCATAGGTTTTATGTGCATGTGTGTATAAGTGTGTGTGTTTTGGAGGGAGTGTACCTCCAGGTCCTTTGCAGACATTGTGAGGCACTGAAAGTGTGGCCCTGGGGGTGCCCGAGCACTAATTCTAATTATCACCAGATTACAGAGATAATGGGAGACCCTGCTGTCAAGAATCTAACGCCTCTCCCTCTTTCAGACTCCTTTCTCCCCTCGTATGGCCATTTTACAGCCCAGCAATCACTGGGGCTGGCTGGTAAATGCTGGAGAGAGTGCTCAGGGAGAGAATGAGGTGCAGAGAGAGTAGTTTTCAGAGTATTAGAGAGGGAGAACGGGTGAGGAGATTGAAAGAGGACCAGAATTGACAGGAGGGGTGACCGTGAGTGAAAAGGAGTTAAAGAGAGAGTTAGAGAGAGATAGAGAACGATTTAGTGATAAAGGGAGACTGCAAGGTGAGAAGGATAGGTAGGCACAGTGGAGACAGGAGGGGAGAAAACTCACTCCTCCAGCGTTCTAGCTTACTGCAGACACACCTGAATACCAGCCAGTCCGTCTATGTGGTGCCGGTGTTAGTTTGCTCTGAAGCTGTTCTTGTTTCATTACTCTGTAGACATTGAGTGTGTAAGCGGTGCACCACAGACAGATGAGAGGAAAGAGATGGAAATTCTCAAAAAAGTCAGAGAGATTATCTCGACCCTCAACATGAGCCATACACACACACACACGCACGCACTCGGGCACAGCACCAGATATTGGCATCAAGACTTTAAAACTATTTTTACTTCTGAAAGTTTTCAGAAGCCACCAAAATGATTTTTTACTGAATATACATCTGGTATGTCTGTTGTATCTTTTGGCAACACCTTTATTTATTTCCCAAGGCATTGTGGTACTAACTGCACCTCTTGTTTATAGTAACCCTCGCTTTCATTTCCAACCGCTGAGTCAAGTGCCAATGTTACAAGAACAAATGCTTTGTCCTTCTCACATTGTACAACCTTGTTTGTGAGTCCTTTCACAAGTGCAAGTCATGGAGTGGGCTATCAAGGCCAGAATGAATACCCCACCACAAACCTATGTTTTCTCTACAAACAGCCTCTGCCTCTGGCCTTCCAATGGTAGTGCAGACCAACAAAATTCGATGCGGGTTAGGGGCCACCAAAAACGAAGAGGTGAAATAGCCATAGAATTGTTACTGCTCCTGCAAAATGCCTCCCTTGTTCACAGAAAATATTCTCGGGTCAAAACAAAAACAACTAAAATTTATGAAGAAATGATGTTTATTTAAAGATAGATATTAGTTAAGATACAAATATTGAGCCTTCTATACATGAATGTGAGGGATAAGGTCAGGCAGTCTCTCCCTATGGAGTAGCATGCAAACTGGAGTCTGTGCCAAATGGCCTACACCATACTGTTCTGCCAAGCTGTCGGAGCTTGGCTCTAAAATGCACCTGCGGACGCTCTGCGGTGTGGTGGTTTATCATTGCTAAGTACTGCACCTCAGTGGGTTTCAGACTTCTCCTCTGGGAGTCACGTTTGCATCATCCTCACTTGTATGAACCCAGAAATGATTTTCTAACCTCTCCTGTATATAATTGGAAGTATATGGTGACAGTTTCTGTGATCATTTCAAGTGCAGTTTTACTCTGTCTGCCATTATGGAGCCAACTAGTGTGCCCAGTCCTCTGGACACATTAGTTAGGGGACTTACAGTGGGAACCATCTCAAATAGAATTACTGAAGACATAAAGTCAAATGTCAAGAGTTGTGCACTCACTTTAAATGACTGTTCATCACACTGATGGATTTACAGGGAGGGGGAATCCTGTTTTTATTCTCAAATGAATCTGTTCAGGACTCTGATGGCGGCTATAAAGAATGACATATTTATCTTCAGGCTAGGTGGTTTGACAAGGACAGCCACAGTGAGTTATTGCGGCACACAGGACGGGGGCTGCAGTGGAAACTTCACTGTATGTCGTAGCAGTACCCCACTGCATTTCATTACAATGAGCACTAGCTATAATGTCCATTTTGATTTTGTGTTGTCATTGTTATAAAAATGGACATTACAAGGAAAAAAGCCAATAAAAAAATATTTGAGCGTGACTGATCAGCCATGCATTACTTCACTTCCACTGTGCTTTCTCGTAACTGACACCAACATCATTATCAAACTGTACACGCTGCACCCTCTGTCCTCAGTGCCTTATTAATAACAAGCATCATTAAAGTTTATCAGCTTTTTATTGCTACCTATATCATAAATCCTATCAATGATGGTGATATATAACTGTTTGTAGTTTATTATGAGTCATCTTCTGTCGGTTTCCTTGCTGGGCACTGTTATGTTTTCTGACCTGCTATAAATTATGTCTCCTTAATTAACCGAACTGCACAACAAATACCAGTGTCACTTAGAGAATTAAATATTGACTGTGTATGTATGTTATAGAAAATGGAGATGCATTCAATGGAGAGAAGTACTTTTCTCTTTCTTCATAAACACAGACACACACATATCTATATCAATATACAGCATTTAAGAGATGATGCTTTATATGTCATAAAGATTATGCAATATTTTATAAATTATAAAATATAAATATAATATATATAATATATAAATTATAAAATATAAATATAAATAGGGTTGCCCAACTGCTAAGCCATTGATATTCAACTCCATATATGTTAGTAGATATTTTTTATTTTTTAAAGATATAACTACTGAAATGTATCCAGAATCCATTATAAATTATTGTATTATCCAACCCTGCATTGTGGCTAACCAAATCTACAAGTTTAAACACTCTAAAGACAAATAAAATAACCTATTGCTGTTTAAATAAGACGAGATTACAGTGAACTTGAAATTATAAAGAACTCCAGTTTCAGTATATAATACAATATCTGTGTCGTGCTACGTTCAGTATACAAATATATATTTAATGTAAAATTTGGCTTATATGGTACTGGAGCTCGCTATGGAAGATTCAACCTGTAACGTTTGATCAGTGCAAATAAATATTTGTATCACTTGATATTTCAATGTGATTAGCAAACTTGAAATAATGGAAAAAGTCCAGTTCCCAGGTTACAATGCAGTATCTGTGCTGCTCTGCAATCAGCATGCCTTCATCAACCATTGTACGGTCACTTGTTCTGCCATATTCCCTGTACAGTACATAAACCTATAATTGCTGCCACATATCTACTCCCATGGCGGCGAGAGGCAGATTGGGGGGGGTATGGACATCCCCCAATCTGCCTCATGCTTCAGAAGAATGGTACGTTTGTCATTTATGTATATATTTCAAAGGGCGACTCCTGTAAAGCAATCCACTGGCATTCTTCCCCCTCCTCGCTTGGTTCTGTGGGACCGCTGTGTTGTCTGCCGTGGCATGCAGAGCTGGAGCTGGGGAGTTTAAGTGGATTAATTACCTTTTAAGGTCCTTTTGCGTCTTTCATTTCACAGACAGTCTCACTAGGGGCTTTTTGAAATGTAGCCCACCAACCCCCTCCCTTTTCCTAATGACATAATCACGTAATTAGGTGATTTTCAAATGGAATCGTCACATAAGTAGGGGGTTAATTTTCCTCCCCGGCCCATTCACCTGCTTCGCTGGTGTTTTAGGTCACTGCTCCTACAGTGAGAGTTCAGAAGGAGACTATGGCAGGTTACATGACACAACCTCTAAGGGAAGCACTGTAATTTGACAATAGAGAGACTGCAGATCGGCTGCCAATGGAGTACATAGTGCATGGATTACTGGGTATAAATGGGATGCATCAAACGTTTTAAAAGTAATCCCTTTGTTGGCATGTTTAATTTGAAAATAGATGTTTAGCTTTATGAAATGTCAAACTTGCTCAATCGAGGTTTTGGCTATCTGCTTATCTAATTTCCTCGAGAATATCCTTGTTCACATTCAAGAAGCAACAGAGAAAGGTGGCTGTAATGCCTTGTTTCCAGAGCAACTGATCTCAAATAAAGATTTCCCCCTCTCTTGGAAATTCTGTGGTGACACGGCTGAGATGTTCTCCTCATCGACTCCAAACACAGGTCCAGTGCTCACAAACACTTGGGCCTACGAGGAGCAGTCTAATATGCGATGTGAAACAAGACGGTGTCCTTTCGTTCAGTCCACTGTGGGCTTTTCTGAGAACAATCAAAAGCTCTCCACAGCAAGGAGGCGTGAGGAGCAATTCTTTTTCCCCTCCCAGCCATGGGAGGAGAAGAAATCAGATAATTAAATGTGAGAAACGGCGTTGGAAAGAGAGAAAAGGGGGCTGGACCTTTTCTGCACGGCTAGCTTCCTGAGGCTACCTGCTCAGGCGTGGAGCTAGCTAGCGAGCGAGCTAGCCATGCTGGTGGTATACGGCAAGGGCCCTGCAGCGTGGAAACGGTAACGGAGCAGACCGTGACAAAAAGGACGGCACGGCCCCTCAATGCTCCACCTGGCAAACACAGACGGTTGTCAGGGACCGGCAAGTCAGGCATGTCCTCTTCAAGTGGCACCACGTCCATCAGAGCCCACTCTGAATGGGCCCTCTTGCTGTTTGCATGGCCTGAGCTCCAATGATATGCCTCACTCCCCTCTGAAGCTCCATAGACCGGTTTCACTGTCGCAGCGACGGGAGGAGAGGTGTCGAGCTGAGGCTATTGTTGCAAGCAGATAATGGTCGAGAAAGGAAAGTGTTAAAAATGATTGTGTCTCTGTCGGGGCTCTGTGTCGAGATCCGTGGACTGAATCACATCATAATAAGGAAGTGAAGCAGAGCAGGTCGCTTTTTTATTCTCCTTCAACAAGACATGACACAGCAGCCATGTTTGGTCTCCTGGTCAAATATGTTGCCACTGTTGGATTAAGGGAGCTATTGTTGTGAGAGAAAGGGAGGGAAAAAAAATAACAGGAGCGAAACAGATGAGGGAATTTTCAACAAAAAACTCTAAACACCGATGCCCTATGTGTAAACGTTCTAAATGTGGAAGTTCTACATTATCAATAAAGACAATAAAAGTACTGCACACAATGTATTTATGCTTCAGTTCAGTCAGGTTCTTGATGGATCAGATCGCTTTTAAACGGAATTGATTATTTGTGAATGGATAACTACTTATTAACCTTTGCACTGCAGGCATTATTATTTTCAATGACTCCTTTTTTGGTGGCAGTATCAGAATCTATCATATTTACTCCTGGATCGCACATGAATACAAATTCCTCTGTTAAGGGCCAGCGAGAGCAGGGCTTTCTTCACTCTATTGACTGGGAATCTAGTTGTCTCATCTCTCTAAGCAGATGTCTCTCCCCAAGCATCTGTTTGTATTAGTACTGTAATTGCTGGTGATAATAAGCCCATTGATTCAGTATCTAAGGAAATAGTCAATCAGGGCAGCTCATTCGTCTTACTTTTCCTGACAGTTTTCCCCTCTAGCTAAACAGACAGTGCCAGAGCCTGGGCTTTGTTGACTGGATTGGAAAAGCACACTGTGGTGGGTTGGGAATGGCCGGCCTGTCGGCTCTGAGTGAGTGATGGGATTGGTGCAAACACACCGGTGACCCAATGGCCCTTACAGGAGGCCCAGGGTGATAGATGTGTTGATTTGTTTATAGACACCAAAGCCCATTCTCTGTTGTCTCTCTCTTAGGCTACACTTCTCCCTATTTTCTGTTTTGGGGACTCTGTTTCTTCCATTTCCTACTCTCTCCATCTCTGTTACTCCTGCTGGTTTTAATATGACTTGAACTTTGTAGCCAAGCCATTAAAACATAAATATACTGCGGTAATTGTGACGGTTACTTTAAAACTGTCTGCTAATTTAAAGCTAGAAATCAATTAAATGCCCTACTAGGCACTTGTTTGAATTGGTTTCAATATGCATCGTAAAATATTAAGGAAAAAGTACCTCATAATATGCATGATCATGTGTGATATGTCTAGAAAAGGCAGAACTTGCAGTACCATTTGTGGACTCACAGTTTATTCAATTAATTGTATCTGTCTTCAAGAGTGGCTGAGTAACTGTACTCATTAAGAGTGTGTTGGCTCGAGGGCAGTATCTTTCAAAAGTGGAGTTAAAGTCACAATATTATCATGCAATGGAATTTTGTGTATATATATATATATATATGTATCACCTTTGATTGAGTGATAGCACTCTGTTAATATGTTTAAATATCTTTTAACATTCAGAGTCAGAGTGAGAACAGATTGTTTGGACCACAGTTAGTGTGTTGCCATTAGTTTCTCTCCATAAACCAGTAGCAATCTTAAAGGTGAGTGAATTCTAAATACCTTCACACAGTGGAACCAGAGTGAAAGTGAACCGTGTCCTGTGTAGTTAATGATTGTCCCATTCAGCGTCCAATGTGTCCAACTCTACGACTTCAGGAGCCGTAATATTGTCAGAAATAAATCACTGAGCGCCGGCCTAAACTAAATGTGTTCATTGGCTGGGGTCAAAGGGCAGCGCCACCCATTACTCTGTACTGCCAAAGGGTCATTATTGACATGTCAGTGATGTTACAAATGAGACTTTGTGATGAATCTTTTCCCACCACTTCAAACACGCTGGGTCGAATAGATGCTTACAAATGGATTCATGCTCGAGCTGTAGAAATCACATTTGTCCCATTCAATTGTTTATTGTGGAATCTGGTGTTGCTAAGGGGTTGCTGTTGAAAATTGTAAACTAAGTTTGGCAACAAGTGGTTTCCCAGATTCAAGTTTTGTAGTTTATATCCAATGGAAAAACAAGGAGAAACAACTGATGGAACTAGGGAAATAAACTTATTCTGGAAAAGGGTCCTGTGAAATAACCGACTTCAGACCCATTCAGACACCTCCTCACATACACACAATCACAGGAAAGGAAAGAGGAGAGGGTGAAATTCTTTACGGCCTGTCACAGTGTCAGAAGCAAGTTCACGGTGAGCGTGTCTTATTATGCACGGCATCTGAAAACTGCAGTAAATTAGCAAAACATATGGTGACTTAATGATATCAATGAAGTGGCCATGAGGGCTGCCTAGGAGCAACAAATCTGTTCGATGCGGAGTGGTGTTGCTCACCATGCCCCACTGTTTCCCTCTGACTGATAGAACAAGCCAACGCTACGTCCATTAAGATCAATACGCCAGCCATTATGATAGTAAAAAGCACATTTACCAGGGTTGTCAGGCTCATTATTGCAAGCAGATGGCAGCCCTTGCACTTACAATTCCAGACAAGGGAAGCAGTGACAAGACTTCAAATTAGAATCTATAATGCTAATGTATGTATGGCCTACTGGTTCAGTGGAGATAAAAATGCATTATACAGCACAAGACAATGAGCACTGGACTGTGAATTCAGGTATAGTACAGCTGTGGGCTGCAAATACACTCTGTAACCGTAGGTTTTAATATTCTGAAGCAGTTCATCAGCATACACCCGGCATACATAGGCATGACTTTAAATGTCGGTAATTGGTGCCTACGCTGTGGGTGTTGACTTAGACTTATTGACTACCCCGGCAAAACTGAAAAAAGCATCAACTAAATATAATGTCATGTTCAGCCTCATGGTACCTAAAGGTGCTGATTTAGCAAAATAAAGTTTATTTGAAAGAGTAGCGGTCAGTCATTGCTTAGAAACCTTAATTCAATCAACAAGTGTATACAGGCAACAAAAAGGTTAATTTTCCAAACATTGTCCTCATGTCCTTGAAAATACAAATCAATAAATAGACGTTTGTAATAAAAACTTCTGAAAGCACTATATATATATGCTATCTGTTGGAGGGAAACTAACAGATGTAACTCAGCGTGCATTTAACAAATAAACAAAAACGGAAATCAAGTCCAATGATTGCAGACAAAACAAAGCAGCAGTTGTAAACACCGCCAATCCCCAGTGGACTGATTGGGGAGCTGGAGGGAGGAGTTGGCTGTTAAGGGTAAACAGTTTGGTAATCATGGGGACCATCTGGAAGGATCCATAAAGACATTAACACTTCATTCACTCTGGACATCACAGACACCTAGAGAAGCCTCAGCAGAGCAATAACGCTGTGACAAATTCAGCAACAAGAGATCAGTGTTCAAGAGCACCACAGGGGCCTGGGAAAGACTCTGTCGCTGGGAAGACACACTGTGGCAACCATTAGCATTAGCAATAAACATTTACAGTTCCAGATTTACAGGATAATTGATTCAAATACGAGTGCAGCTCGATGGCTACCTTTAGTCCCAGTTTGATGATGCTGATGATTTATCGCAGGAGTGCCTCAGAGAACACCCCTCAGATCAGAGAGCCTCCTCTGACTTTCAAGGAAAGTTTGCTCTTGCATCGCGGCCCTAGTTTCCCTTTCAGGAGGAAGTCAGACCTGCTCTTGTTCATCCCACTCGCTCGCTCCCTCTCCCTCCGGACACTCCAAATAGATGGCTAAAAAGAGATCTACTTAAAGCTGTCAGAGATTGTCGGAGCCAACAGCCGGGCCATTCCGCACGACCTACTCCCTGACCTCCTCTTTTCAGGGGTCACTTGTAGGATGCCTCTGGTGGGAGTGCGGGGTAGTCATGCACTGAATGACAATGTATAAACATATGAATCGCTCCCTCTTGGTTGCTCCCTTTGAATAGCCGTTGAAGAGGACCTTTACAAGATCGCAGGCTTTATCTTAATTTGCAGAGAATGCATGCTTTGCTGAAGGACATAACACAAGAATATTAGAGCATCTGTTTGTAAAAAAACACCCAGACAAAAAAGGATTATGTGCTTTTATGCAGATGATATGACGTTCTATCGCTGAATATGTGTTTATTCAGTGGCAAACTTGTATGTTAATGAGTTTATTTTTTAGAACCTTTCCAATGACTTGAGCATCTGTGATACTCAGAGCAATAGTGGAAACACGAGAGCAACACTCCTGCAAGCCTAGTCATCTGATGTGACCTGTGGTGGTCTAACAAGATGTTTAAATTGCATGTTTTCTGTATCGATACAATACCGATTTTACCCATCATTAAGTCGGACACTCTGAATCCATAATTTGCAGAGATATTAGTCTGCAATTATTGACCTCATCTCATAGGAGATTTTCAAAATTCACTGAGTTAATATGGCACAAATGATACATTATTCCATAGCTTTGTGTTAATCATTACAGTGGAGTCATAAGGGCTCGGCCCCAAAGCTGAGTTTTAACATTAATGCCTTACCTCTCATCAATATTAATGGGTGCCTTTAGTAAGGGGCTTGTGTGTGTGTGTGTGTGTGTGTGTGTGTGTGTGTGTGTGTGTTCTCACTCTGACACGGCAGGTGCAAGTATTTTTGATCCAGTAAACTCAGATAAAAAGATGAACCATCTATATAATTGTAAATTCCAAAATAACAATACTATTGCAAATGTCTGCATTTTAAAACTAACTTTGCAGGAACTTTAAAAATTACATAATTATTTCAGTCCTTCTCTTTTCTTGACAAGCCCGTCAACATGGACCTTAGCAGAACGACAGCCAAAAGATCAGTGACAGGGGATTCTGTTAAAAGTTGAAAACCAAATCTAAGGTGTCATAAGATCATGAATGAGACGAAAAATGGAAAAAGGAGAAAGACAAATGAGGAGATGAAGGGAAGAAAAGGGCAAGGAGGGAAGAGAAGATGCCGGTTGGCCACTAGTGAGGGGTCCTGAGTTTGACAGATGCTTTTGGTGATGACCATCTGCCCCGAACAGCAGAGGTGCTGAACTGCAGGTTTTAAAGCTGCTCCTTCCGACCGCTCCAAATGAAGCAGAGGAGAGGACCTCTGGACAAAAGGTTGTGCTGAGAGAGGAGCGAGGGCCGTGCCATCGCTGTACAACTTAAATTTATGATGGATGAGATCCGAGGAAAGGTCAGGTGGTGATAAATAGGAGAGCGTTTGTCCCGGGAGGTCATCAATTATGCGGCGGCTTCTAACTTTCGATCTTGCGGGTGAAATGGATCTCTTCTTTGTAAGAAAAGTATCTCTCAGAAAATTGGAGTGTATTAATCAAATTGGTGATGAAGGAGTAGGAGTGGGGGCTGTTCGGAGAGCTTAAATCTGAGCCATGACCTGCACCATACTGTGTTTTGATGTGTGTTTTGACTGTGTCCTCAAACAGCATTTACAAGGTGCAGGGCTGCATTCCCTAAACCAAAACAGAATTACACCATTGATTTACACAGTCGTTCTCAGAGGTGTTATTAGGACATATTTTGCCTCGTTCCTCTAATTTGTAGTAAGAGTTCACCTACAGCACATGTCCATGGAAATTCACATTGAGGACATCTTGACCTCAGCTTAGAATATACCTGGTGTGAAATTGTATAAATGTATTAAACATATGAACTCAGGGTGTGGGATTCCTCTTGAGATCAAGATCTGAAGACAAACAGAAACTGTTACAGAGAGTATATAGATTATCATAAAATTATTTAAAATGTGGTGGTAATGTATTTCCCTGTATGAGAGATTAATTTAAAAAAATGATACTGTGTCACAAAACAATTTGCATTTAAAGTATTTCTAATCATGAAGTACGGCATTTTTATTTTATAAATATGAGGATGTTAATAAAATAAAAGAGAGCAGTTGTTAACTGTAGCTTTTTATTTATTTAAAAATGTTGCTCTTATTTATTACCAAGCCCATCCAACATCCAACCAGTAGTCATGTTTCATGAAGTTGGAGTGTTTGTGTACATCACTGCATGTCACAGCTGTAAACAGTGTTTTCAACCTTTCAGAGAAATAGGTTAAATTCCATCCCAAGGTAATGAAACACAAAAGTCTCTTCTTGAAAGGGCTGAAAGGAACAACAATAAGATCACAGTGACCGACCTTTGACCGAGGCCGTCGTCCTTTTATCATCACCGTCCTTCCCCTTTTCTTTCCCTCGGCAAAACACTGCCGCTAGGAAAAGTTATTAGCCCCCCTCTTTTGTTTCACAAACTCTGCCCTGTAATGTAGAAAAGATTGAGATGATTATAGGACAAACTGGGGAAAAGAGACAAAAAGAAAAGAAAGGGAGGGGAAAGCAGAAGAAGATATGGGTTGATGGGACGGGGAGTAAAAGTCCTAATTCTTTCTTCCTCTGTGGTGTATATCAAACCAGAGCAGGAGGGGTAATGGTCTTTTTATTCGGCTGACAAGAAGCCAAGATGTCGAGCCCCCCCCTCCAATCGATGGCTCTCCATTGTCTCCCTGCTAGCCCACATGGACAAAAAAAACCTTTACTTGAATTATCTGTTACAACCCCAAACAGCTGTTTTTAACACAGTTGAAAAGATAAAGAAATATATTACCGGGGCCTCTGGAGCTGTGCTGACCCCAATGAAAATGTATTACCCCTGTGCCACCTCTAATTTCAGTCGCCAGCAGCTTTTACTAGCACTATGGGTTTTTAATTGTAGTCCCCCATTGTGTCGTCTGCATAAACTGAGTTGTTCATCCTGTTTAAATGACCCAGCATGTGAACCATCATGGTTGTTAAAGGTGTGACATGATACTCTGTTCTTGGAGTGCTCAGGAAAATAGTCAACGTCAGAAAAGAGCAGAATAATGGTTTGATTGGTACAATTATATAGCTTTTTTATGATTAATGTAACGTTCAAGAATATTTAAAATTTTGATTGTGAAGTGTTTTAAAACAGGACTATAACCAAAGGTTAGGTCTGATATTTATTGCAGTGTGTATCAGAGGCAGTTTGCTCCAGACCTCTTTAAAAAATATATATATATTATATATTGAGCGATGGATCAGGAAACACAACCATATATTGACCACTGTCACTTTTAATTGTGTTTATCTCACTTCCCCACCTGCTCATAAGTCTTTGTTTGCAGGGGGGGACATCTTGATTGTTCCACGCCCTGCTAGAAAACTAACAAAAAATAAACCTGCTATTAAACCCTGGGTCAACAGTCATATTTTGTATCTGACTTACTGCTGCAATAAAACAACCTCTGTGAAAACCTGAGACAAGTGCCCCATACTGAAATACCAAATAAAAAGATTCACAAGAATAGAAAAAACTCTCGGTTGGTCATGCACTTGAACAAGGGTGTGGAGTGTCTGCCTGGCTGTAATTGTCAACATCCCAACCCCCTTCAAATCAGCAAAAGAAAGGGGTGGTGGTGGTGCAGGGGCTCCACTCCTGCCTCTCAGGTCCCAGGGTATGGTGTAGGGGTCTCCTAAATGTGCCATGTCGTATTGATCCATATGATCTTTCAGAAAAAAACAGCCAGACTAGCACTTACACACCACCCCAGCTGAGTAAGGGCTATTGCTGCGCTACGAAGCTAATCAATTGTCTCTGTATGGAACGCTCTTGTCTTCCGCATGACAATGTCAGTTTTCTCTTACGGGCTTATTTTCCTTTGCAGAGTCGCACTGTAGCAAAACAAATGCAAGATTCTCAGGGATGGGGTGGGCTGATTTTTATTTTTTATTTTAGACAATGTCAGACATTTTCTGTGTGTGCTGCGTTGTAAAGTGCATGAGGACATTGGAGTACTTTAAGTTTGCAGTATAACTTGCCTCAGCTTTTATATCTTAACAGACATGTGAATATGAACACATTGACTTTCATTGGCTGTCAGCTTTTTTAATTTATTTTCCTTCATAAGCACAAAGCTGTGAATAGATATCAGCTAAAATGAGATCTGGAGCTAAAACACCTACAGAAAGTACCAACGGTGGATGGTAGACATGGTCTTGGCCCAGATGTCCCATGTTGCCATTGGAAAGCAAAAATATTGGTTGTTGCACCGACTTGGTCATCAGAGGTTAGGTGGAAAACTTTGAGTGTTAATATTGGGACACCATAAACTGAGAGAAAAGATAATACTTCCATGTTTTCAAGATGAATGTTTGAATAAGAAGGAATAGTTATTACTTAATTTGCTGACTGCTGAAATGGGCTGACATTTTGAACTTTAACCAAAGCCATGTAGGCTCAAATTAGCGATCCAATATCCTCCCTTTTTTCTTCCTGTGAGCTACATTTCACTTGCTTCTACTGGAATCTGGGTTTGGTTTTTACAAAAACACCACGCCTTGGCTGCCACAGCTTGCAAAATGAGATGGATTTACTTCAGCTGACTAAAACAATTTCTCGTCTGCAAAGAAATGACAACCCAAACAACTTCTGTTCTGAAATGTGTTATTTCAGCTCGTCAAAACAGATGCAGACAATCCCCAACAGAAAACCAAATGGAGCCTGACGGAGAACTCGGCCAACCTCAAAACTTCTCTTACTGTGTTTGTAGTATTTTGGCCCCGACACACAGGAGATGCTAGTAAGGGTCTGGTCACTGTGTTATCTAACACGGTTATTTTGAGAGAGGAAACGTGGTGATATAAAAAATAAAATAAAAAAAGACCAGTTTTCAAAGCTACATGTCTGCTTTGGAATTGTAAGAACTCGGGTTCACCATGTCAGCCTCATACCTCGACTGTGCAATGCAAGCAGAAGGGGGGAGGGAGAAGATGAAACTCGCGGCTCTCCATTTTTCTGAAAGCTTATATGTGACCTGCTGATGAAAAGTTCTCCCTTCAGAATTAAGTTGAATGTCCAGCGTTATCTCTCTGTTGGAATTTCTCTTATCGCCCAAAGGGAAGCGAGTGACAGATTGATGCAAGTTCTTACCTGAGCCTCCCCACGTACGCTCTATATGTATCCTGCAATGGACAGATACTGTTAGTGCACTCCGCTATTTTATACTTAGACCTCTCAAAAGCTGTTGAGAGACAGGGGTAAGGGAGATGGTCCCGGGCATCCGTGCGCTTGGGTGGGAGGGGGATTTGGTTTCAAGAGACGTGGGGCTTTGTCTGCAGACCATCATGTTGCTGCACAGCAGTCATCCACATAAAAAAAAAATAATAATAATTACAGGGGGCATATTTCACATCTTGTTAGCATTTGTTTTCAGCGGTGAGCGGCTGTGTATGTATCTGGTTAATGGAAGTTTGATTGGGTTGATTTTCGTGGTTTCAGCCAATTGTTGTTGTTCATTGTTGTTTTAAATGTTATCGTTTGAGAAAGAATTATAAACAAAATGGCGTAAAACATGGAAGGTTGTTACTGCATAAAAAGGTAAAATCATGTCTAAAATCTCTTATTATCATTTTGTAATTTATACTTTCTCAACCATATTATTTCGCTTCGTCTCATATGAGCCACATGTGAACCAGGTGCTTTGATGCATGCATAACCAGCGATGTATAAATACCTCTGGACCAAGCTCTTGTGATTATTTTATTTCTGCTTCATGCCTGGCTCCATTAAAACTTTAAGCAGTCCTTCCAATCCTGCAGTCTACGATTCAGGGTATGGATACCCAAATGCTGTGGAAGCGACCGTTGCCTCAGGTTGACATTTCGATATCCTCAAACGACCCTAAAGGCAGGAAGAGCTGCAGACAGACACATGGAGAACACATTTACGCTCGCATAGTTTTTAATAGGGAGCAAAAATCTGTAAATGCTTAGTAACTGGCGCGGATGTCAGATTACATTAACACATGACATTAGCATATGCTGCGTATCAGTGTTCTTTGCCGTGTATTACCTATATTAAACTGGCTTTATACAGTATGTGCCGTGCTCTGGGTCCCGAGCAAAGTTAGATTTAATCTTTAATATTTGGCAGCTTTATACTGCGAAATAACATGAATTCAAGAGTCAGAATTCATTTAATGGTGGATCAAGGCTATACGCGTCAAAAAGTAATATCAAGTGAAAGCTCTGGACTTCTCATATTAGCGTTATACGTGCAGATAAATATAACGGCTGTAAATGGTCACTAAAGCCTTTGGCAGACCATTAAGGAAAGCATTTAAGTATTAATAACACAAGCTTTTTTTGCTCACTTAATGAACTCCACCCAAAATGCTACATTTAACATGAGTTACTTTTACGCGGCCATAGATCTACGAGCAACAACCATGGCTTCAAATTGACTGCTCATGTCCCCAGGTTGCAGAAACGTACGCAGCGTCTGTCATCCACTTTAAGATGCACTCGACGCTGCTGTGGGTAACGCATGATTAGTCAGCCTGCCAGAGCAGCTTCAGACGGCCTTATTCGCTCAGAGGAGTGCTGACTGCATGCCCCCGGACCAAGACCACCAATTACTGCATGAGAGGTTATGATCCGAGATGAGTACCTCTGTTTAAAGATGCTCTGGGAGTATATGGATCGTGGCACTTAAGGTCTCTACATCCACAAGTAACTTTATAACCTTTTGTTGAGCTGTAGAGTTAAACTTCTGACTTGTACATTGTGTGATCCTTCCTTTTAAATGGTGCAATAACCGTCAAGCTTTGTGAGCTGGGTGTATAGTTTTTTTTTTTTTTTTTTTTTTTACTTTCTAAAGGAAGTGTAATGAGATTTTTAGAGTGCACAGACATGTGTGATATTTGAGAAAACTGCATTAACAGTGATCAAAACTTGACATCCTGACAGTGTATCTGGAACTGAAAGTGAAGTGAGTGCCCACGCTGACCTCTGACCTTACACTAGTCTGAGGAGATCAGAACAGCAGAATACATCTAAAGCTGGGGTGCTGAAGCTGAATCCCTCTCGCTGAGCTATCGGAAGGATCTGCCTCCTTCTGCATACCAAGACAGGGCTTTTACCTCGTCTATAATCTGCACCTGCACAGTGTTGTTCTACTCGTGGGCTTATCCGAGGATTCATACTTTTTTTTTTTTTATCATTCACCAGGTGCAGCCAGGACATGGTTTAAGTCAGACAGGGTCCTCGCTTATCCAGAGAATATATCTCAGTGTCTGATGCCAGGGATTCAGAGGGGAAATGACGACACTGGGACCTGGCGCAATGGATGGTGTAAAATGCGATTACAAGGAATTGGAGCAATTATTTACCTCAGACCTTTAAGTTTACAGACTTAAGTAATTAATTCAACATTATCAAAGAGGCAAAGGTTTTATAAGCGTTTGTTATTTAGCAGGTTTGCTCAAAAATGACTGCAGAGCTATCAAATTCAAAAGTTGCCAGAATTTATTTTTCTTTATGAGACCAGATTATTCTTTTCTGTGCTTTTCCTCTATTTTAATAAATGTTTGCTTTTGCTGCTTAAAGCCATAGTGCATTTTTAATCTTTGCTCTCATCGGGACAAATCTGAGGCAACTGTGTGGCCGGCTAAATTAAAGATATATTAGATGTCCAAACACCGCTTTACAATTTAGTCCCGTCTGACACATCATCCATCTTGATCATATTCAGAGAACACAGAACCTGTAACCTATATTCGAGTGAAACTAGCGGGTCTCCCATGGCAGAAAAAGTAGAAGGCGAGAGGACAGAACAGCAGAGGGAGATCCATCAGGTGATGTATTACCCTGTAGGCATTGTAATTTGTTATATAAGCTTCATGTAAGCTCAGCAGCAAGATTAAAGACCTCCAGCTCAATGTATCAGTCACCCGTCAACTACTGGGTCAATTTCCCTTTAACCCTTGTTTTGTGGTTCATAACCCTCTTACAAATATGACACTGTCAATCAAAATGTAGTGGCCGAGCAGCCGCTGACGGCCCCGCTGTCCTTTTTCTTTTTAGTCATGCTTGAGATCATTAAGACAGAGGCCAAAAAAGATTATCTTTCTCTTTCTTTTCCCCTGTTTATTTTCAGAGGAGTCATTTAAATACTCATCTGTTTCCAGTAACAGAATGACACTCTATTCTTTATCCCGTGAATGCGTGTCTTTTTACGGGCTGTGTGTTCTGTGCACTGTTGGTTTGCCTCCCAGTCAGTTCTTCCCTTGGATTTGGGAAACTGGCGTCTTGAGAGGCTCAGCCGTCGTCAGCAGTCAGCAGACATTGGACGCGTTACACATTGTGACACAAATGACTAAATGAATCAGCACATCTATTAAAGAGTGTGTTCCCGCCACGGTGCTGCGTTACCAAAAGCCCATATTTTGTGGTGAATCCTAATGACTGGCGTAGGTGTGCATTCATCACGGATTATTGGGGGCTTAATTTAATTGAGCTGAAGCGATTGCCTGTAAATCACATTACGCTGTCATTCCTCTTTAGAGCAAAGAGACAAAAGCCCCCGCTGGCTGTGACTTGACAAGACACCAAGGTGGGTGTTCCAGCGGGCGGCTGTATTCCACACGTCTGAAAGATGGAGTAATGAGGATTAGAGCCGTGCATTTATAATTCAAAAATAACAGCTTTGAGTATCAATAATGGAAATGGCTGTGCACACAATGAGAGCTGCTGTGATGTTTGATTGTTGTCATCGGATATCTGCTCAAGCTGCCGTTGTAGCTCATTGTCTAAATCCAGTTAGCATGGTGATAAACTGGGGTCTGACGGTGTTTACTCTGGAGCCGCAGCGCAATCCTGAAGGAATGCTCTTATCGCTGTTATTGCTTCGCGCAGTTGGTTAACAAACTGGCCCCGGTTAAAAAAAAAAAAAAAGCCCTGACAGTGTTCAGTTCTCTCAGGTGCCTGCAGCCTCATTCCCTCGGCTAATGTCCATCAGCATTGCTCATTATTTAAATGAGATGAATGGGAGATTGTCAGACAGCGGGTGGCGGTGTTATTTTGACCTATTGTAAAAGTCGCAACCTTGCCCCGGTACCTTCGCTTACAGCGGCTGAGGCAGAGGGAGTGCTGCTCGGTGTAAATAATGGCCCGTTGGAGTTCAGCTTTGTTATTTTTTTACTCTTTTTTTTTTTTTTCCGTGAGACGCATCTCTATAAATCAGCCAGGCCTGGCCGTTACATCAATTTTTAACATGGAAAATTGACACATGGCTAATTTAGAATGCACTTGTGTAATAGAAAATTGATAAAAGACTCATGTTGATCGCTTGATGCAAATGTGGTGAATACCATGCCTCTTGTAAAGCCACAAGGCCGTGGCCCGTGACGGTGATTACCCCGTCACTGCACCAACGGCAAGCAGAGACGATGGAAAACAATCCACACTGCGAAACCTCAGAGAAGAAACTTTGAACTCACCCCGAACAGAACGCTTTATGAAGTGAAGGCTGTTGTGTTGTGAACTGCGGCAAGCGACACGGGAAGAAACTGCAAAGAAGTGACACTGTGCGCGGCGTAGGCCCTCTGTATTGAGAGCAGGCCAAGTGTATTGTATCCCATAACCTCCTGTTATTGCCACACAACACAGGCGGCGGTGGCGGCCCCAGCCACTATGATGGAGCACCCTTCTTCTCCTGAGAAAGAATGTTTGCTTACTATTTCATCATCCCCCGGGGCCACAGGAAAATAAGCCCATCAGTTGTCATTGTGACAGGATAAAAATGGAGCCGTCATATTTCAGTAACACAATGCATGCAGCGGCGAGAGAGAGAGGGAGAAAGGGAGAGCTCCATCACACTATCCACCAAATGAATTATGGACCAGCTTCTTTCTCACGCAAAGACTATAAGTTAATATTATCTCCTCAGGATAATTATAGCAAAGTTCAATTACTGACCCAGCATTACTGTGTGGCCCTGCTCTGCGGGTTCTGACACACACACTTTTTACACATTTATCTTTTCACTCCAACTCAGTAAATCTGCATGATGGCAGTGATTTATCTACTGGTGCCCGTTCCTTAGCTCCGCCACCATTCTTCTTCACGTACAACGATTGGCCGGGGTCCCCAGAGTCCCCTTGAGCTTAATGTAAGCTTTTCTTTTTACACTCTGTTTTCAGACCAATTTGTGTCCCCCCCTTTTGTCTTCAATGAATGGGGCAGAGGGCTGGGATTTTGAATTTACTCTACAAGATGTATGACCCGGTGATTGCTGTGCGAGGGGGCTCATGAACTCCGCTGCAAATCCTCTGGGTGCACCATAACAACTGCATTGTGTCGGCTACGACCCCGAGCTCTTAACAATACCGCTGTGAAAGCGTGCATCTCGGATGTACCGTGTGAAAACCTTGACAGTGACTGCAATTGAAATCAACATGTCTTCTTGTCAGCATGGAGGGCATCTCGAGGGCTCTGTTAGCGTTGAGTCGCGTTGTTGGTGTGTTCTCCGGGGCAGAGCCGCGAGCTGCCCCAGAGACATGTCCTCAGGTTCACGGGGATAAAGAGGTGGACGATGTTAAGGTTCCCCTCCAAGGACCTGCAGCCGGTAGAGTCGGTGGTAGTTTTCATTTAGTCACCCTCACTTGTGGCGCAGTGTGAAAATAATGTTTACAATTCGCATTTATTTATTTTTTTTAAATATTAAGTTCATGATTATGCAAAAACTACTACGCAAATCCAAAAAAAAAAAACTCCTGGAAAGGTCAGAAAGCAGCTGATATTGTTTTCTGAGAATAACTTTTTGATCTGAATGAACAGAAGCAGGCAAGTTTTAGGGGCATATATGTATGAGTGTGTGCAACTTTTCCCATTTTCTAACCTTTCAACAGAACCCATTTCATTTTAAGCAGATCCTTTAGTTTAATGTTATTATATATAATATCGCTAGATAGGATAATGTTCAATTTCACACATTTATTTATGTATTCTCATAAAACAAATTGGGCATATTTCGGGGACTTGTATTTATCAGTCTGTTGTCTATAATAATATCCTCTTTACTGTATTTAAAATCCTTTGTTTTTGAACAAATGAAAGAAAAAGAAAGAGAAACCAGGGTCGCGACTAAAAGGTCAGCTCAGCACCAGCTGCATCACACAGCCTTGTGGACTCCTGACATGTTTCAACGTAATCACTTGCATCGCACATTAACTGTGTGAACGACGCAGATGATATCTAATGTGTCACCGATGTTCCTGGGCAACTCTACATTTGTGAAAATTACATCTGAGTGATTAAATAGGAATATCAAATTAGGAGGCATACATTACAGAACAATGTGTAAGTCAGCCATTTTTATATCACGCAGTCTCTAACTCCTGGTGTGACATTTGATCTACAGCATATTATATCCCGTACTCTGTACTAAGCTATTTGCATAAGAATTGACTGTCTGCCTACTAAGCAATGGGCTGTTTAAAGACTCAGCTAGAATGTGTGCGTGTCACGAATATGAACATCTAAATCAAGTCGCAAGCCTTGCCCTCATATCCCGCGACAATTATTTGGCAACACCGTGATAGTCACATTCAAACAAATCAAATTTCATTTTTATGAGACACATGTTAAAGAGGTGTACACTTTCAGTAATTATTCTGTAAACTCGGCCCCATATTTTCATGCAAATGTATTAGATAGTGACACGTCAAATATGAAATCCAATTTGTTGGTTATGAAACACATGTAGGGAAGAAATGTGTACACTAATTATTTCTGGGGCATCCTGCTCCCCCAGCCCCCCACCCGCCCCTACCCATTTCATACACAAACTGAACTGGATATTACATTTGCTTAAAACTCAATCATGAAAAATGAAGACTCGATTTGAAAAATTTTAATAAAGATAAGTTGCTTCTATCATTGAATCAGGGAATGCTAATCGGCGCTTTCATTCGGGTGGCGGCAGATAATGTCACCCTAGCTTGAGGCTCTTATTTTGCAATAAAGCATTTACATTCTAATGATTTTATTATAGCTTATACAGGCTGTCAGCGACAGACCAACTGAGCCGCGGCCCCTTCCTCCCAGCCGCTCCCATTCAAATCTGGCTGGCAAATTGTATCAGCTATCAGCTCAGAGTGCTTTTATCAAGCTGGCCCAGTGGCAAGCCAGGGCCCACCACAATGAGATGTCTATTGCTTGAAGAGTCTGTATTTAATCATTTCTGCTCGCCGGTATTGTTCTGCTTACAGTGCATAAATAAGTGCTTCAAATAACCCTGGAGTGCCACTGACAATGAAACAAAGTATCTGTCTTATTTATCTTCCGAGCATTCTTCACTGCGCCCCCTTGTATATATATTTATATATTTTCTCTTGCCACCACTTTCTTTATTTGCTGGAGGCAATGTTTCTTATTCACTCACCTATCATCTTGGAACAGTCTGAAATTACTCACTGATGAGCAGGAAGCTTTTGCGATATAGATAACCCAAAAGTACTTTTGAATGGCAAAAATCTCCACTCTCCCGACAAGAATCACAAAGAAGAAGAAAAAAAAAATGGGATTGGATTGGGGCCAGTTCCTGTGGAAGTGAGTGATTGTTTCATTTTCTCTTATGGGGAGATGAGCACAAAATGGCCATATATTAGTCCCCATACTGAGACAACCAAATAGGAGTGATTGTCAGTGTCCTCCAAATGATCCATAAGACCCACATGTATAAAGTACTAAAAATTAGAAAAAAAAACAAATTCTGCAGTTTGAATTTAGACCTTAAAAGTCAAGTGAAACTGATATTTAAATCTAAATCTATAAATACTGTCAGAATTTTCCCAATAGACAGGCTTAAATTTGATTCTAGAAAAGTGTAAATGAGTCTGAGGCTGCAATAGTCATTCATATCTGTCGTTCTTAACACAGGTCTTAAATTTTATTCATTTTGAAAGGGTCTCATAAAGTCTTAAATTTAAGGTGTTGAAACCTTAAAATCCCTAAAATGCTCTGTTAGCACTGTGCTTCAATGGAACATGTTTTATTTTCAACCGGGGAACGAAGCTGGAGTGGGTAACAAGATCTGAAGCGCAGTGGGTATGTTTCAGTGAAACTCTGTTTGGCCGTGTGCAGCCTGGTGTTACATGAAGCTTAAGTAATGTAAAGCTTTACCTGTGGGGTCTCTTTCTAGTCCAGGCAAGATATGTGGTCCACTTTGAAGAACCACTCCTTCTGGCAAGAAGAAGACGTAAATATTGTAATGTACACATTATTATTCAGTTGCATTATTGCCAAGGAATACTAAGGGTTTCCTTTGAGATCCACTAAATACATAATTAATCGTACTTCACTCGATTCTTTAGTGTCAGGTTTTCTTGACAATATAAATAAATCACAATAACAAGTAATTGTTTTTTTTTGGGGGGGGGGTTTGTTATTTTTTTAAATATAGCCGCTCTGCTACTAATGTGATCATATCGCTTGGGATTTACCTCATGTCGAATCATTGTCATACAATCATGGGTGTCAGCTCAACATCGAGGACAGCGATGACGTGATGCCCTCGTCCGTGTCCCTCTACTGTGTTCAGGTGGTCTAATACAGCGTCTGGCCATGGCTGACTGTTCAGGGTATATCCATACCCTCGGCAGCTCGGTATTGTGTTCCAAGTTTAACAAGAGTGCTTTGAACTCACTTTGGAGTTGAATCACCTAACCCCGGGGCAGGTTTGTCACCGTAGCCTCATGTATCAACACGAGACAGAGAATGCCTCAGAGGGACTTTGACTAATTGGGGGGGTTAAACCGCTGTTCATGAATCTTTGGCTTGATCCTCTTGAAATATAATGAATCTGGGCAGGTTTTGAAAAGCCAGGAAACATTTCTTGTGACCTTAGTTGTGAGGCGTTATTCTGGGAGACATGACCGTAAACCCATCCCTCTTCTCCTAGGGCAGTTAAATACCTGCCATTGTGCACCATTGTTCCGTTATTGCTGTTGTCCCTTTTTCTTTCAAACTCAATTCTTTATTTTGGTGTATATTGTTACTCCAGAGGAGCTCCTTTTATCCTGAAGGCAAACATCAAACTAAGAGACAATATCAGCTCCACAAAAGACCTCCAAACCCCATTATGTTTTCTCTTTTTTCTGCCTCTTTCTCTCACCTTCTCCCTCCCGTGCAATCTTTAGGAGAGTATCACAACTCTCGGTGTTTAAGAGAAGGTAATTTCAACGTGTTGGAATCTTGTGCTCGAGTGATCTCACTGAGCTCGTATTTATATGTTGAAGGAAAGGATCTCAATGAGAATTGCAATGGAATCGCAATTTTACTTTGAATAGCTGCTCTGCTGACGAAAATGACAGTAGTCAGACGTCGATGGTAAAATGTGGAAGGGTAGCATGATGAGTGCTGGTGCATTCCTTCCTCCATTCAAGCACAATGGGACATGTGTTCCATTTCTAGCTGCAGGTTTCTGTGACGGCTCCATGAAGCCTACAAAAGTAAAAAACCTTTGGTAGTTCAAATCAGGTATGACAATTTTAACAACTTCACTCAAACTGGCCTTGGATGTTGCTTACATCATATATTTAAATGCTCCTTTGTACTTAAATGATACTTTCTACATGAATTTATACTTATTAATGGGTTACAATGTTTGATGATGTATGTTTGATGTAAATATGAGCTGAGGTCAGATGTATCACTTACAAATAGCTGTTTATTTTAATACCTGTGTATTTAGCTGAGCGCTTTATTTATCTTTGTAAATATTATTCGGTTTCACTTTATCCGTCAGCCCACTGAGGTAACAGGTAATAATATAGTCACAGTGATAAGCCAACATTTCAGTGGAAGATGAGCGCTTACTTTTAATGTAAGAAAAAAAAAAAAAAAAAGAGGAGGGGGGGTTTCATTCAACACACTAATCCACTGTCCTTTCAGTCATTGCATTATTCACTGTGTGTTCATTTCCTGTTGATCAGATTGACTGTTTGATTTATTCCCCCAACTTGACACAATGATGCTGATAAAACAGTGGCAAATTTACTTATTCTGGTGACAGACAGCAATTTAGTGGGAAATGAAGTTGTCTTGACGACGATGCAATATTACACACACACACACCCTGGCAAATAACCTAGTTGGAATAATCACCGCCACTGTCTGTTTAAATGATTTTTATACGCGGTTTAAAGGAAGCCTTTGATGTGATTTGATATGTGAATACTAATTCCCTGCCCGTGAGAGAGAGGTGATGGGGGAAAAAGTGGGAAATTATTTCAGCGTTATGATGTCAGTCAATCCTCAACCACACCTACCCCATTATTAACTGGTAATGATCGAGCTCCTACATCCACTGACACTGCCTTCAGTGCTGTAGTGCGCAGCGCATTTGATTTCAAAAAGGTGGAAGATGCTTTAATCTTGTTTGCACAGAATATTCAGTTTGGAGGGAAATGTGAATGAGTGTTGTTTGTGTCTTTGCTGTGTTGTTCCCAGGAAGAGGAAGAAAGAGTTAGAAACCACATCTAAAAAATGCCAGGATTAGAATACCGCACACACACACACACACGCTTGATTAATACATTTTCAATAAATCTTTATATAACAGATAAAAGCTAAATTACAATCCCTGTTTTTGACACTGCATATTAGCACACTGCAAAAACTTCCACTGTCTCTTTTGAAAGCATCAGCTGAGTTCAAAGACAAATGCCCTTGTTATCCCGTCTATTCCTCTGTTTTACATAGCACAATGCCCTAATACATGATTTAAGGAGCTTTCACATATCACATGCATTAGGATAATGGAAGGGAATGATAAAACTTTCAGTAGCATTAACATGTGATGCATAAAATAAAGGAATGAGAGAAAAAAGGTTCAAATAAGACTGTTTAATAAGAAAAAAACGGAGCTCTCGGACAGAATGTGCTTGTCACAAAGGGATAACTAGGCTGCCAATCATGCATTATTTATTTGGTTATCACGTTTATTCAGTTTTTCACTTAAGGTGGTAGCACATGTGAGCAGAGATGTTTATAATGACTGTAGTTAAAAGTCTTTCTTAGCATGTTGAAGGAAAACAACGATGCATAAAATGCAACAGAGGGAGCAGCACTTGTTTTGCTGATATAATTATGCACCCCAACAACAATTCATCTTGATTATAAATGTAGGAATTTCCAACCCTGAACATTATTTTAAACGTATATTACATATATTCTCTATTCATGATACAAAAACATGTGAAGGTATTTTTATATATAGTCTTATGATTAATTTATAAATATAACTAAAATTTCACCAGACTGGGTCATACTGGGACATGACATTAAATGGGCCAGGAGAAACCTCTGTGGGAAACCCATGTGGTGAGACCTCTACAAGCATTAGTACTTCATTTAAGGTAGTAGTAGTATCTTGAATATTGATCCACTGTAGCTTCATTAGCTGGGAACTGACATCTCAGATTGATGTCTCTTTAAACTGGGTCCTGGTCAGGGATACCTGGGGAATCACACTATTGACTTTGGACTGTTTGTGCTGCGAGGCCTCTGGAGACTCTGTGTTAGCTTTTATGGGATCCATCAATTCAGCTTCCCTTTTAATAATTATTGTTTTACCATTGGGCAGGAGAATACGGCATCTGAAGTTTTTTACTTATTTATTTATTATCTCTGTTGCCTGGAGACAACAGAGACTCTCCCGTGTTGGTTTCTGCATAAGGAGCTCTCAATGTGGCGGGGGCTGTTTTATTTTGTGGTTTATTCTTGTTTTCTTTTTTTTTTTTCAAAGTCCCGACAAGCTCCTCCTTCCAATCTGTTCTTCCAGAGAACAATGCACAAGGGACAATTACAAAGAAAAGACAATATTCCATATGAGTAATCCAGAAATCCTTTTTCAATGATTTGACATCATTAACCTGTACATTGAAGAGAGAGAACTTGCTTTTCCCAAAGATTAGCATTGTGTAATTGAAAGCGTATATGTCTCTGCGTGAGCGACAATTGATCTTCATACACTTGATGCCAGGATTGTGTTGTTGGTCTTAGCAGTGGCTTTGATTCCCCTCTGGTTTAACACACAGTGACCACAGGAAGTTGAGACACACAAAAGCACAACCTTGCAGACCTTCAAGTTCACCTTGTGCTGTGGGGGGGGTGGTGGCGGCGTGCAGCCTCAGACGCTCCTGAAGAGGCGTTTGGAGAGTGGGGGGGATGACAGAGTGATAGAACAAGAGGAAGAGAGGGAGAATTAAGTGATCTTGGTACACGATGAAAAGGAATGCTAATGTTAAGTACATTGATCAGCTGCTCGGCTACAAGCAGCCCACCCTTTGCCCCCTGCGATATCAATACATTGAAAACATCATTTGTATCAGCAGTTGTTTCTTTAATTAAGATCTGGACCCAATCTTTGGTATTGATTTGTGCCATTACCTTATCGACGTGGTCTCGCCGAGCTGACTCAGTGGCTTTTCTCTCTATTGAAATGACGTTGCTCAGGGGGTACAAAGTGCACCGCCGTTTTATGTCATATAAGCAAAGCCGCGTCTTTGTCCGCTGTCCGAACGAGGTATTCAGGGTAAGTGGTACAGAGCGGTATTGACATCCGTTTGTGTCACTTAACAAAATTAAACATGTGGGAAAATAGCCTGCAAGACTTGAATTCTTGAGGGAGTTCTGCAGCCGGATCAAGCGGACGGGACCTTGTTTTATTCCACAGTCACGTCGGTCTCTTTTTAAATGGTACAGTTGAGAGATATGTGTATATTCTAAAGTATAGGCAAGAAATAGAGATGGAAAAAATACATGGAAAATGGGCGCTGTAGGATTTCTCTCTCAACAAAGTATCTTCTCCCAGGAGTCCAGCAATAATCCCCTCTGAAATGGCCTTCAGTGCCGTGTACAGCGTTTACTTCATCATCATTAAGAATCCATCCCACAGTCATTACAGTGATTGATACCGCCATTGAAACCTTAAAGGCATATTTTCTATACGGAATATCCCTTTACTTGGATCTCTTTCCTGTCTAACTGAACAATGACACATTCCCTGTTATCTGGGTTTTAGGGAGCTCATCCCGGCATCAGCCAACTCACACTTCCCTCCAGTCTCTCCCCCTCCACTTCCCTGCCTTCCTCTGAGGCATCTGCCGAGCTGCCTGCCTGGTGTCTCCTCCCCAATCCAGCCCCTCACATGGCACGCATTGGTGTGGGAGACGCTCCTGAATCCACAATGCCTCGCTGCGCCTCAGGTGAGGTTTCTCGAGAGCCCGCGCCGCCGCAGCCTCCGTCGCGTCCTCCTGAATACTGCCAGTCAATCCCACTTGTCTCACCGCGTGAAGCAGTCCAGCATCCACCCACCTGATAAAATACACACAGCCCCCCCACTCGCTTCCCTTCTAAGCCCCTGAAGTGTTAAATATGCCCCCCCACCAACTCAACCCCCACCTACCCCTGCAGGAGCACCCCACATTACACTCCTGAAAAACCCCCAAGAGGAGTATTTCTTTTTTTTTTTTTCTTATGGGTGAAAGGATCGGTGGAGGCTTTGCATCTCCATGGGCATTTTCACATTACACTCCTGAAAAACCCCCAAGAGGAGTATTTCTTTTTTTTTTTTTCTTATGGGTGAAAGGATCGGTGGAGGCTTTGCATCTCCATGGGCATTTTCAACAACGTCTGCTTCGCTCCGATTGCAACCACCACAAACAAATCCAATAGCCACCGCTAATCTGATCATCTCATCCACAGCACTTTTCATGCTGGGTTCCTCCCTCAGAACCCCTTGTACTAGTTCCAGTCTGGGAGTGTGTGATAAGACACTGGAAATTTAGTCATCATCTTCGGCGCAAAGGAGCTCACAGGAGGGATTATGATATTCCTATAACCTTACATTGGATATGGACAGGGGCAGCTCCTAGCATGGATACAATCCTGTACATAGCTGTCTGTCCGGCCCTTTCCCTCCGAGCTTCATCCCTCTGCTTCTTCCCTTTTAAAAGGTTGACTCTACAAGATTAGCGCATGCTCGCCATCATTATGTTAGCGGAGATAGCGAGGAGAAAACATTCTGTTTGCTGTTGTTGACTACATTTTTGCCACCCCGATAAGAGGCCCAATAAATATAAACTATTAATTCCGTTTTTTTTTTTTTTTTTCTAGTGTATTTGGGGGGTTGTGCGATTGCTTCGATATGTTTATACTGAGGAGAACCTCAGAGGGCTTTTTCATGATTGGCTTGTGAAGATAGAGAAGCACTTGAGAACCGAATATGACAAACATTTGTACCAGTAGATTTTTTTCGGAGATAATTCCAAAATGCTTGCTACACACAAAAATGAGGGACAAGATAAAAATCACTCCCATTCCCCACAGGCCTAATTTTGCTCAGGTTGGCACATTCAGAAATCTGCCCCTCAAAGATGAGTACTGAGATGACTTTTTGGCGTTTGCGGGTGCCAAACAAATCAAAACACCATGTTCACATTTCGCAAGCATGTGTCTCATTTAGTTTGGCAGTTGCATATGACTGTGTAATTATTGTGGATGTCATTCAGAATAGTTTTTGGCTTCGTGGTCATAATTTCAGCGGAAATGTGTGTACTACATTTGCTGCATTTTCGAATGTAACATCTCACTATCCTTCGTCTGAACTCACAGGAGCCGCATCAATTACTCCCAGCTCTACTTGGGAACTCATAAACTACTGGCACATGCACTGTCATTTATCCAGCTATTTCGACACAGCCCAATCAAGGACCTGGATAAAACATGTCAGCGAAAAACACGGAAAGCTGCAAAACACGGCCGGTGGAATTAAATTAGTTTAGGAGGAGTAATTAAAAAGCGTTTTTCGGCCCAATTTGATGTCTGCTGTTCAAGCGCTCTGTGCCCAGGCTGCACATTCTACATGTTTCAAAGAGCAAAAATATGTTGCTTTCAATAAGTAGGATCTCGGCTGTAGCCATCACACACCTTTACAGAGAGATCGTTAACAAGGGAATGCATTGACTTCACCGCCTTATATTAGAGAACAAAGCCAAACCAGAAAAAGGAAAGCTGCGGTGGATTCAAACAATGTGTCTCATGATAGCTGGGACCCTGTACCTCAGGTTTCACGGCGAGATGGACACACTAAATGGTGTCAGAGGCAGGTAATTATGTAGCAGGCACTCTGTAGAGCAGCTCATCACTGTCACACAGTTCACAGTTTGCCATCTTTTTTCCCTGTGAAACTACTAAGCTGCATCTAATCATGAAAAGAATCCCAGGATATATCTCAGTCCATTAGCGGAGTCACGCTTGCAGTAGAACATCAGTCAAACATTATAATCGCCTCGGCAGTGCTGTGTCGTATATACACTGAGCTCATTGTTCTGTCACATTTTAAAAGTATATATTAGACATCTCTGACAGGCGGTGTTAAATATTGATTATGATGCGTTTGAAATGTTTTGGCTGTATATTTTAACGCTTCCTTTTCTCTGTCTCTCTCCGTCTCCCACCCTCTCTCTCTCTCTCTCTCTCTCATTCTAACTCTCTGGTCCTCTTAACAGTGCAGCGAGCTCCCATTTTTTACCTCCTGTGATACAGACTCATTCAAAGTCAGATTAAATTAGGGCAGGGCTGTCTCGCTGAGTTCCAGAGTGACAGAGATGTCCCAAGCTACAGGAAGCAGCAGTTACAGTTCCAACACCACCGCCAACCCCCAGCCAACCCAGCCCCCGCACTTCCCACATCTCCCATCAATATTTCATTAGGTAACCTAAGAAGCAAAGTATAAGTGAACAAGCACGTGCACGCGCACGCACGCACACACACTCATGCAGGAGTCCTCGGTCAAACACACACTCTATTCTCTTGCCCTGTTACTGCCGTATAGGTTTGCTGAGTTTCCGTCTCGCCAGACGTGCGAGGAAAGCTAAGCCCCCCACCACCACCACCACCACCTGCCCCCTCCTTCCTTCTCCTGCTACTCCTCTTCCACTTTCTCCTCATGGAAGATTTAGCTTCCATTCATTTATCCTCATTCAGGATGACAAAAATCAATCATTTCATTCTCTCTGGATGGCTACCCATTAAGAATGGGGACAGAAACTGAAATGAAATACACATTTCCCTCAGCTGATCCCCTCCTGTGATAGATTTGTGCAGCTACAAATGGGTGGAGGGGAGATTTCTGAAGTCAAAATGGAAGTGTTTGTACTATACGTCTTCTAATCACCCTCATTGCGCAGACACCAGGGTGTTGATAATGTCCTTATCTCGGAATGAATGCATGACAGGTTACTGTAGCAAGCCAACCGTGTCATATAGAATCAGGCCACGAGTCACAAACGGCTTTTAACACCTTGTCAAAGGCTTATGCCAAGTAGCAGGTGAAAAAAAACACCCATATGTGTTAAATTTAAATCAATGGTCTTGTCAGGGAATTCTGATTTCCAAAAGTTAAACTGTGCTTGACAGAACATGGAAATGCTTCACTTAGGACTCTATTACATAATGTGTTAGTTTGTGTACTTTACAACAGTTTGTCAATGACCAGCCAATAATAATACAAATATCTATATTTATACACCACTTTTGAAAACATACACACATGAGCTGAATTACATAAGATATATCATAAAAAAAATAAGAGGAAAAAAATATGTGATGAAATAAACTAAAAACCTGAAAAATGTGAGATCAATTCAATAATGCAATAATAAAAACTATAATTAAGTAAAATCAGGATAAGTGGTATGATAAAAGTTGGTTTAGCTTTGATTTAAAGAGAATGCAAATACAAATCCATGTATTCTACACGTCCATGTGGCACTGTAGGTTTTCTAGATGAAATGTTCTCTTACTTGAAGGCTTAGCCACCAGATCAATATTCCACTCTGGCGGTGATATTATTTCACTTTGAATGAAACTAAGTCGTATCCATTCGACAAAGCTTTTGAATAACATGCATCTTGTAGCAGCATTCAGCATTGCATCAAAGGAAAATAGGTTTGGGATGAATCGCTGCAAATAATATATAAATGTATTATTGTGGACTGTGAGCTACATGATATTTATTCTTAAGTTTGGGCGTCTCATTTTTTCACATTATTCTTCTGACTTGATGTATTCATGGATTCCTGATCTTCTGAATCACTGATGCATGCAGTGTCAAAAAATGAGATTAAATAAGGATACCTGCTGTTGAAATTCTGATTGTATTGTGTAACATAAATACACATTTTCCAAATAAAAACACATCTGTAATTTATTTTGAAAAACATAAGCACACACATATATACAGATTTTGCAATTCCAGATCTTGATGTTTTTGGCTTTTACTTTTACCAAACCTGCCGCATCATATCTGTTTTCTGACAAACATTTTCATTTGTTGCTACACCCATCCAGGGTCTGAGAATAACACAGTCCATTCCTGTCCTGTTTTCCATATTGCTCATTGAAAAAAGGACAACCAAATTCCACTGTGCATAATGAAACGTGGTTTAAAAACACAACCTGTACCAGAAGAGTAAATGACAAAAGGGAGCAGAAAATTGGCTGCGACTCACACCTGCTTGGAATGATTAAGCTGCAGCGATTCCTTTTTTTCCTCGTCCAACAAATGAGTGCAGCAGTCGACAAAAGGTGTTGATTCAGAGGGCAAATTAAGCCCTGAACAGGCAAGATAATGTGTCTGTGATCAATTAACACAGACACAAGGTGTAGCGGTTTCACTTTGAAACTTTCAGGGCCGGCCAACGGGCCCCTCTGTGCCTCTCGGCTGAGCAGCACTAATCATTTCTGTGGCGTGCTTCTAAAGGCAGCCCTGAACTCAGAGTATGGATTTTGCCTGGGGACTCTCCCCAGGCAATGAACTGACTAGTCAAACATGTTCACAGCAGCCCTAATCTTACTCTAGGACACTGACTTGACATGAAAGACCATATATCTATATTTATTTTACGCTTTACCTTTGCTGCGTCTCTCTCTCTCGCTCTCTCTTTTTGTTTTTAATTGGTGCAACATAAAGAGTGGCTCTCTCACAATAGGGGGAGCCCGGGAATGTCTGTGAAGTTGTAGAGTAAAACCTGTGCATTTTATCGCTTTGAACAAGCTCCTGTACATAGATTGAAAGGCGGATGTTATGGACTCTGCGGCGGGTTTGATCTCTCTCTCGGTCCGTGCTCTTGTGAAGGACGTCCAATACCGTCTTCAAAAAGACAACAGTGCATCAATATGAGTCCAAATGCACGCAGTGTTCATTAGCAGCGTTAGCGGGGAAAACAATGACTGTATATTTAGAATCAGCAGCGCTGTATTCACAGGGTCTGATACAGAGTTCATTAGGCTGCAATCTCCGCAGGGTCACACATTAAGCACGCCATTGGATTGAGTGCAAAGCTTTACATACAGTAGGCACTGTCAGCTTACTGTCACTGTGTTTCCTCACACGCCCAGTGTGTAAGTATTAATCTTGTTTGAGACAGAATACGCGGGCATAACAGCCAGGCTTAGGTGGGAGGCAGATGATGATATATCTATGAAAGTGTGAAGCTGAAGTAATATGATGTACCTTATAAAAGCTGGCTCCACAGTGAGGGAGCGCCTTAATCCCCCCTCTAAACCACCCTCTCCATCTCAGAGAGGGAGCTGATTCTGCTCTGCTTTGAATCCCCCCCCCTCTCTCTCTCTCTCTCTCTCTCTCTCTCTCTCTCTCTCTCTGTCTGGTTTGTCTTGAAGAGAGAGAGAGATATCTGCCGCTACTATTTTCTTTGAGATTAACTGACTGATGGGCCTCTTCAAAGCACATCATCCACACCATATGGATTGTGGCAGATACAAATCACATATAGGTGTTGGGGCAAAAAGATAGCTCTCATAAAACACTCTTGTCTGACAGTGGGTCGGGGTGTGGCCTTTTTACAGCATTAGGAGCCTTATAAACCAGGGATTTGTAAACTGTTTGTACAATCGGACATTGCTCGGGTTGAACGAAACAAAAAAAAAAAAAAAAAAAAAAAAAACACGGATGCACATGTGGAGTGAGAACAGAGGAGAAATCCAATCCAGTCTGTAACCATGGCAGTAAGACCAACATAAGCAGTTCAGTGCATGACACGTGTTCCTACAATGTAAAGTGCGGTGTTACTTTTGGCTTTAACAGCCGTTTCTTGAGAGGGAACTAAATGAGCACTTGCTTCCCCGACGAATTCTTGTGTTAACTGCGAGCTAATGATATTATATGGAACCTATGGCCTTGGTAAAACGCATTACATATCTGGGCTTGAATGTATCATGCCATGGATTAAGGTCCAGCCTCTGGAGGACCACAAACCACATTAGCTTGAATTACCAAATTTGAACTTTATGCGCAACGCCCCACACCCACCTAGCAGGGTTTTAGCATTTTATGTGTCATAATCCCCTATTCCCCACCATCATAACCCCCTCCCTGGTCTCTCCTGTGCCGAATGACTATTAGGTTATTGAGAAATTCACCACAGATGTCATCCTTAAGATGAATGTCTCCGTTCTGATGTGTGAGGAATGGAATCCGAGCGGAGCCTGAAAGACGATAGTCAGGAAAAAAGAAAGGAATGGTCAGCTGTGAAAACACGAGCAACGCCAGATAAGGCGCTCGAGTTCTGTCCACCTCATGCGAAGCCAGATCCCAAACGTGGAGGAGGTTGTGGGTGCGAAAACAACTTGAAGGTGGTAATTATCTGCTACCTATACTGCGACGGGGAGAGGAGGGAATGAACAGACTGAGAAAACAAGAGAACGTTTGCAGGATTTAAGGTTTTTCTGAATTTCACAAACCTGTATTTGCAATGCCATATTTTATAGTTTTGTTCTATAGAAATAAAGAAAAGGTTTAATCACATATTATCAGAACAATTTATTTCCCATTTATCTCCCTAATATTTCTCAAATTAAATATTCTCAGTTGATCACATTCAAATGTGTCGTTTCTAAGTCATTGTATTTATTTCCTATTAGAATATATATTTTTTGCATATACAATATTTCAAGGTGTCTAAGGTTGTAAGCGGCTTCATGGCGTGTGTGCGTGTGTGGTTACGTGTGTCTGTTGTGTAGCATCAGATGGGAGTTGGGCTCTGTCCCTTTGGGCTGTTTAACAGACATCAGTTGTCCTTTCTTCTTCAGGAAATGGATGCAGCTGATTACTATCTGAGGATTCATAAATTCTTTATGGGCAAGTTGAAGTTATAGAAGCTTATGAATTCAGTCTGTGAGACGGCCCATGCCAAATACCGTCCCCTCCACCCCATCATCGCCCACAATGGCCAAAGACATGAAGGAAGAGTCTGTCTTTATTTCTTAGTCTCTAATCCATTTGAAATCTTTTTTTCCCTTTCTTTTTCTCCTCTATCTTGCTACCCTTTCATTTCTTTATCTCTTTCACTCTCTCCCCTTCTCGATACGCTGTTCAGTTTTCCTGCAGAATGTCCACTGTAAATTTGCCCTTGTTCGTCTAATGTTTCTAACCCATCTGTCCCAAAATGGACTCTACAAACAGATAGTAGCCTGCATGTCCCCAGAGGCCATTATCATCCTTTTCGGGTGGTTCACTCTGAGTTTACATTGGGGCTTATCTACAAATTTGTGAACTTTTACCAAATGTAGTCTGTCCAACATTTGACGTCCAACATCCTTTTCCACATCAATCACTGTTTTAGTTTCTCCTTTCAAAGCTGTCTGAGGCATTGATGTGTGTTTTCTTTTTTTCTTTTTTTTTTTTTTTGCTTTTGCGACTGGATATCCAGAGGCAGCCTCACGCACTGTCCTCTCTGTCTCCCCCTCCATTTCCAAACACTTTTCCTTGGGTTGTCTTGTGTGGGGTGCTCGCTAACTAAGCCAATCTGGCTACACCCAGACATGCAGAGGAGTTATCCACCGGTTGGGGCTGTTTATATAAATGAGGACAGTGTGACACCCCAGGGTGTTTCTCACTGGGTCCTATTCCTTCAAAAAAGAAATAAGAAGAAGAAGAAGAAGAAGAGAAAAAAAAAACAAATCTCTCTGTGTCGCTTGCTCCTCAAAGTCCCTCGCCTTGTAAATAGATTTTGATGGATACGCTTTTCCCCTCGCCCTCACACTCGAGGTACAAATAATTCCACCACATAAGAGCAACTACCCACTTCAGTGCAAATGTACAGAGCTCACTGGCAAAAAAAAAAAAAAAAAAAAAAACATATCCAGCCAGATAGAATCAAAGAGTGGCCACCTACTAGAATATGATCAAAACAAGCGTGGGAACAAAAGTTGGTCAGTGGAGTCTGTGCTTTATACTTTCAGACGAAGATGTATGGATTTAGTATTGCTGATTGGACGACCTTTAACCGGCAGAGTCGGAAGTGCTGTCTTTGATGTGAGCTTCCTGCTGGGCGTAGGTTTGTGCACATAAACAGTCCTGGACCATTGGCTGGGTATCACTTCATATGTTTGCTAACGGTGGTTAGGTTGAAAACAACTCCTTTGCATGAGCGGCTTCTTTGCAGAAACGGTCACGGCTTGGAGAGTCAAGTGTGGTCAACACACCACTGCAGAAGGAGAAATTTGGGACCGAACGGCCTTTTTTCATTTCGCTGTTGGAACTTGCAACCGTTCTCTGCATTCAGCCGATAGATATCGCCGTCAGCTTTGATTATTTGAATCGCGTTTGATGCCATCAGCTTTCCTCTTGCATGGTGCACTGGGTGTTATCCAATAAATAACTCTTGTTTTGATCTGCGATTAAAATGGGCGATGATGTGGAAACAGCATTTCTTTTCAAGGGAGGAAAAAAAAAAAGGAGTGTTGAAATAGCGGTCTACACAAGAGACCCTCTTTACACCCGCTCCTCTAATGCCGAGCAAGAAGGAAGCGCAGCGCTGCTTGATCTGGCCATGTGTGATGACTCTTGGAGGTCAGACGGGTTAAATGGTATTTGATTAAAATCAGTAGATTGCCAACTCTGTCTCTCGCTCACACACTCACACAGATGCACAAATAGACCCACCTAGCCTGGCCTGTTGGGAATAAGGAGAAGAAAATAGCCTTCATTCTGCGCTCCCTCTTGTTGTGGAGGGTGTGTGGAAGAGAAGTGGGCTCTAGGCAAACGGCAGGGGGAGGGCTGGGGAAGTCGACCTGTATGTTTGGCTGGCAAAAAAAAAAAAAAAGGCTTGCCACTGTTTATCAAGCCACGGCAAATCCAATTAGCCTGTGGCCTGCCTTCCAACCCTATTAACCTGCTCAGCTGTGAGAGCACTCAACAGCTCCTGCCAATATCTCATTTCTCTCAGCCGCTGATAAGATCGGCCCAAGATATTCAGTGGGGTTCACTCCCGCTCCATCTCAGATGCTACAGCTGCCGCCGAGGCTTTAAAACCACAGCATCCGCCCTGCTCTCTCTCTCTCTCTCTCTCTCTCTCTCTGTCCCACCCTTTCTTTCTCAAAGTCTCTTTCCTTCATTCTCTTTCTCTCTTTCAACCCAGCACCTCCGCCATCCACCTGTCACCTCCGTCTCCTCCCGTCTTCTCTCCATTGGCCTCGCTCCTTCTCACCCCCACCATCATACCTCTCTATCTCTCCCCCACTTTCTCTCTCTCCTCCGTCATGTAGCTACACCGAGACAACAAAACACCTAGGACAGTAACTTCCAGGCCCATGGCTTGTTTCCTCCCAGACAGCGATCAGGGCGCAGGCCCCACTGTCTGACAGGAGGGGAAACTGATTTTCCTTATCACAGCCTGCCCACAAAGGGCCAGGCCAGACCCGCGTGATTAGCATTCCTTGGTGGAGATGTGTCAGCCCTATTTCTATCACAGAGACAGATTGAGGCTTTCACTCAGACTGGCGACTGAGTGACACATGGCCCTGACCGGGGGGACAACATTGTTATTTGAGTTAAGAAATCAATTTGTATCAAATGTACACTGTAATTTATTTGTTGCCTTTGAAGGGAACCTGGCTAAGATAAATGGGAATGGACTTCTTCCCCCCTCTCCCTTACCTTGAGCCTGAGCCGATAAAGTTCTTGTGAAGCCCGTGATAGTTCCCTGCGTCAGAGTAAAAAGTGACAAACATGTTTAAAGTTGCGCAGTGATCTTTAAATCTCAAAAAGAACACCTTGTCGGACATGATAGAACATTTTTACCTCTTCCCTCCCGTCTGTCAGCCGCCTCTGCTGACATACGGCTTTAGTATTTTTGCTGACATTTCGCTTTATCACGTACATCTGGCGGCGAACGGAGAAGCGATATTTGTCCCTTTTTAATATATTTTTTCTCTCTCTTACTCGATCCGCAGTGCACATCCAAAGCTGTGAGATCAAGATGGTCTTTTTGGGATTAGAGAGATGAATCCCTTTTTTTTTCATGTCATATTTTAAAGCCTCTGAAACAATATTCATATTCTGTGACATGCATCCTTTTACATGAGGAGAAGCTCTAAAGTCCTGCTGATAAAAACTTGTTTATGCTTTTTGTACAAGTAGCATTTCAGAATATTGACAAAGTTCCTATTTATCACTGAAATGAATTATACATGGTAGTGAAGTAACTCTTCACTTCAAATTGGATTTGTTTCAAAGCCGATAACAGAGCATCATCATAAAAAATAAACCAGCTGCAGTATGAATTCATGTATATATTATTTATGTTTATTTATTTATTTTTGGAGAAAATAAATATTTTTTTCAATCTGTGTGTATTGTTTTTAAAAAGAGAACAAAACAACAGATTCCTCAGTGTCCTCTACAATGTACTACATCACCGCACTTTGTTGAAATACAATGTGTACTTGTTGCTTACTTTGTAAACCAAGCGAATGGACAAATATGAGGAGGAAATCTGGTCCCAGTTAGGTTTTACTGCTGCTCCCCTGCTGGCTAAATCTGGGGGACGAACATCTTCCGCCTCAGCGTGCCACGAGGACTTAACACTCAATCCATTGGGGACCACTTGGAATAGAAAACCTCTCAGCACTTCACAATTATTTTACAGATCGGTGCACATTAACTCTTGCAGGTAATTGCAGCAAGCCCGGCTCTGTGAATAAAACCAGCGAAGGACACAAGTGGCCCCTTTTTTTATGCAGCATGGAATCTTTCAGTTAATTCAAATATATGCAATCTGTGTGTAGAATCAGTTGGTTTGCTGGATTATCTGGAGCAGCCATGAGTTAAAATCCTCCTCAAGTATGCTAGATATTCCGTTTTCTGTATTTTTTTTTTTTTTAGCAGAGAAGTAGTTTATTTCTGACAACTGCACACATGTCTTGGCTCTTATTTCTAAAAACACTCATTCAAAAACACCAGGAAGGGAAAGAGCGCAAAGACAAACAAGCAAAAAAGCAAATATGTCTCATGGCAAAAACTTTGAGTATATTTTACTTGCATGAGAAGAAAAACACTATTCATGTTCATCCGTTTGGTTGGAATAAACTCCACATCCTTTCTGCATCTGAGGCTGCGAATTATGAAGAATAGCAGGCTGTCCCATTAACATCAAGAGGGAGTTTAGCATTTCTCAGAAACTGGAGTAAGAGGGGGGAAAAAAAGCAGGTGGCTATCTCTACACATCAAACATATATTAAGCCTCCAGGTTGACCCAGCAATGCTTCTCAGTTTGGATTTTTCAGTGGGCCACAAAGCACAGCCTGTCCTGAATTTCAGTGAAGGGGAAAAAAAAAAAAAATTAGATATGCAAATGTCCTCAAAGGATGCACGATTGAAAAAGGATGCCATATTGCCTCAAAGCCACATACTCTAAAGCTAAACAAGATTAGGAAAATTGAATCATTTCAGAAGCTGTGGGCAGAATGTAAACTGGTTAGCATTCTAATCCTCTGGGCCAGGTGACCAGCTCAGCATGTGTCCAAACATACAGTATGGAAAACAAACAAGACGAGAGTCTGCGACTGTACAAAATGATACCTACACCTGAGAAATGCATTTACCTTTTCCCTTGTGTAATACGTCCCTGCTCATTTTCTTATACATATATGTTTTAGAAATATGGCCTAATTTCCATCTTGCTGTTCTTTTTGCCATGGGTTTGTTTTTCTTTTCTTGGGGAAGATCTTGTTTATTTTCCAGCATCTTCCCTTTTCTCTTTTTATTCCCACAGACATCGCAAACAATAATTATTTATTTTCTACAATAACAACATTCTTCATATTTATTTGGTTTAAGCTGCTCGATTGTGGGTTTCTGCAGGTTTTGAAGATTTTAAGAGGCATTTTTGAGAAGGTTCGGTTACCCATAAAGCCCCAGAAATAGTCACTTATGGGAAATGAGATAACTAAACATGTCCAGATATAACCACGACATGGTGGTTGTGGTGAGTTTTATGAATAGCAGTATAAATAATTTGTACTCAAACAGATACACCAACATATCTTCAGCGTGGGGACGAGATCTGCAAAGGTCATCCAAACAGGAACTGAACTCTCGACCCTTGCAAACTGTTAAGTAAACAGGCGACTTTCTAAAAAGTGTCACATTTCAGCCGTTTGTTTTCACAGAAGTCGACAATGTGCTGCAGGAGATTAGCTTAGCATTAGCCTCAACGTCACACGGCCAGCAGGTTTGGTGACGTGTTAACGCACAGAGGTCATCCCTTCAAGCGCTTTGATGGTCTTGGATGTGTACGGTCTTATCGACTGTACTCTGGCTGACCTTTATGCTACGTTCTCAAGGCTCCGCTCTATATTTGTCATATCAACAGCAGAGTGATAGTCTTTCAGTGCCGCTCTCGAATGACATTGTGGGAATCAAATCTTGGGTCAACACTGGAGTTAAAGGTATATTTTGGACACAGACTGACGCACAAATGGTGCACTGGGCTTCAATTAGACAGACAAGTATCTTTTTTCCCCTCATGTGGTAAAAAGTGTCACGCAAAACTACCTGTTCTTCTCTGTTTTATGCCATATTCATGGAAGAAAGACTGTAATTTTATTTTATTTTTTTAAAACACTGTCAGCCTTTGAGGCTGACGAATACAGTGACTAAATCTGGCTGATGTATTCACGCCCTGTCAACAGAGATCTTGTTTGAAGCACTGGGGTCAACAAACTGCTTAATCCCCTCCGTCAGTGGCTCATACTGACAGACTGATAGATGTGCCCAGCTTTGACATCTTTTATGAAACTGCTGCTTTCGAAGGGTTGTTAGAGTTCAGTGAGTTAAAAGGAAACTGACCAGACCCAAGTGAAAGGCTGGATTGATTTTTAGATGGAATATGTGTATGCTGCAATTTTGACCTGTGCAATAAAACCATGTATGAAAACTATTCATGATAAAGATACACACTGCAAGATAACTTGCAGCAAGTCCACTAATACGTCATAAATGAAGCACACATTACTACAAATAAATGGCCTACATAAAGTAAACCAAACCAAATATAAATAACATTATTCCATTTTAATATTTGAAATATTCCTTCCTTTCTGCCCTGTTTAGCAAATGAATGCAGCTGCCTTTGTACTTAAGCTTTAATAGTTTGCATAGACCAGCTGACACTTTGAAAATGCCAAGTCTCTACAGGACACTGACATTATTCTAGTGGAAGCTTCCAAAGCACGCGGCTATCATAGATCAAGGGAAGTGGGGACACGCACATAGCAAAATGAAAGGTATGTGATATTTGGAAAGAACTCTATCCCGACTTTGAAAAGGCTCCCAAATGAGTAAATACATAAAATCTGAAATGCACTGCGCGACAAATTCTTTAGCACCAGAAGGTCCAAACATGTGTTCGCAATCTGTTTCTCAGCTATGTGACAGCGACCTGTCGCACAACTGCTGCCTCCATGACCAAACTGCCTTTTCACTTTTAGAAAGCAAAGGGCAACGTTTAGATTCTTAAAGCGAGTAAGTGTGACATATGTTTTTATAACGTGCATAAAATAAATATGTTGCCCGTCCCTAGGCAACGTGTGAACAAATTCATCTGGCGCCAATACAACCAGGATAAGGTGGCATCGTTCTAATGCCCCCTGACATGTGGCATTTGGTGATTTATTATTTCCTGGCTCATTGGTTAAGAATGTGGTGGTGTTAAACGTTTAAAAAGAGAGAGACCCCTCCCTTAAGTCATTTGCACTACAGATGTCCTCCCAAGTAGGAATATGCTGTTTCATTCACTGCAGTGAAACCTGAGTGAAACATACGCGTTTTAATATGCACACCTAAAAATAATCGGTAGCTCCATAACTACATGGAAATATGAGCCCGGGTCAGACCCCACCAGCCCTGGAAGAAGTACTGCACCCAGCCACCAACCTGGTTGCAGAACCCTGTTAATGCCAATTTACCTTTTCGTGTACCATGAGCTTAAAACCATAACCTGGTCGTGCTTTACAGAGATTTTGTTCAGCTTTCACAAGAAGGGCTCTGATGCCGTGCTGCTTAGGAGTAATCCTAAAAACAGATCTACTGCACGTGAGATATTTGGAAACTATTCCAGTCGAGTGGGATGTTGACGGCGAGGGGGCAGAGGTTTCACGGAATCGTCACCTGCAGAGCCTGAAGTGAAAGTTTGATCACAGCACAGCACATAGCGCGGCCCGGCGCGGTATACTGAAGTGAGGAGCCAAGAATGTGTGTGATAAATCTCGCTCAACCCGGTGCTAAGTGTCACATTGTGTTTATGGTGTGCAGATTGCATACAGCTTGTTTTCTCCGAGGCTTGGACCAGGGCAGGCGTTCTCTGACTGGCTGACACACCGACAGACTCCGCAAGCACGCTCTGACTCTTCCTGGTGTTGTTGAAAGGATTTTGTAGTTTTGACTACCGGAGTGGCTGCAGAGCGCCGCGGGCGGCCACCTGACTGTCTTGATGCCTCAGTGCTTGGTAGGTTGAGCAATTGGCTGGCGCGACGGCTGTCTGAGCGAGGCTGTGTGATATACGATGCGGTTCGGCGTGGTTGCGATTAACGGATTGGCAGAAGAGTCGCATCCATTAATAACTCCACCCTATAGAGCTGGAGCGGTCCCAAGCTACACGCTGTTTCTGCACTCACATCACATTTTAGGGGGGCGGGGGGTCAAATTAATGAGGCTAGTTCAATGATTTGTAGATTTGTGATTATGGAGTAGTGTTTACTCTCGCCTTTGAGAGCGAATATCAATTTTGAATAGGAAAAAAAACCCAGATGCATCAGAGGTGTCATCATCACTGTGTCTGCCTGTCAGCGAGAGGGAGAGAAATGCACCGTTATAGATCTCATTTGAATCTCACCCACTCATCGCTGCAGGGTTTGAAGAATTTAAGTTAATAAACTGGCTCATAAGGAAAGATTAAAGAGGCCGTGTAATTTGATTAACCGAATGGAAACGACAGAGGCCACAGATGAGAAAAAAAGCTTTTCCAGGGCCTCATTACAGGGAACAAACCCCCGGTAAAAAACCCTCATGGGTGAAAGTCTGCTGCAAAGAAGCTCTCCCAATGAGGAAAATATAAAACGGTAATGTTTTCATGGCGTTTCACCATGTTGACGAAAAGTGGCTGCAGAGCAACATTTTGTAATGATTTACATCCTCAATGAGAAAAATGTTTCCAGTTGCGGTGGCCGCTCTGTCGGGAAACATTCTGTACCTGATCCCAGACTGTTGTTTTAGTAACAAAGCGGGCGCGTTCTCATTGTTCAAACATGATAGATTTGCTTCTTCATTCTTAGTCTCCACAAAAAAAAACTAAACAAATACATCGTGTTAATCCAGAAGTGTGACTGATTCCATAGTAAGCACCGGCACTATATCATTTGTGTGTTTAACTCTTTTTGTTTGAGTGTTCCCCGACATTTTAATCCAAGAAAACATCACATCAAGTCAAAGGCATATGCAGTTGGATATAACATATACATAGATATAGATTTTTCATTACACAGCTGATATTAAAAATAAAAACACATGATGGTAAAATCACATTTTTTTTCCACGTGAGGATGCATTTAAATGGCTGTAAATCAATGTAGCAGCCTAACTCCATGCATTTAAAACACAACTCATATCTGCACAGGTTAAACATATTTTACATTTGTTTGCACCTGAGAACTTTCTTAAAAAAAAAAAAAAAAAAAAAAAAAAACATGTGCCAAGCTTCTTCTAATTCCTTTCGAATATGGACACATTTTCAGTGCTGTCTGACTTCATTCCCTCCTCCACATGTGCCGGGAGATCAAGATTAGCCGTCTGCAGAATGAAAACCCAGGAAGTTCACCTGCTCGCCCTTGATATTACGCTGAAAATATAAAATCCATTCCCAGATTTAGACATCTCTCGCCACCAAAAAAATTGTCCTATTCTGTCTGGAGCCACAGTCTGCCTGTCTGCGCTGCCGTCCCTTTATGGCTCAAACTAGATGTCTCAGTTATTGGGATGAAGAAATCCCTGTCGGTGGACATTCCGGGGAGAATCCCCCCCTTTTTCTCACTCTCAGCGAGGTGAGGTTAATTTATATTTCTCAAACCTGTTCCTTTCTCCTTAGAAATGGATTCAGTTGAAGTGTTGGCGCCGGATCGTTATCGGCGTGCTATCATTCCGCCGGGACAGCCCAGCCATCATCACAAATGGCCGTTTTTCAGCAGAATAAAACATATGAATTAAACTTCATAAGCTTATCTGGTCTTTGATATGTAGAAAGCCCAAGGTTTATTTCCACATTAATCCCCACACCCGTCTATTGCTTTGGCTCTTTGATGCATGAAGGTGGGTTTAGAAACTGGAATCTGCCAGGTATATATAACTCCATGTTTTACCCATCGCTTGAGCTCCAGGCCCTCTTTTCTCCCCCTCTCGCTGCCTCTCTCTCTCTCTCTCTCTCTCTCTCTCTCTCTCTCTCTCACACACACACACACACACTGGTTTTCCCTAAGAATTTCATTACAAAAGGCAGCCATATGCATTGAAATACTGCCGGCAAGCAGGGGTCATGTAGCCCGATACTGAATTTCCCTTGCCTTTGTGCAATCTTAATTGTCTGTCATTTCTGTCTGCAGCCCCGTCTGTGCGTGCTCCAAATAAAACCTATGGAAACATGAAAGGTGGAGCACTGCCCTCACTTTCATCAAGGGATCGCTTACCAGGCCTTGCCGTGGCTACCCCGGGCTTGTGTTACGTACCTCATAAAAGTAGCTCTTGTTTCACCGATGCACTGCCCCATCTGGGCACTGGGCTAATCTGTCAAGCCGAGCTCCCAGGCAAATTCTTCGGTGGCGTAATAGACACTGTTACGAACTCCGCTCCCTCTCTCATCCACTCGTTTCACCCGTCATTTCTGCGGAGGGCTCCCCTGATGCTGCTGACAGTTGGAGCTGAGGCTGGATGCCACGGCGAATTCAGAGTGTGCTGCTGCATCTGTCATTGTTTTCGCCGAGGTGTTGACCTCCACGCGTCCTGTTGTGGATCTTTGCCTCAGTTCTGCAACTCCAAGCAAAACAGATACCTACAAGCCGGTTGATGGAAAAGAGAATCCGTACCGCAGAGATCCTTTCCCCACCTTTTTTTTTTTTTTTTTTGATAGTTGGTGCAAAACTTTGACAGGCGGGTGGAAACCTCTGGGGAATTAGGTCACGGAGGGATGGGAGAGAGATGGAGGTCTCAGGGGTGTCGGGCTGTTTCTATAGCCAGAGCTGTATCGCTGCCACAACACCATGCAGTCAGGGTTGGGAAACGCTCTTTAAACCTATCTTGTGTCCTTCATACTTCACTGCGACATCAGTTGGATCTCCTAAGCCTTGATTTCACTGTCAGCTTCGCCTCCTGCTGCCATTTCTCATAAAACCTCTTTATTTGTGCAAATGTGTACGGAAACCGCTGCATGTAGGACATTATCGCTTAGTGAGGAAACTTCTCAGAACATTCACTCAATGTATTGATCGCTCACTTGCCACTGTAGCAGCTGATATCTTACAGTAACGCTTATTCTTCCTTATCTAGCACTAAGGGCATCAAGACAGATATGCGGGACAGAACAGTGACAAACTCTGCCCGTCACATGGGGCAAGAACGGAGCTGGAAAGTGGCTGTATTGAGTTTATTATACTCTGTGCTCCTCTTAAAGCTGAGGACGGTGGATATTTCTCCTTTTTTAAAGTGCTATCACTCGGTGCTGTCGACTCATAGGGAAGCCTGACAGCTCCAGCCCGCTGAGACACAGAGTGGCCTCGGCGTGTCGTGTGCTGCTAATGACAGACAGGCGGGACAGCCGTGCTACTCCACCATTCTTCTCCACCTAACGCAGAGTGGCACGGACCTTACCGCCTGCTTATTTATGGGCATAATGCCCTTTTTTTCCCTGCGTTGAACTGAAATAGAATAACTTTTTTACGTGTATACTATTCACAGCAATGAAGGGACTCTTCATTACAGTCATTTGTCCCAACACAGCCTTGTACAAACTGACAACCTCTTGACACAATCGATGTAGATACACTCATCAGTTTTCCCTTGACCTCATGGTGATGACACATTACTTTCTGTATAACTACACCTTCCAGAAAATCCCAAATCTTGACTTTACTTGGAATTGTGAACATAAACTGCTAAAAAATATTTAGATGTCCAAAAGTTTGCTGATACGGGGTATAGAGGTGGTGTTCAAGCACCTGCGCTGCTGTCCTCTAAGTAAGTCACATTTAGTGTTGTACATATGCTACTATATACGCATGAATAATGCATCTCACGAACAGATGCAGTACTGTGTTTAACTTTATTTTAATGTCTGTACACAGCCCTGTAGACAAGTTGGCTTCTCTTGTCTTTTTTTGAACAGTGTTGTATGTCCATATCTGTATATGTATGCACAAAACGGTGAATATAAATAAATATAGAGATATGACTAGATCAACACACACATGTGGGCATGTATAGATAACATATATAATATATTACTTATGTTTATTTTCTCCTTCACTTGAAAAGCCATACACATGTACCTTTACTTTGAAAACTTTCCCACGACTCATCACCTTTATCATCATGCTAATTCAGCTCTGTTATTTATGCGCAAACGGAATCTCTTGTCTCAGCCAGGGGGTCAGTGTTCAGCGAAAGGCCTCAGCCATGTGTAGTAAAGTAAACCAAGCTCTGGCGTTGTATATAGAGGGGGTCTGTAATGTTCATTATGCTTAACAACACAGCGAGTTGAGAGTCGAGCTCCTCTCACATTCCAGGCCAGTTATTAGTCAGCATTACGGTTTATTTGTCCAAAGGTAAGATAAACCAGAATGCTCTCGGCCCGCCTGCTCCGGACCTGCAACACTGACTGGTTTGTTTGAATAGAGGGAAGTGCTCTTATGACAAATAGTACAATAACAGACGATAATGCATACACGGCCTCAAAACCAGATAGTGCCACTGTCGAGCTGTGACTGGGAATTATTCCACTTTATTTTTTTTTAATTTTTTTAGGTGCACTTTGATGTTGTGTTTTTTGGCACTGAACCACAGCATTTATCACCCAGTTAACCGAGGATGCATTGTACCAGTGAAAGCTGAGATTTTTCGCCTGGGAATTACTTAAAATGAGAATGAAACTAGAAAGTACAAATAGAGGTACAGCTTTCCATCAAACAGGTTGTACTCTGGACGTCCTCCAATCCATCATACGGTACCCCTTTAACTTCATACATGTACATTTTTGGGCAGCAGCTGCGTCTGCTGCACCGCCTGAACCATGTTTTCTTCCATAGAGCACCACATGTTCTTAACCTTAAAGCCAACAGCACATGACGACCTCTATATGAGTGAGCTCTTTCCCCCATGCAGCCACATGCATACAGTTAACTAATCAGGGCATGCAACCACACTCACGTTAGGTACATGCAACCTTAGTGGGCCAAATTTGTCCCCCAAGAAATGAAATCTGCACAAGTGTCTGTACTGTAATATCATATCAACTTCAGTTTCTGCTGTTGTACGTCTGAATATGAATCAAAACACTTGACGAGGAGTCAGTAAACATGTCGCATCGAGTTTTGAAGTGCGGAGAAATGCATGCATCCGCCACAAACTAAAAAAAAAAACCCGTAATCCCTTCGATTATCACAGCAAATAAACAAGTTAAGTGTAAGGTGTGACACGCACGTACGCACAACCGCACGGATCGTCAAACAAACCAAACCACCCGCGATTCCGCCCATTTGCTGCGAGTGCGTAAATGTTTTTAATTAGCGAGGAGCTGTGGTGTTCCCTCTGTGACTGCTTACGGCCTGCCCATCACACTCACTTCCTGATGTGTCCTGAGGATGAACTCTGAGAAAAACATGGATGGGGGGGAAAAAAAAATAAAAATGCATCTTCTTCTTAACCAAAACCAGCCTACAGTGTGGCAGCTTGTGGGCCGCCTGCTGCTGCACAGAACATTCCCATCACAATCATGTTCAATAGTCCCCTAATTGTCCTCTTCTCTCTCCGCAGAAGAAGTTGCTGACATGAGAAATTAGGCAATCAGGATGGCATTAGTGCACGAGTGGAGGGACCGAGGCATGGTTATACTATAATGTATAGGCCCCATTGGGGGTGCAAATAAGCAGGAAAATGCTTGCGTCTCCCTTTGAAGTGATGGCCGCTCCCAAATTAAACTCTTAGTCACACTGCTATCAAAAGGATATGGTTGTTAGCAGTGCCCTGCTCTGATCTGCAGCACACTTCTGGATCTCATTACAATGTGGCTTCTGATTGATGCCCTTTAGGGTGGATCATTGTGAGTAAACATCCATATTCCTGTCCTTTTTCATGAGTCTGTCGCAGAGGAGTGGTGAAATTACGGGTTATATTCCAGAGCTAACGCTGTTTTGAAAAGCAACGTGCAGCATAGTTTGATCATTTATCAAGGAATACAACATTTTCTTTAATCGTGATAACTGTTTTGACAAATCTCTTAATATTTTTTTAAAGGACATAAACTAATTGGGGTTAGTTTATTTCCGTCAGGTCCTCTGTCAGTTTTTTTTTGTTTTTATAAATAAATAACTTACAACTTACAACAGAATCATTCACTAAATCATCTACCTTTAATGATGAAAATCAGAAAACCAAAGCTAAAGACACACGTGTCTATAAAACTTTTGATGAAACAATCACAAAATACCCAAAGAGGGAAAAAAGAGATCACGATAAAAGGAAGTAAGCTGTATCCAAATAAACTGGGTCAGGTATAGTACTCTGTGAGGAGAGGAAAAAAAAAAGGGGGGGGGGGGAGAAAAGTTCCCCCAAAACCTCTCGGGGGGGGATTCAATGAGATTACCCCCCAAAAAGATTGAATTAGTTTGGCCAACAGAAGGAAGAAATGCTAGAAACTTAATGGCAAATAACAAGCTTGTGACAATTCATCAGGAGACTTCACAGAGGGGAGAGCTCCGGTGGAATGCCAGAGACGGGACCTTTCCCCTGTGCTATGTTATTCTAACAAACAATGTCAATGAGATGGCATCCTACCTCTCACCAATTTGCATGCTTGTCAGAGGAGTGAAAGCCAGTTTAAAGGTACATCCTTTATGTGCCGGAGAAAGGATTAGGGCCAGCCCCACAAAGAGGCTTTGATTTCCCTGCAAATATGTATAAGAAGTTTGGCTGAGAAAAGTGAGTTTTCAAAGCTGCAACTTTTCCAAAGTATTTTTCTCCCCCCTTCATCTCTCTCTACCGCTCCGTCTTTCTCTCACTGTCTCTCAGTTTGCACATGTGTGAGCTCAAAAAAAGAAACTTGGGTGATGAAAGTTCACCATTGTACACGTGTGAGTTTGATATTAAACTAAAACCTGTTGTAAAACCTTATCCCTGGCACATTTAAAAAATGACAAAAGGAAATGGTTTTGATTTGCTCCATGCTGAAATGATGAAGGATAATTTGGAGGTGTTTGCTGTCTGTTTTTTTTTTTTTTTTATTTCAAGATACATTTCACAGTTTCATCCTGTGGCACTACTTTCCTTTTTGGTTTTCTTTCTTTTCTTCTTTCTTTTTTTTGTTTTGTTTTGGGCTGAAAGCTCCTGCAGCACTGCATACAATGATCGACACGCTGATCCCACCTAAACACAAGGAGCACGCCATATGCACTTATGGGGGATGAGGTTAGAGTGCAGCGCTCATTAGCATGTATAAACTCCCCGTGTCAAGAGGTCGCCTTTGACCCGAACATACAGACTCCTGCTTGAAACATGGCCGACACGGAGGGTGAGGGTGGCTCAGAAGTAGAGAGGAATCTACCATTGGCTTCTTAATGATTCTGCAGAATATCCAACATCATAATGACAGTATAATTAAATAAAGTAAGTTTATTTTTCGTTTAACTCCACGGCTGCTTGGCTGTACAGATGGAAGTAATGTTGCAGTAAAATGGATTTGTGCGACCACTTAGAGCTGCACTGACGCTTGCTTACAGCAGACTTACAGAAATCCCTCACTGTCCAACGGCTGCTTCACAACTTTAAGTCACTTAATCGATTGAGGGCTACATGGTATCGGGATTTCCAACAACTTCAGTTGACATTTTAGGGTTTACGTGCATGCATGCGCGTGCACACACGCACACACACAAAACACTGCTTCATGCTCAAAAAAGATCACCGGAGAGGCGATGTCCCTTCGGTGGCAGTCCAGCACAATGTGTTCCAGTTCACTTTCATCATGTTGTACCAGCTGAACATGGTGTAGCTTTCAGCCCTGCCCTGTGGGAAACCAGCCTGTCTTTTCTTTTCTCTAGCTGTGTGTGTGTGTGTGTGTTTGTGTGTGTGTGTGAGCGAGAGAGAGAGAGAGAGAGAGAGATGCTGTTGGAGCTATGTTGTCCTGAGCTTTCAGCGACACAAACTCCCTGTCCTCGGGCCTCCAGCGTGGATTGGCCACAGAGACTCTGTGTGGCATGCTCGGATGAATGCTACCCGTGATTCTCGACCAAAATGCCACCAATGCGACCCCTAAAGCATGTCTGTTAGGCCGTGCCGGGCTGCCAAGTGGGGGCCACTCTCTGCAATTTCTTGTTGTTCTACTTCTCCATCTTTCTTCCTTTCTTTTCTTCTCGCTTTTCTCCGCTCATTCTGTGTCTTTACAGGCAAACAAAGCGAGTGTCGGCCTGAAAGCCATGTGATGTGTCTACAACCCCCTCCCAACTTCATTCATGGAGGAATCCTCCTCCCTTCTGCAGTCTCCTTCCTTCCTTCCTTCCTTTACTTGCTGACAGATGAACCCGGACATACTGTAAAATCGCAAACATTTAGAAATACGAATACGCCATATGGCCTCACACATTGTGTATACCCCACAGTGGTTAATAAGCCTTATGGCCGACATGGGAACCTTCGTCTAGTTAAACTGCTCCCCTCTGTGCATGTTTATAGGTCAAACCATGAAACCTGATCATATCTTCTAATAATGGTGATTCTTTTGTTTATATCACATGACAGAGTCAGCGCTGACACTACAGCTGACTGCATCCAACAGTAGTTGCCCAGTAAATTGCTCCCCTGTAATTGTCAGATGACAGTGCACAGCCTGAGACACTTGATAAGGTAATCACACTTCATTGAGGTTTAGCAAATGAATTTCTCTTCTTTCTCATCTTGCCCCCCCCCCCACCCCACCCCACCCCCCGCCTGAGTTTCTGCCGAAACAGCTGTCTGGCATATAATACGCTCCTCTGTGACTTGTGTCAACAGCTTTACGAAAATAACAATGTTCTCATTGTTTAGATAGGCCGCCACACTAGACGCTCCGAATCTGGAGCTGTTGATGTTCTTGAATACTTCATGATATGAATTCTCCCCCGCCCAAGGTGACTGAACGTGACCTAATAACAAGTGCCCTTATTTGTGTAAATATACATGACAAATTCTAGCGTTTAACTCGATCCCCGTTCTCCGCCGCGCGTTTGGTCTTGGCACAATAAATCATGGCACTAAATAATATGCATGGGAACAAGAATAACACACGAGAATAATACACAAGAGGTTGTTTGGCGTCACCAGTGTAATGGTGTAATCTAATTAGATGATAGTTTTTTTTTTCTAGGATTTTAATCACATTGTGAGTCAGACAGGCATTTTTGGGACTCTCAAACCTTCACAGAGAACCCTGAAGGCCAACAGTACAGCATGTGTGGCTCATATTTAACTCTTAACATCTTTTATTTACTTTGTAACCAATTTTAAATTTCTCCAGAGCAGCAGCTGTGGTCATTCTGCCACTTCACCAATTATTACTTAAAGGGCAAATGTTGCCGAGCCCGGGGGACTCAAATCTAAACAAACTCCAGGTTTCCATTTTCAAGCAGCCTCGGTGAAGAGGATGTGAAAGTCTGAATTAAATATCTCCTTTCAGATGTCTGGTTTGTTTACATTTTGTTTCCCTGTGTATTCCTCTGGGGACGCTTGGAAATGGTAATAATGTCAAGAAGTGCTATGTCTTTAATGACTCAGGCGAGGAGGAGCTTGCCTCCAAAGTGTCCATGTAAAACCAGCGCTGTGCCTGCAGACCTGTGTGTGTGTGTGTGTGTGTGTGCGTGTGTGTGTGTGTGCAAAGCCTAATCAGTTCTGAAGCTGATACGTAGGTAAAATAAATGAGACTTCAAACAAAGTAAAGTAGTCCTCGAGGGATGAGAACGAGGCACAAAGGGAGACGCACTCTGTGTGACATACGCAATGTTTCATCTGTGAGGAACACCAGAGAGCCGCGGCCTGTTTAACATAAACTCTGAGAGGCTGGATTTGTTTGGTGTCAAACTGGTAAATAATTAGCTGATTCGGAGCAGTGTGGGGTCCTTCAGAGAGCTCACCTCAAGGCCACAATAACAACAGATATAAACACGTGTGGCACTGGCAGGGAGTCAAGAATGTGTGGGAGAAAATTGAAAATGTGGACAGGTCCCGAAATATGTTGAGTTTCTTACCCACTCTTAGTTTATTCCACTTAATTTTATACAGCTAATAAGGATTCAGCAAAGTGAAAACAGAGATGCTGCCCATCATCCTGCTTTGCTTTACATTAGCTATCAGTTTGTCGTACTCACAATCATCTTCACTGTAGGTGATCGATGTCAACTGTAAAAAAAAAAAAAAACTCCCTACTTCCTTTTAGTGGAAGCAGTTTAATTCCTGCTTTAATCAAAACAAGTTCTGACATTACATTGTAATTTACAGTTGAATAAACTGAAAACTAAATATAGAACACTACATATGTTGACCCCAGACAACATGTGTGTTTATGCCTTTAACGCCTTTTACAGGGGCAGCCAATACATTTTCATTTTTAAAATGAAACCTCGTGGCCCCTTTTCAAGCTCGTTCAGTCCGGTTATTTTTATTCGTCTTGTCTTCCATGACAAATACAGAATGACTGGATTCAACTCTAGTGAAGCCACAAGCGCAGAAACCCAGCAATGGCACAAGTTCCATGCAAAATCGTCGCAGTTTGCCAAACCTGGTGGAGGCAGCGCCTGCTTGATCAGCAGTGAAACCGGTCTCTGCTAACCAAACACTATCTGTTGGTGATTATAGCGCCACTGCTGAGGTAGCGTGATCCAGTGCACAGAAGTGGCCCCGGGGAGCCCCCCCCCCCCTTTCTCAAGAACTAATGTTTACAATCATTTAGGGGCGTCCGCGGGAAGCATACAGGAGACACTGGCGTGTGTTTGTCTCCGTTTTGAGAGTTGCGGTTGAGCTGAAGCTCATCTGGCAGCCTTATGGGCTGCTCATCCTCACTGAAGCTCCTGTTGTTCCTTCCCCTCCTGTCCTCTCTCACTATCACACTTCCCCCCCCACCTCTTCTTTATCATCCCCTGATTATTTAATCACTTTCTTTCTCTCTTACACTCTAACGTCGCTTTTGTTGCTTTGTCCAACTTTCTCCTCCTCATTCTGCGCTCTCAACACGTCCTCTCCGCTTTCGTGCAGCCACTCATCGAATCCGTTGTCTCTGGTCGTACATGTCATCCCCTGGTATGTGCTGATGGCTGACTTTTCGTGGGGCTTTCATGTGTGCATCATGTGTAGCAATGGCTGGAATAGGATGGAGCTGGAGTAAATCAATTTGTCATATGAGTCAAATCTGCTGAGTGCATAGGTTCATGAGCAGGTTTCGTGGTTGTTCCTCGGTCTCCACTCACATCACCATTTCAGCATGTTCCAAATGGCCCCAGAGATCCACTGCTGTATTATATTTAAAGAGAGGGAGAATATCAGCATCGCCAATATCTGTCTTTGGAGCTGGTTCTCTTCTCCTTTTATTCAAGGCCAGCTCATTACCTGCGCTTCACATCTTAGGGCCAGAAAGACATAATGGTCCGACTCGGCACTGATGTCACTTCAAGGAGAAATTCTGAAGATGAGTCAAATGAAATTAAGTCTTTCAGTCTAAATTGATGTGCTTCAGAGCATATATAGTTGGGGTATATAAACATTGTAATCTCAAATGATTGTTTCAAAGATTCAGGCTTCCCAGAAATATGTAAAGTGTACGCTGCCCAGTCCTTAGAAATTAGAGAGATTTATGAGACTTTACACATGTGAAGGCAGGAAAAAGCACAAACAGGGCAATGCAATGAAGGACACGGAGGTTGAAGCACTATGACAATGAAAGAATGCATTGGAAAGTGAGGGTGCTGTGGTTTGGGTAATGGGGCAGCATCTACATCTGTTTCCAACTTCACAGGACTGCGATTTAGTCTCAGCTCATGCAAAGATGTTTTTTTGCGCTAAGTTATCATTTTTAGCAAAAGTCTTTTTTATTCGACCATAACAAAAACTTTGGGTAAGAGCTAACCAAAATTATTTCCTTCGCTTAGATGTAACCCTCAGCTTAACTCTTCCTGCTCCAGTAAACTTTACTTTGAATGGTTTTGTAACCTCAAGGAGGTACAATGTGCAACACCAATGTTTATTTTGTTTTTTTCTGCAAAAATGACTGGATGGATTATCTTGAAAATAACTTTATGGGATTTTTATAGAATCTCAAAAAGTAACCCTTGGATCTTGATGAAACCAACTTGTATATGGAACTGATATTTAGTGTATTTAAACTTAGTTTCATATGGAAGTAGTTGGGCCATAGTGTAGGTGTTTTCTCTAAAGTGTGAACTTTAGGGAAAGTGTGAACTTTTAGGGACAACAAAGAAGCATTGATTACATTTTACATGGGGCACTTTTAAAATCTGTTTCCTTATCTTATGTTCAAAAATGCTTCAGTGATTCCACTTGAACTTTAAATCTGAGAGAGTTCAAGGTAATGTCATGTCACACATAAAGACACTTGTTCTTTTCACATACGTTACGTTAGAGTTTTGTAGCAGACGAAAAGTACCTTGATAACACTTAGCTGCAGAGGAAGAAGAAGCAAATTATCATGACATAAGCTTTGTGTGATCTCACTGCAGGACTTAGTAAACACTGCTAATACCAGCACCAGGTAAGACCCCCAAGACTAAGTGACAAGCACACACACACACACACATACATGCAAAAGAAAACACAGCTGAGGAGGAAATGGCCTCCTGGGGCTTTCAGCTGGACCGAGTGTGTTTATTTTCCTCCCATGGTGCATCAGGGCGAAGTTGCTTAACAGAAGGCCAGGGTTCCTGTGGGGCTCTGTGTAATGTACTGGATTTGTGTGTGTAGCTGCTTGCAGCCATGTGTGTGCATATGTGGTTGGTGGCATTATCATTACTGTAATGCATGGGCAAAATGTGAGAGCATGTTTGGAGTCAGTCAGAGGTTTTGCGAGGGGGGGGGGGTTGCCATGTTCCTTCTTTCAGTTGATTGTAAAAGGTTCCACTCAGTCAAGCCTATCGTATGTGGCTATAGACAAATAACTGGGGAAGTGGAGGGAGCAGAGGCTGAACCTGGGGCCTGGGTGTTGGATAAACGTTTGGTTTTCCCTGCTGCCTGTGTCTGGATTATGAAGGGCAGATATACGGCTCTTCAGAGTGTGCCAATTAACAGCCACAGCAGCGGCCGCCACACAGGAGGGCCCCCTCATAAAGACTCACCCTATGGTGTAAGCCCTGCCACTTCCAAGTGCTTTATCCGGGGCCGAGCCCATACACACAGCTGTTAAACTGGCAGGTTTTTAAGCAGCCCCAGCATCGCCGAAAGGGCCCAGGAGTTCATAAAGATTTTCTCAGCAAGTGCCTTCCCAAGGAAAGAGAGAGGGGGAGAGATGAGAGGAGGGAGACTGACATAGAGGGAGGGAGGGAGGGAGGGTGAGCAAGGAGACCGGGGCAATCAAGGGGCAGACCTTGCTCAGAGACAAGATCGAGCTACCACGCTTCCTTCCTTCATCCCTCTCTCTCTGTCCCTCTATCTATCCATCTCTCCTTCCGTTCTTGAATGCCCTCTTCCCTCACTCGCTCTCTTTTTCTTCCTGTGAAGAACCAGTGATTGCGATGGCGAGCAAGCCAACAACAGGCAGGGGGTAGCCTGCTGAGGACTTGGAAGTTGGGATAAGTCCAATCGTCCAAGCCACTGCCACTCCTGCCTGCCACATACCCACTGCTGGCATTTGAACAGCTTTGATACATATTTTAAAGGCTGCAGTGCATCAGAACCGCACTAATCTTAGTTAAAAGGCGAGGCATCGTATACGTTTTTTTTTTTCTCTCTCTCTCCTGCACAGAGGCCCAGCGGCTCGCGCTGCAAATTGCTGGGATGCAAGGACACACAAGCTGTGCATGAATCGACAAGGTTATGAAATTTTAAAGATGAGGAAATATATAGTGAATGTACACAGATGAAAGCAGCGTGGGCGTCCGAGCTTTTCAGTGAATCGACGTTTGACAAACACATGGTGCCTAACTGTTGCTCGAAGCAATAACATTTACTGTATAACTACCTACTAATCCAACAAACGCCTTTCTGTCTGTATGTCTATCTTCATACAGCAAACTGTGCATATTCCTTATTTAAATTATAATTTTTATTAACTGTATCAAAGTGATTCAGATTAGTTGTCTTCATAGTTAAAAGAATGACAATGTTTTTGTTGCTGTAATGTTGTCAACATTGGTTAGGTAAATCATTCAAACAAACCTTTAAGCAAATTCACTTTTTCACTGCAGATTAACCAGGTAGGATAAGGCAACATTTTCTAACGTCACACTGCATCCCCTGACTGTTAATAAAAAGCTCTGGACACAAACAATAAACGAATGTTAAAGAACTGTGTGCGAATGACTCACTAAGAGAAGGAATGAGTCTGAAGCCGTGGAGCATCAAAACAAGACAAGAGAACATGAGGGGGCCGCTGCACTGATGTTTTTATAATGTTCTAAAAAGACGCAAAGCAGCTGTGTTAAAGACTTGCGCGTTAACTTTCATTCAACCACGCTTGATAAGGATTAAGTTGTGTTACTGCCACGTAGCTCAAGCCTCTGTTTCCTGCTGCTGTTGTCACAGCGGCGGCATGTGGACCGGCCAGTTTAGCATGCTAGAATTTGTTTGACCAAGCTGTGCGAGCGTGTGCGCGTGACGCCATATGCATCCATGTGTGGATGTCCGAACACGTCCCTAACACGCGTTGGTGGTGAGCATAGCCAGCGAGCGTGCGCACGCCAAAGTGACCCGGCGCGTTTGTGCGCATGCGTCTGTGCCGTGGCAGCCTTGGGTCCACTTGCCATTGTTCCTGCCGACTGAAGCACAGATAAAGCAGTGGAAGCCGAGCTGACCACATGCTCGACAGTATTGGCCACAGATGTGCCCACACAGATCACAGAGAAAACGTGATGGCATTTCCTCAAGATGTGGATGTGTATTTTTAAACTTTGATGTGAACATGATTTGCCATGAAAAAATGCTTTGTTCGTATGATTCACATGGTCTCAATAACAGCGCTCATACATATTGTATGCCTCTCCAGAACTTTTTTCCATGTCCCTGTTATAGTGTACGTTTATCTCAGGACGGTCAGTCCGCAGAATGAGCTCTCTTTCCTTGTACGGAAAAACGGCACGTTACTCACCGTGACTCTGACGGGAGGATAGCGTGTGGGGCTGAGACAGTTGGTATCACAGCGGTGTCAGCACAACAAGAGGCTCTGGATTCTGAGTTCGGGTCCTAAGCACAGCCTCCCTCTCTGAATACATTTGCCAAGCAGTTAAAAGGCATTATGTGATTTAATAAACAAAATCAAACAAATGTTAACATCTAAAGTCTGTCGAACACATGCAACATCTTAAGACTCGGTAGATGGATATTTCTGTTGGCAGCACACCAACATTTTTTGTTCTATCTTCAGTAGTGTAATAGTCTTCTCCATCAAAGCCCTCTTTCTTATCCAGGCTACCTTATCTGAACTGTCACTCGCTCTCTTGTGGCCATGTAGACATGCTCTTCTCATGAAAGTCATCTTTATGGATGAATCTATTACCAAAGATTACATATACAGACAAGTACGACTTTGTATAAAAAAAATATATATATATTTGGACAAGTAACACAGCTTCTGTTTTTGTGTTGCACACAAATAAAGCAGCCTAAAATGTATAAAGTATTTATATTTACATCTTACTTATTGGTTGTTCTTGTTTTTATTTCTTAGGGTTTTCCCCTCCTGCCCTGCTTCTACCTTGTGCTGCTCTATCAGTTATGAATTTCCTCCCTTGTGATGCAATAAAGGTCAATTTTGCAGTGTTTTATATTATGGAAATCTTTTTGCATCATGATTTACATTGATCCATCAGTAATTCCATGTGTATATTCAAAGTCAGCTCATGTATTTTTATTCATAAATTATTGTATTTGTGTGATCCATGGCTTTGTGCTTGTAACATTAAAGAACAGTGTGCCCGTCCTCAAAATGATTTCCTGAAGTAACTCACTGTGATAAATACTCCTCCTTTCCCACATCATTTTACATGACATGCATTAACAGCGGCGGCTGTTATGGTAGATAGCTCTGCAGTTAATATTTGACATATCGAGCTGCTGTGCCTGTCTCTGGCTAGCGTTACGTAGGTTAGTGTACGAGGGAATGGCAGGTGTGAAGAAAGAGCCTCCGGTTCAGGCAGAGGGGAAAGGTATCACTGCTGGGTTCTCAGACTGTTGACTGGCCTGTCCCGCTGAGTTCGGGTTTGCGTGAAGTGATAGTTCCAACACATTGTGTTCTTGTTCTGCTCTTCTTCTGTTTCAGCTCTGGCAGGTGACCCAGCATTGGGTGTACTGGGTGCTGTACTGCGGGTGACAGCTTTTGACATTGTAATTGTCTGCTTTGGGCAAAGGGGGGGTGGAGGGTGTCACACGTCTTACGTTTCCTTTCAGTAGAAATTATTGATAACTGGCTGTGAGAGCTGGTGGTGGTGTCACTAACCTGGTTTGAGCAAGTCTTGATTGATGATGGTAATTTAGGTTTACATGAAATTCAGTAAGCGCAGTCGGAATTATCAGGAATTGACCACTTATCGAACATCTGCTGTAAATATTGAGCATGTGGCTTCTCATGAGAAGCCTTCAAAGTTCAAATGTGCAGTTGATCATCCAAATAAATCACCATAACGTTCAGTAACTTTTTCATCATGCTACAACCAAACTGAAATAAAATTATAGCATATGGAAGATGTAACTAAAAATAGTGAAAAAAATATATATAAAAATAGTGAGTTTAACCTGACAGTTCTTACAGATGTCACTTCTTTAAATGTAAAAGCACATAATGTTAATGTGGTCGTATAGCTTCAGGTTTCAGCAGTGTTCATAATTATTATATTTTTTTAAATTAAATGTAATTCTGTATAATTATAATTATGATTGAAAATTGTATTAAAAAATATGTATATACAGTATATTTAAGATTAGGTAATTATTATTGTTAATGTTATGTTTACCTTCTGTGCATATGATCTATTATGAAATATGTATCAAGGTATACCTGTATATTTTTGAAATAGCAAGTGTGTATATCAGGGCTCTGTATATACTCTTCAGACGCACAGCTGCAGTAAATACACATGCACAGTCAGTGAGCAGACAGCTTCTGCCACAGTGAAGAGAGAGAAAGGAAGGGAGAGCAGGGGGGAGAGAGAGAGAGAGAGAGTTGGACAGAGAGGGAAGAAGAGATTTCACATTCGCAGGGACGAGGATGGTGAGTTGCATTTGATATCACCTTCTGCGCTGCACATGTGCTGCGAGAGTTCAGAGGGAGCAAGCGAGGGAGAGAGAGAGAGAGACGGAGAGAAGCATCCTCTACTAAATGGAAATTCCTGTGCTTCAGCCACAGCTGCAGTGTGACACTTCAGATGGCCGCGCTTCCCTTTGTACAGCCCCCTGGAATTAGCCCAAACCACAATGGCATCACATCAGAAAAGCAGACAGGAAAATCAGACTTTATTATCTATCGCTGTGGAAATATTTGTGCAGGGAGGAAAAGGGGGCACGAGGCCCTTGGCTTCTCTACTATGTCAACCTGCATTTTATTACTGAAAACACACACACACACAGACAAAACTGTCTTTAAATAAGTGTCAGCTAACCCACTGTTGCCATACCTGTGCTCTGGGATGGTTTGGCACAGCACTGAAATGTAAACACTGGTACACTTATCATTTTTCTTTCCTCTTCTTTCAGTCAGTTAGGCCTGGCATGTTACGATTGTTCGTTTTTTTTTTTTGTTTTTTTTTTCCTTGGTGCAGAGAAATGAGTGCAGCACTGCAATGTCAAGCTGAACCCACATACTGAGGAAACATTGTTCAACTAGCGCTGGGAAACAAACTCTGTGCTAACGAAGAGAAGTACAATCGCAGTGAATAAAACTTTGCATCAAATTGTGTTTGGGGAGGGGGATTCACTTCAAAGAGATCGCAGCACCAGCGCTGTCTGTCTGATTTACGTTTTCAAGTACATGCCAAATGTAAAAACCCCAATTTTGAGGAGTGTATAATTACAGGGAGAGAATGAGTGACTATAAATACCCCCATCATTACTAGTTCTTCCTGAAGAACATGATCCATACTGAGGGATAATTAAGGCAAAATATTTCTGATCCTCCAACAGCCTGTACTAGGAATGGGTGCACAAGTATAGCAGTGCTTGTGTGTGTGAGAGAGAGAGAGAGAAAGATTGAGAGGGAGGGGGTCACAAGGCATTCTCCCCTAAATATAGTTGTGTTCTGGTAGAGCTGCTATGTGCGGATACTTCAGGAAAACTCAAGACAGACAAGCTTTAATTGGTTTGTGAAGTCATTAATGGAGCAGAAGCAGAACTCGAGAACAAGTGTGTGTGTGTTGGGCCCTGTCATTGCCCTTTAAACAACAGACACATGGAAATAACTTTGATCAACAAACATGTAGCAAACAAGAAGATAATAATGAACCTCCATGTTCAGCCGAGGTCTCTTAAAATAGAGCAATTCAACTAGGATACATATCAGATTTGAGGATAATATTTCTACATTAGGCCAGCTAATTAGTGCCCCATTATTTGGCATCCTGCTTCCAGTTCTGATCCAAATAAGCATATTGTCCTCGTACCAGCGGAGTGAAAGAGCCGATCTGTGTGTTCCTCACTCAGAGTCAGGAAGAATGTTCAACTGAGACGGAGAAAAACTTTACTCTCCTCCTCTCCCTGCCTCGCTTTGTTATCCCCTTCCTTCTCTTTCTTGCCCGATCAAAACGCAAGAATGTCGCTTTGAGTGGCCAAATGAAAGAAAACCAGGCAAACAAGAGCGGGAGACCGTGTTTATTCCTAGCGTTATCTGTGAACCTGGCCAGGGTTTTTGTGTCGGCAGGGGTCTGCACGGGTTGTGGAGAGTTGTTGCTGAACTGCGGCGAGTCAGTCAGCCAGCCAGTTGTCAGGCAAGTACGGGCTCCTTGTTGCTATTTGTGTTCGAGTGTAGCTGTGCCGAGAGCCTCTCTCCCTGCGTTTCCTCCCCGTTTCCAACCGAATTCTGCAACCCCTTCCTGCGGCAAGAATCGTGTCTTACAGCAGCCTCTCGCTGCTGGAATGAAAAGTCTGCAGCCACGGCTTTCGTCCCCTTGCCTGCCATTGTGTTGCCGAAAAACAAGGGAGCAAAGTAGTCAGCTAAACAAAGTGTTGCAGGGTGCGATGGTGACCCTGCTGTGGCCGATGCTTCTGGGCTCCACTGACTTGTTTTCTGTTTCTTGTTGTGCCCCCCTCCACCCGCCCCCCACCCCCTGGCCGTAGGCCGTGGGCCGGGGTCGGGGCCCGGCATGGCTTTTGTGTCAGCGCTCAACCAATGCTGCTCTCATGAAACTAGATAAATGGATTAGAGGGGGGCATATATGGGTGGGCATCTTCTGAGAAAAGACAACAGAGAGGTTGAAGGGAAGCAGGGGTGGGAGGAAGAGGAGGGTGAGGGGATAGGAAGAGGCAAAGACATTTGTGTTGTTGGACTACAAGGGGTCGGGCCTGTTGTAAGAATAGCCTGCTTCTGCCAAAAAAGACAAGACAGTGATAAACTTTCCTCCACATGCAGTCACCTCTCCCCCTCTTACACCATCTCTTTCACACACACACACACACACACACACATACACTGCACAAACTGTCACTACGCACAATTCACCATTAAAATGAATGGATTGCCACAGTGTGACACGTCTCAGTTGCATGGGGGAGATGGTACTTGCTTGCCAACAAAAGACTGTGGTGTTAAGGAGGGGGGCCGCAGCCTGTGACAGAATGCTAAATTGTTTTAGGGTCAACAACTTATTGTCTTTGCATGAGCCAAGATTTACATATCTCCCAAGTGGGTTTCAGCACTCACATCTCTTGAAGCTTCTCGGGGAGTGGCAGCCTGTGAAAGGTGGTTTGAAAAAGTTTGGGCAGATTTGTTTTGTTTTGTTTTTTTTTTTTTCATTAAAACAGCAAAATTGACCTAATTTTATTCCAGCAGTGAGTCAAATTATTTTCATATCATGCACGGTTATTTTCAATTGGAAGGATCTTATCACCTAACAATTATAGGGCAATTACCATGCTACAAGCATTGTTTGCTGTGTCTAACAGTGGCTGTGGTGTTTTAAAAATCTGATAATATCATGTATTTACCTCTGTAATCCCAATGAGCATTATTATTTAGCTCTACATTTACATTTAATTCATTTATCTGCTGTTCTTCCCTTTCTTTTCTTTCCTGTCCTTTAATTTCATGGTCTTTATTTGCTTTCCCTCCCCTTGCATCGCTGGCCCAGGGGCGTGCAGGGGGAGAAAAGAAAATGGCTGGAAGTGACAGGCCTAATTATCAGCTCCAACTCCCGCTCATTACCCATTAGACAATCCCACTGTACATCCACTTACTAAATGAATAATTTTGTATATATTACGGGAACACAATATTATGGCCCGCAGCTAACGCCTCGCCGCTGCAACCCCACGCTGTTCCAGTACAAAAGGAATAAATGGGACACCGAGAGGTTATTTAATTTTAGCCCCAAAAGCCAGCTCATGAGAGGATGTCATGTGCAAATGGAGCAAGGAGGGAGGGATGGAGGGAAGGGAATATGAAATTTAAACACCTGCCTCTTTTTTCCCTCCTCCACAGCAATATTAGAATCATTATTGCCAGAGCATGTGTAGTATTAAGTAAAAATCCACAAAAGTGAGAAAGGAAATTCAAATTTTACAATGACAGAGGAGGAAACTCATTTTCCCATAATGCACTGCAGTAATCTGCAGCATAGAAAAGAGAGAGAGAGAGAAAGAAAATCACCGGTAAAGTTAATATGGCATATTCATTTTAATCAACTCCAACTACACTGCAATGAATGCCACGCTCTTTGCTCTCCGTTTGATCTGTAACAGAAGCTTCTTGTTTTATATTCTATTTTGCATATAATGTCGCACACTCTGTTGTTGGCCCAACAGTGTTAATGTAAGTGCGTAAAAGCGCAATGACCCCGCTGCGGTCAACAAAACCTTTTTGTTAATTTTTCAACACGCTCCTACACCGCGTCACTGTTTAGCGAAGTGACACAGATTTATGCGCCCCTGTGCAACGCGCACACACACACACACGACCTGGTCAACGTTTACCAAGCATTAAAACAGAAAAAGAGAAAATAAATCACCTTTGTCCCCTTTGCACGTTGCTGTGACGTTTATGCCCTGTGCTATAATTTGTAATGACTTCATTTGAAAGTTAAGTTAATTATTTATTGCAGATCTTTTAAGTAAATATTTTTTAGCATTTCACGAAAAAATAACCGTATTTATTTTTTTAAAAATATTTTACGTGACATGGTTGCATTCATATTCCCATTAATAAGGGATTTCTATTGCATTAAAACCTGCAATAGCACAATATGGTTAAGTGCCACGTGTTTAAATCACACACTTCACTGTGTGTGATGATACAGTTTAAGCACATTGATTTATAGCTGCTGGGAAGGTGAGAGCTGATTCAAGTGGGAGCCAGCTATATTCCTCGCCTATAGAGGTCGCTGTGATATTGCGAAACAGACGTGCTCAAGTCACTCCACAGGTTCAGGCCAGTCACAGGACTCAGGCTCTGGAACAGCTCACTTCGCAGCTCAGTGGGATTCACAAAAGTGGAATGACTGAGGCTGAATATTTTCTCAGATTATCCCAAAGTTATTTTATAACAAACATTCAAAGAACGAAGTCAGTAATTGATTTTTACTATAAACCAACATAGGGAAATTGCATTGGCCCTGAACTAAAATCTAACTAAAATCAATTGCATTTTAAAAAAAAATTTGGGAAAGTGTTATGATATTTTTTTATTTTCATATAATTTACATGCTCCTGCAAATTTAGTTAAAAGGGGAAAATATAAACACAATGGCCAAATCATTTCCCACCACAGCTAATCATTGCACTTTCCTTTATTTAAACCCCATAAGGCCTTTGTGATAAATCAATATTTGGTTTTGGTCACCGATTGAGCAGCAGAGAAGCAGCTTTTGCAGGCTAATGATCACTATCAGCCTTGGAGCAGACAGGAACCCCCCTTCCAAAAAAAAAAAAAAAAAAAAAAAAAAAAAACCTGACTGACCCACAGGCTCCACAATGTCAGCCTCCCCCTCCTCATCCAAAAAGAGAGAGGGAGGAAAAAAATATTAATAATTTATCTTCGAATCGACTTCTCTCTCTGACAGATTAGATTTTAACCATTTGATTTTGTTTGGACTGGGCGTTCCCATATTATTACTTAATGACCTTCCCAGCTGCTCCTGTCCATTTTCTGTCACCAGCAACCATCTGGACACTTATTAGCACCTCAATGCATCCACGCCGCTTTCCCCCCAAACTTGAATAAAATTAAGCCTGGCTGCAGACTGCCAATACATGTAGTTTGTTTTCTCTCCCATTCCCACTACCCCTGGAAAAAAATACATATAAGCATCGGATAATAATAATAGAAATAATAATAATGCACACTGTAATGCATTCTCTATAATTTCATTTAGTTTATTAGGCAAAATATACGATCTGGACAAATTCCTTCAACGCTTCCTATTTACAAATTTAAATCACTTGGTATTTACATTAAAGGAAGGACACCAAAAAACACAAGATAGAGACAAAAAAATAATAATTATAATAATTATAATTATAATAATAAAGTAAAAAGCCTACCAAAAAATCCCAGTCTGCCTGGGTCAAAGTGGAGAGAGAGAGATAGAGAGAGTAACATTATAGGCGCGATTATAGGCTACACAACAATAGAGGAAGTAATCCATCCATCCACAGGATATTACCAAATTACGCCATTTGTTCTGTACCGACTGGATGCTACGCTGCATTATTATTTCTCATTGTCCTCTTTTTTTCTCAGGGAGGGTAAAGTCTCTTTTTTGTCTCTGTATTTATTTGTCTTGTGTGTGTGTTTGTGTTTTTTTTTTTTTTTAGATGGGGGGGGGGGGGGGGGGGGGGGGGGGGGGGGGGGGGGGGGGGGGGTAGTCTAACACATAAATCTATTATTTGTCTTGTGTGTGTGTTTGTGTTTTTTTTTTTTTTTCAAGCTCGGGGGAAAAAAGAAAAGAGAAAATGTCTTGATCAAGCCGAGGAGAGAGCAGTGAGGACGCGTTGCGTGGCGTCTGGTGGACTCCTGGCGCTGGAAGGCAGAGAGGATCTGCGTGGGGAATAAAAACACAGAGAAGGTGGGTGAATGGAGACCCTCCGTGTTTGGACAGCGGGCTTCAATATGCAGCTCAAGTGGGTGGATGAATAGCTGAACAGTTTGGATTTGAAACCCACTGCAGCAGCTCCCCCAAGCAAGTCTGGAATTATACTCATTAAAATTATTATAAATAACGATAATATTGTTGAGGAAGTGACGAAATCAAAAAAAATTTTGCAGAATAATTTTCAATAATTCAAATCAATTAAATAGGGCTGTTGCGTTATTAGAGGGAGTGTTTTGTAAGGCTTGAAACTGAAGTAAAGATTTTTTTTTTTTTTTTTTCACCCGCTTCCCTTTTCTGTGAGAGCGCTCCCCTGGGCTCCGGCTCTCCCATGGGTCTTTAGGGAAAGCACACAGCCCAGACAGAGCCCGTTTTACTCGGTGACTTGATAAGTAGCCACACTCTCCCCAGAGGGGAGGAATTAAAGGGGTGTGTGGGATGGGATTCAAGACCCCTGTCACCCACAAAGCAAACTGTCCTTTATTTGTCTTTGTTTATTTTGATTTCTTTACGTGGCATTATAATTATAATAGCTGTTGCATGGAGGGACAAAATAAATTTTAAAAAAAATCCTATAACAAATTTCAGGTTAAATTCCCTCTAATAAAATGTATTTTTTTCGTTAACTGACTAAGATCATAATTTAATTCAAATGCTGGTACTTTCCTACTGTCCATAATCATGCTTCATTTTAATATTTTTAATTCCTCGTGTTATGCATATAACACGAGAAGAGAATATTGTCTAAATCCGTATAAATTTCTAATAATGCAAATAGTCTGATTTAATCATTCCATTTAAGGCTGTTTTTTTTTTTAATTATTATTATTCCAACAATCAACAATAGCAAACAGGGATTGAATGGAACGCTGTCTCACCTGTCATGGATGGGTCGAAAGGAAGACTTCAGGATCTGTGTTGGAGGTGAATCAGACCTAACACCGTTTTCATGATCTAGAAAGAAAAAAAAGCAAAACACTCCTCAGTATTGGACTTCTGGATTTATTATACAGGCCTTTAATTTTTCTAATTTTCTCACACATTGGCAACTTTAACCAAAACTGGACCAACTGTTGTTCTGTACGTAGAAACTGATTTTACGCACGCCTGTGCCATACCTCTAAATATGATAATCAGAGGCTACATGCATGGGAAACAAGAATGACCAGGGAAATAACACACTCTTATTTCCGATTTTAAAGTAGCGTGCATTTTACTGGCGTGTGACATTTGTGTGCATGTGTTTGCACTGTGTTCCTACCTATGTGTTTGGGACTATGGGTCTCTGGTGGGGTCTTGCTGTCATTGCTGAGCGCTGCTGCAGCTGCTACCGGGGACACCACCACCGACGTCGGCTGCTGCTGGGTCGGCAAGTGGTGGTTGTGGTGGTGGTGATGGTTTACTCCCAGAAACGACCGCACGTTGAGCAGGGAGTTCTGGCCCAGGAAAGCCCCGTTCGTCCAGTTGTGGAACTTTCCAATCTGGCAAGTGTACAGTCCGTGGCTGGGGAGGAAGGCCGGGTGGGTTTGGAGCTGGTGGTGGGGGGCAGCCGGGTGAGTGGTGGCCGCGGGGCCACAGGGGGACGTGGGCTTCTGGGAGGAACTATCGGGGCTAGTGGCGGTCTCAGCCAGAGACCAGATCTTAGGCTTGTTGCTGGACGGGAGAGGAAAGCTCCCGGATCTGTCCGGGGACAGAACTCTCGTCGTGTTGTTGTTGTTGCCGTCCGCGCTCTCCTTACTCCCCGCGTGAACCGAAATCGCGCTCTTCGACTTGTCAAAGGCCTCGTGGGCCTGCAGGGCGAAGGCCCGTCTTTTCTCCAAGCTGTCCAAGTCTCCCCCCGCACCCACGCCGCCCCTGTGCTCCCTGCTGCCCTCCGTCGATTTGTCGTCATCGTCCTCGTTGCTCTGGTCCCCGTCGTTGTCGTCGATCTTGTCGATGTCTATGCTCTCCAGGTCGATCTCCTCCTCGTCTTCGTTCTTCTCCGCCTCGTCCCCGCTGCCGAACAGGTTGCCGTCCTCCCCGTCCTCTTTGCCCCTGCCCCAGGTCACCTTGTTCTCCTTCTTGAGCCTCCTCCTGGCGTTGGCGAACCAGGTGGAGACCTGCGTCAGCGTCATTTTGGTGATGATGGCCAGCATGATCTTCTCGCCCTTGGTGGGGTACGGGTTTTTCCTGTGCTCATTGAGCCAGGCCTTCAGGGTGCTGGTGCTCTCCCGGGTGGCGTTCTTGGGCCTGGCCGGGTCCCCGTACTGGAACTGACCGTAGGGGTAGAAGGCAGGTGAGGTGTGGGCTGCAAAGCTGGCAGGGTGCACGCCGGGACCGTCCTTCAGCTCATACTGGGACCCCTTGAAAAATCCAAGATGATGTGTTATTACAATTAGGCAATTAATCATTTCCCCCCCTCATAATGAAAAAAACACGCGGTTTGATGAGACCCCCCCCCCCCACACACACACACACAGACATCCACGTGCATTCTGGCCATTATCTGCAATCCACACGAGTGACACGGCAGCTATATAAAAAAAAAATCCTAGAGTACAGTTGCACCTGACTCTGAGCTTTCCACAAATAAGCTTCTCAACTTGCACAGCAGCACATGAGGCCCGCGACACCTGCGCCTGCACAGCCCCTCACCATGAGGCGCAGACCTTTTATTAGCAGACATTTTTCACACATGTCAGTCTAATAAGGGAACAAACAGCGAACAGGACAAGAGAAGGCCCGTCTCATTCTTGGTGAACGCGCACATCGCATGCAAATTGCCAGCTTTCTTGCGTACCTGCCAAAACTCCCCCCCCACACCCTCACCCACCACCACCACCTTCACCCCCCCCCCACCTCTCTCTCTCTCCACTCTCCTCAAGTTATATGTCAAAGCAAGTTTGAAGGCCTAAGTTAAGTTTGCCCCAGCACGCATCATTTATTAATCCTCCCTGTCGTCGTTTCCACTTGATTCTGACACCGCGACACTCACACACACACACACGCACAGATATCGACCAGTTCCAGGAACATCCACACATGCTCGCCGTTATTTATTTCATTTGGATAATGGCCTGGCAGTTGTTTTGAATCTTTAGCGCAGTAGTTGGTGTCTTTACGGACCTGATGCTCGCATTAGCCCACACATTAACACACTGCAGGTTAATCATTATCACCAGGGGGATGTGTTCCCAGGTCACAGAAAGTCGGGACAGACATTCGGCAATTGTGAGAAATCTCCACGTGTCATTCAGTGAGATGATCGTGATTGCTCGGCTGCACTGCAGCACAGACTCGACAGAGTTTCAACTTCATTGCTTCATTTATAGCACGAGATATTAACATTAAAAAGAGGTGACATAAATATCTCATAAAAATATTCTGGCTGGGATGCAAGACTGAGAAACTTTCTTTTTTTTAACGGTGCGTAAAAACGCAAAAGCACGCGTGTTTGTCTTCTGTAAAATGAATTTAAACTTCGCAATCAATCAGCTCAACGTTTGAATAATAATTGTGTTGCTGGTGTATTTCACAGACACGCTTTTCTTTATTTCAGGCCTTATTTCTACTTCTGATTTTCTTTGTTGTCTGGGGCCAAACTTTTCTCAAGTTAACTCAGTTATACAGCACACAGATCCAGCACATGTATGAACTGCTATTTAATTATCCCCTTAAAAGCGAAGTCATGTTACATTTTTTTAGATTTTGTAGGACAGCTTACACTGTAGTTATTCTTTTCTTTGTAAGGCAAAGTCTTGCGTCAACAACCACCCGTGCGAGTCCTCAAACATGGAAGAGAAGAACAACAGAAATATGTCCTTACCATTTGTGAGAACAGAGCCAGGTCCGCGCTGGTGTAAGGTAAGAAAGCGCTGTAGTTGTGCGCGTACGGGTTGGCGTACATGCCCAACACCGAAGTGACCGCCGCCGCGGTGGCGGAAGGACTACCCCCGATTTCGGTGCTCCCTCCGCGGGACGAAGGTGTAAGCACTCCCGGTCTCTCGCCCCCGTACACCGCCTGGGAGGCACTTAAGTACTGCGGGTAGCCGAGCTGGGGGAAAGACATCTCCTCCGCCGAAAATGTGGCACAGCCTGTATCGTCCGACAAACTGTGCTAAAAACACCAAAAACACGTGTGTGTGGTGGCAGGGAATAAAAAAAAAAAAAGAAAAAGAAAAAAGCAACCCAGAGGAGTAGAGGGAAAGTGTTCAAGCCAAAGTCGCAGCTACTGCAGACATACAGCGGTATGTGCCGTCAAAACAAGCCCGCTCTTAAATCTCGGCTTCCTCTCTCTTTTTCTCGCGCAAAGTCCGCTGGATGTGATCTGATCAACAATTGCGCTCCGACTGACGCGCCTGGCCCTGAGGTCTCCGGGCTGATCTCTCAGATACAATTTGAAGTTGATGCTTTGATTGGCATCCCCTACTTGAGCCTGCAAGCTCCTCCTCGTTTGGAGCAATGTGGATAATGTGAATATGGAGTGAAGCACATTGGCTGGGGCCTCTCTCTCTCTCTCTCTCTCTCCCTCCCTCACTCCCTCCCTTTCTCTCGCTCTCTCGCTCCCCTTCTCTCTTCCTCTCTCTCTCTCTCTCTCTCTCTCGCGCGCGCGCTCCGTGTTTGGACTTATTGTATGTTAAATGTTCAAGCATTAGAGTCCATTCACCGAAGGCTTTGATTGTTGTATGACAGCCTGTCTACAAGATTTTACATCTGTCCGACACAGGAGGAAGTAAAGCCGTCAGAAGAAGGAACTTACTTTCAATAGATTGAAATTGTGGGATAATTAAAACTGGGCGAACTGTTCCTGCGCAGAGGCTTTAATATTTGGTACCAAAGACTTGTATGCGTTTATTTAATAGTGGCTAATTTACTCCAAAAAGTGTATTTCTTCAATTTCTTCTTAGTCTGTGCAGAGTACTTGTCTTCATTTCAAACTAAAACTGGCGTCCTACTTTTTATAGCGACATAATATTTATGTGGCCGATATCAAATTAGAAAAAAACACACTTAAATAAATTAACAAAACAAATTAAGCTTCATATTTATATATTATATACACCCACATAACCTGCCGTAATTTCATGGCGCACGTTTTCCAAAAAATCCAAACAGATCGAAAGATCTTTCCACATCGTTTATTGATTATTTCGCTTTTATTGACTTCTGTTTTGCTCCTCTTTGATTTCTTCAGAAGGGTTTTATCAGCCAACTTCTCCCTCCCTTTTTCCTCACCCTCTTTCTCCCATCTGCACGCGTGTGTGTGAGTGTGTGTGTGTGTGTGTGTGTGTGTGTGTGTGTCTATTTGGAAGAGAGACAGAGAGAGAGCGTGTGTGTGTGTGGATTTAAACCAGATTGTTGTTGTCCCTTATTGCAACAGCACAGCCACTTCACGTCTCCTTGTTTGGAGAGAATGGGGATGAGGAAAACTCAAACATGGATCAGGTCCCCGTGCGCACAACAAGCTGTTATCCATGTACATTTCTACGGAGCTAATTTTAAAGTAAATGACGTGGCAGCACCTTCAACACAAGAGAATCAGAATGGAGAATATTTTTAGCCTTCATGCAATTTGGATTAATGCGTTCCTAAAATACATATTCCGATTTTTTAAAATATGCTCATAAACTAGGCATTAGGAAATAATATGATACCACAAGAGTTTAATTTGAAAAGAAAACAAAATCGGGTGCGACAGCTTGTGATCGCCAATTTTCCAACTCCAAAGAAAATAGTCCGCTTTTCTGTCCACTTCTGACCTGCAGCCGCGTGGCTCAAAGGAGGAGGGACGAGGAGGCTTGTTGTCCGTTTCTGAACATTTCTATTTTTATTTGATTAGATTCTTACATCGCCCCTGCACGCTGGGGGTGGAGTGGTGTGGGGTGGGGTGGGGGGTGGGGGGGGGGGGAGCCG